>JARHVA010001804.1:0-242500 GCA_037957365.1 Torreya grandis | reverse complement strand
TTATTACAAGCATTTGGGAGGTTACTCCCTCAAAGTGGCTTATCTATTATTCATATTTTATGTTATAATTTCATATAATTGTGATATATTTATATTATTCTACTTATTTTATGGATTAATACCATTATAAGTGGTATCAAATCATAGATTTGGGTCACAAACTAAACAAAAACCCTAGATCTTATAAATTTTTTATATATCACAAATGTTTGATAATTTATATGCAATTTTTTTACTCAAGGTGATAAATCATTAGAGTAATATTCTATTCAAATTTAAGATCAATTGGATATATTTTTCAAAATCTATCACCATTTTAGGATTTTTCATAAATTTGCTCTATAGTGCACAATTCATGGAATTTTTCAGATTTATTTACATTTTTGGAAATATTAAAAAAATATAGATGGGGTATGTTCTTTATAGTTTCTTATTTGATCCTAACATAAGTACAAAATCACTTGGTCAAAGTTAGGTCAAAATTACCAATCAAGGTTGACATTATCAATCCCTTTTATGGAAAGATTGCAAACTAGGGGTTGAGGAAAGGGTGTTGAAAACCTAAGTAAAACTACTCAAAATTAAAATACAGAATTAGAATGTGGATTTATTGGATCATTTATACTAGGTTTATCTAAGATAGATCATAAAGTGATCCATCTTTACTATAATGTGCAAGGCATTCAAAGTGAGATTTAAGGCATACAATTTGATATGAAATCTGTATGATATAGTTTTTAAAATATCATGATGGATTTAAAAAAATAATTATTCAAATTAGCCATCTATCACTATTACACAACCCAAACAAGGTGTATATCCCAACTAGCCTAATCCAAATCTAAGTACCTTGTTATAATGGAACTTGTTACCAAAGGTAGATATGCATATATTTGATGGAAAGGATCCAATGAATTGGATCGACCAAATGGAGATTTTTTTTATCTACATCAAATCCTATGTGGACAAAAATTTACCATGGAATTCTTATATATAGAACCTAAAAAATTAATCTGGTATCGATGGTTATGTTCTCAAAATACAAAGATGACTCTTAATGTCACCTAGTGAGTTTTTAGAAAGGAGCCATAATTACACTATATTAATATTGTGACAAAGAATTACTTCAACCAACTAGAAACATTATGATAGACAGGTTCAATCAAGGATCATATTCATAATTTTTAGAACCTATCTTTATGTGTGGAGATAATTTATGATGAGAACCTGAATGACCTATTTTTAGGAGGCCTCAAGGACCACATTAAACATGAGGTACACATGCTTAATCCAATTAAGGTTTATGATTTTATTATCATGGCATGTAGGGATGAGTAAAAATTTATAGCCAATAAGAATCAACCATTCACTCACTTTAGAGATCATAGCATATCGACACCATCATTTCCTCCATCTACCGGATTGACCCCTCAATAAATTAAAGAGAAGTGTATAAAAGGATTATGTTTTAGCTATTATAGTAAGTGAAAAAAATGACATAGATGTGCTGAGAATAAGTTATTATACATTTAGGGATCTAATGAAGATGATGAAGAAGATGATTCATCTAATTATGATGAGGAAGAGATAGAGGAGGTACCTGAAGATTCTAAACCTACAATATCTTGTCATGCACTTTTAGGTATTAGCACTCCTCAAGTACTTAAGGTGGTAGGTTTACTCAAGAAATAGAAGGTTATAGTGTTGATTGACTTAGGGAACACACATAATTTCATAAACCATAAGTTTTCCACTTGATTGAATTGTTTCATTTACCCAACACCAAAATTTTAGGTCATGATTACAAATGGTGGCAGAATCAACTATTTAGGGAAATGCCATAGTATTAAGCTTTATATGGGTGAGTATGATCTATATTCTCCTATGTTTTTTATTCCCATGGGTGGTGTAGACATTGTTTTTTGAGTCCAATGGATCACAACCTTATGTATAATTGAGATGAACTTGCAAGAACTATTCATGCATATTTATTTTGAAGGTAGAAAAATTGAACTATGAAGATTACAAGCAAAATATCCACAATTGGTTAGTTCACATCAGATGACAAAAATTCTAAAAGGGGGGAAAGGGATTTATAACATGATTATTTTCCATTTACTTTCAAACCATAAAGGCATTTCCACATCTTGATCTCCAGATGATTCTTGATGACCACCCATCTATTTTTGAGGCCATGCTAAACGGACTACCACAAAAAAGAGAACATGATCATGCCATTCAACTACTTCCATGGAGTCAACCACAAAATATTATACTATATAAATATCCATATGAATAAAAGAGTTAAATCAAAAATATGGTCCATGAGATGTTGGATGCAGGGATCATCAAGCATAACCAAAGTGCATTTTCATTACTAGTGGTCATGATGCATAATAATGATGAAACATGGAATATATTCCTAGATTATAGGGAAATGAACAAGTAAACCATCAAAGATAAGTTTCCTATTCTAGTAATTGATGATTTACTTGATGAGTTACACGGTTTTATTTATTTCACAAAATTGGATCTTTGTTCAGGGTACCATTAAATTAAAATTAGGGATGAAGATGTTAATAAAACCACTTTTAAAACTCATAAGGGCCATTGTGAGTTTTTGGTAATTCCCTTTGGTCCTAAAAATGCACCATATAAATTCTAGATCTTCATGAATAATGTTTTTAGGGATTTTCTAAAGAAATTTTGTGTTGTTTTTATTTGATGACATATTGATTTATAGTAAGACATGGGAAGAACACTTGTAACATGTGAAATAGGTGTTGATAGTTTTATAAAAAACTTGGATTTAGGTGAATCCATATAAATGTTCTTTTGGATTAAAAGAGGTTGAGTACTTGTCTCACATTGTATCCCTTGAAGGTGTCAAAGTTTATCCTCATAATATTAAAGCTATGGTGGATTGGTTAATGCCCAAAACTCTCAAAAACCTCTGAGGGTTTGTAGGAGTAACTTGTTAATACCAAATATTTGTCAAAGGTTATGATAGCATAGTAGATCCACTCATTGCATTGATAAATAAGGATGGTTTACACTATATTGATGAATCCACTAAATCATTTAACCAACTAAAAGTATCTAATGTACACCAACCTAGTTTTGGCTACTCCATACTTCTGTAAAACATTCATTATTGAATCTAATAATTCCATATCAAGGTTGGGAGTAATATTTAATGAAATAAGGAATACCCTATGAATTTGAGAGTCATCAGTTCAAATGTAATAATCTCCAAAAACCTATCTATAAGAAATAAATTATGGCTACTATTAATGTTGTAAAACAATGGAGGCCCTATCTAATGGGTAGACATTTTAAGGTGAAAATATATCATGATAGTCTCAAATACTTTTTAGATCAAAGAGTATCATTTGAGAAATAAAATTGGATAAAAAAAATGTTGGGTTAATAATTTTAAATCATATAAAATAAGGGTAATTATAATGCAGTACCAGATGCACTATCTTGATGGGATACATCCATAGAAACATTACCTTATACAATGTTCATGTTGCAGGTAGATTGGGTAGATGAAACTAGGTTAGAGTGTTGGAAGGACAAGGATACATAAGTTATAATTTAGAATATCCATCAAGGTTATAAATCCTCTAAAAATTTTGAATTTAAATTTAATGTTATATGGTTTAAAGACAGGTTATACTTGTATAAAGATTCAAAGTTGAAGCATAAGATTCTTGCAGAGTTGCATGCATCTCCAATTAGGGGACACTTGGATTCTTGAAAACTTATCACGAAATCAAGTGAGAAGTGTTTTGGGAAGGACTCAAGGATATGTAAATTTTTTTTTGGTATAATGCTTGATATGCCAACAAAACAAAGGTGAGATAGTTAAGATACCAGGTATGTTACAACCTTTAGAAATTCCTAGTCAAAGGTGGGAGGAGGTTTTCATGGATTTCATCATAGGGTTGCCTTGTTTTGAAAGTAATAATATTATCTTGGTAATTGTGTATAAGATTACAAAATATGCCCATTTTTTCTCTCTCACATCCATTTACAATAAGTAAAATATCATCTATTTTTTTGGAGATAATTATAAAATTACATGGAACCCCAAAAATAATTATAAGTGATCATGATCCTATTTCCACTAGTAATTTTTAGACTAAACCATTTTCCTATTTGGGTACTCATATAGCTCATATCTCATCTTACCACCCCTAATGTGATGGAAAAATAGAAGTGGTCAACAAATTTTTAGAGGGGTGTATCCATTATTTTGTATCAATTAATAAATAACATTGGGTTAAATGGCTACCACTTACAGAATGGTGGTATAACACATTTTTTCATACTTCTTCTAAAATGTCCCCATTTCTAGAATTATATGGTTACAATACACCTTCCATTACTTATTTAATAAGGGTGAAAACCAAGGTTTGAGATGTGGAGGAGCACATTCAACATTAGCAAGAGGTTTTGGCTAGTTTGAGAGAGAATTTGGCATTAGCACAAAATAGGATGAAGTAAAAAGTAGATCAACACCGTAGCAAGCAAAATTTTGATGTGGGTGACTTGGTCTTTATACATTTTTAGCCTTACAAGTATATGTCCTTGAAGTAACAAAAAAAGGACAATAAACTTGCTCCTAATTATTATGGACCTTATCAGGTTTTGTAATAAATATAAAGTGTGGATTATAAGCTAGAGTTGCCTCATTCATCTCGTATACACCTAGTATTTCATGTTTCCTTCTTGAAGAAGGTCATTGGATAGAAATTTTTAGCTCAAACAGAGCTACTAGAACTAGATGATGAAGAATGAGTAGTTTTGAAACTAGATAAGATCATATAAACACGTACTAAGAGGTTAAAAACTAGAGAAATTAAGGAATATCTAATCAAGTGGAAGACCCTGAGTAGTGAGGATGTAACTTGAAAGAGTGACAATTTTCCACAACAACATCTAGAGTAGTTCAATGTTGAGGACAACATTGGTTTGAAGGGTAAGAGCATGTTATGACCCTAACCAATGCCATGTATCAAGATAGAAATAGTTGACTTGTGGTTTACTTATCCCTCTTTGATTTTATATCACATTTCTCTATACTTTCATTAGGTTAATGTGTAGGCCTATGGAGTAACCATGGCCTAGGTAGACTATATATAGGAGGTAGTGGGTAGTTTCTTATGATCATATTGGAGTATTCATTTATTATTTCAAGAATTTGGGAGGTTTCCCCTTTGAAGTGGATTATCTATTATTCATATTTTATGTTATATTTCCATATCATTATGATATATTTTTGTTATTCTACTTATTTGGTGAAGTAATAAAATTACATTTAATTTCCCCTCTTTATAGGCAAGTTTGATTCTAAATCTATTTCCCCACTTCTATATGTCATTTTTTTCATATCTTAACACATGCTAGCACTACTTTATTTTGGATTTATCTATCTTTAGAATAAAATAATATGTTGAAGTGACTACAAATTATTTCCTTTAAACCATTTTTTTACATTTATAGAATTGCCTTGGTTTCATTTGAAAAAAAATCATTATCACTTCCTTTTTTGGACAATTGTGTCCATTTCTTTTTTTCATACTTTTTCCATTGTTGAGTGAGATTGTATTGTTCCATCTCACTCACCAATGTTGTTTTTATTTACATATATTTTACCATTTTTGAGTGAGTTTGGATTATTAATTCTCACTCACTAATGTTGTTTTCCCTTTCATGTACTTTTCCATTGATGATTGAGTAAGGATTGTTATTGCTCACTCATCAATTTTGTTTTATCATTTCTTACCCATCTTTGTTTAATTATTGTTACTAATTTCACATTGATGTTAGAATTTCATTTTTCTTGTATCATTAGTTTTAATTGATTTGTTTACCTTTCTTACTTAATGTATACTTGTTTGAGTTTTTCATTTATTTAGTAGCCTTGAATTTTTAGTTACCTAATTTACTCTAAATTTTGACTTGGTCATTTGGTCCTAACTTAGATTTTATCACCCTAGATTACCAAATTTCCAAGTACATCATTCCTACACATTTAAAATATATTGGCTTTACTGCGTTTGTTTATTTTTACTCATTATTTTTATATCCTTGGGTTTATCCAAAGCAATCTCTATTCCCTCCATGATCAAAACTATAAACACAACAAAAAACCATTGAATGATAAAGGTAAGTCAAGGTATGCATAAATTAATTATTTATTTTCATTATTTCATTTTATCCATTTATTTTAATTTATTTTATGCTTTAAAATACTACAATTTATTTAGCTCAGCCTTGTGTGTTACTATGTTCTTTTCCCAAAGCACCATCATGTGTTATAACTACATGAAACATGATAGTATTAGAGTGGGGAATATGTATACACATAATATTTTTAAAATTTATCAATTATGGATGCTTTCTCTCTTGAAAAAACCTATCAAGACTTAATTTATCTAAGTGCATGCCTTAAAGGGTACACCTATAAAGGGACAGGTAGACCATTGGTGTTTCACAAGATTATTGTTCCCTATACCACCACTTGAAACCAAAAAAACTTATACTACCTTTATATAAGCTTTGATACCTCCTTTACATAATCCTCCAAATAATTCATTGCTTTAAACAACCCCTACCTAAGCCAAAACCTCTTTTTGCATTTTATAGAATAAATTCAGCCTGGGCTAACCTTGTACTTAAAATACATGAGTATGTTACATGATTAGGTCAGCCTCAAAAAACTTAGTCTGGGAACTAACTACTTTATTGATTTAAAGATACAGGGTTGATTAGAATGACTATATTAACTAAAAATTTGAAAGAGTTTAGGGTTATATCTAGCTATATGTACACATCATTTTTTCCATTTTCATTAGAGAGATAAGAGATAATCATTCATTTTTGGTTTGTTACAATATGCTCTTCCACTATTCTACTTTAGAATTCATTACTTAGGGTTTACTCTTGGAAACAAGAATCTTGTCTTAAGGAAAACTCTTAGATGCTTAGGAGAAGTAATATATCCTAGATCTCGTCTATCTTAGTAATCCTTACAAACCAAAACAACCTCTTACAAATCACCATTGGCTAAGGTAGAGATTGAGTCTAGATATATTCATCTTCAAGGTAAGTATCTCTAAATCTTATGCCTCTATTTTAGTAGATAAAAGTAACATAATCAATGTATTTTGAATGTATTTATCTCTCTATGCATTAGGGTTATGTCTATGTTAACTTAATTTTAATTTTTTATATCCATGTTTACTTTTATGTTTTTTACCCTCATTTTGTGACACATGCTTTGGTGAGCATTAAATTATATTTTTATTTCTTTGTCATTTGCTTGTGAATAATAAAACATAGGACCTAGCTAGGGTTATTACATGTTATTCCTTGACTAGAGGTTTTGGAACCCTATCTAGTGATATTATCTAGTAAGGACCCCTTGGTTAGGTCTATCTAATCCATATTGGTCATGACCCTAATTATCTAAATGTACCAATAAGTGGAAGGGTTAGTGTGATTTATCTTCTTTGAGCTAGGATTGATTTGTAGATCAACTTCACTTTTCATTATATATAGGCTCAAGTGAAGTTGACTTAACCTCCACTATCCTTTTATAAATTATCACTACCCAAATATCAATATATTCCTAATAGTGCCTCATACAAATGTAGATATCCCCCTTTTGTGGATTTGTGTGTGAATAATTATTCAATATGTTATATGTGGTTGCATATAGTGATCTAGATTTTAACTTAAAAAATATTTCTCATAGGATGATTTTCTAATGCTTAAAACCTAAAATAATACTACTCTTATGAATAATTTATTAATAAGAAATAATAGGGTAGTATAACTCAATTTGGCAAATTATTATCAATAATAGTGTGAGCTTTCTTGATATTTTTTAGATATATAATGAATGAGTTTTTATTTTTATTAATAACATACCTTTTTAAATTATCTAATGGGAAGGTTAAAGGAATACTATATTCCAACCCATATATGTTGAAATATTTTTAAATTTTATTATTTGGAAGGCATGGACACTAGTGTCACATTTGTGACACTGGTATTCATGCTAGTGTCCTAATCTGGACAGAAGTGTTTTATAAGATATAAATTTGTTGAGGATATATAATTATATGATTAATACATAAATCAACTTCTATATAAAATATGGCCTAAAAGTGATATTTTTAATTAGAATGTTAGGTTTAAACCATAGGATAAGTAGTTAGGCATAGTGAATTAGCAAATAGGAGCCTTTCAACAATGAAAATGTTATGAACTAAATAGTTGAGCCATGATTAGTATTTTTAAATTATGACTAGAATATCTTGTAAAATAATATTTTATTATTTACACTCATAAATATCTTATCACTAAACCTAAGAATCTTTACCTCGAAGAACAACTTCTTAAAGATACTACTACCACCACTACATCTTATGATTTACCACCTAGGGATGAGCCTCTCCAGAATTAGAGCCTCAATCAAGTGCCTCCAATGCTTATAATACCTTACCTCATAAATTAAAAATTAATAATCATGATAAATATAGATATGGTTTTAATTTAAAATCACAATGGAAATTCTTAGATGAATTTAATTACATGCCTTGTAATATTCCTTTAATGGAACACATGAGAACATAACCATATCTATTTAACCCTAATTTAGATTAAGATCCTAATTGGGTATATAAGGTTAAAGATATAGAAATGATAGGGCAAGAAGGGTTGAATATTAGATCTATATTAGGCCAATTAAATGCTAAACTTATATATAAGTATACACTTAATTTATTATTCTAATATAAGATTTTAATGAAAATTACAACCATGTTAGATATAGAAATGACATAAAAGAAGGAATTTAGTTGGTTTTTATGTTAACATAGATTTGGATATATAATAGGATAAAATAATTGTTAGGAACTCAAGTTTCACCCTACTAAATTATATTTCTCAGATCTCCTTAAAACTTGGACTAACATTGGATTGGTTTATAGGCTATGGGATACCTGTACTTAAACCAAACCTCTAAATTATGAGGCTAGCTCATCTAAATATGTCAATTCTATATCAGTTATTAAAACCTACTTAATTTTTGTGGGGTGAAAAGGGTTATAAATAAACTAAAAGGAAAATCCTATTCTACTAATGGTGATACACCTATAATGTTGGTTCATCCACTCAATCTAAATTCCAACTAACACTAATAAGTAATGCAAATAATTGAATCTTACAATACCAAGGGACTCATATGCAATAATATTTCACATAAAGCTTCCATAAAGTGATCAAAGCATGAGGGAAATGATGGAATGCCTGATCCAAGGGCACTATTGATCAACATTTCCATTGTAAGCTTAGTTACTCACAATCAAACAATGTATATGATCTTCATAAGATGACATACTAGTAACTAGGTGAGATTAGGACCTACCAATGGAGAAAATACTACCACATGTGTAAATTAAACTAACATAACGACACTAAACATTTATCAAGGAATATTAAATAGTCATTTTTATTATCTCAAGATGTTACAAAGCCTAATCTTAGTAGAGTTTCATCATGCACAAGAGAGGGATCTTGAAAATAAGCCTAAAATATTGAATATATAGATCATGAGAAGAGAAAAATACTAAATAATGGCATAAAGGAGAGAATAATAAGACATATAATCATTATCTCAAACTATATTTCAGTTACAAATAATTATCAATAGTCCTCAATACGTCTTTCTATGTCTAGTGCCTTGCATGCTCCTTGCATGAGATTTTTGGAATTGAAAACAAGGTGGTGGGCCCATCTTTGAATTTTTCAACCTCCTATTCTATAATTTTATCCCATTATTTTTGAAATATCTCCTCTTAACATAATATCAAGTTAAGTGAATGATCCTTCCTACACTAAGGCCATGAAACATGCATTGATTTCTAGTTAAGGATTAGTTAACTCATGATTGGCACTAAAGGGTCAAGTATGCATGTTATTGGCACTTAGATACTAGTTAAATCATGTAAATTACACATAAAATATTAGTAATTAAGTGTGATAACTCCACATGAAATCATTGTTTATCCATTCTATGCCATATACTACTTTACTTGATTAACCAAGTAGGTCTACTAGGCCAATTAGGCTTAGTAGCCTAACTTCTTGAAATTTATAACCATAATAACCAACATGAAACCATTAAAAACATAAAAATATAGTGATTTTGAGACCTAAAACAATTCCTCACACCATGGAATAGGTCCTTTTAAACATTAAACATTTAAAAATTGGTCAAAGTAGTTGATTAGGTCAATATGTCTTAAACCTCAACAGATTGACTGATTTGAATGAACTTAAAATGAAATTTTTAGGCATGGATTTTAGAATATAATGGATTTAAAAGGTATAAAAAGTGTCAATATTCACCCTCCATTGATTGGAATTCATTAAACTACCTTTATACCTCTATTTTTTACATTTTTTTCCTCAAAAAACCATATTTTATACCATATTTGTACATTTATGTAGATCATGGTACCAATTGATAGGACCATACCTGAGTTTAATTCATTTTTATAGTGGTTATCAGGTGATTCATGGGGTTTTAATTGCAATAAACTTCACTTTTCTCAAAATTAATATGTAGAAAGGTTTGGGAGGGTTTTGGAGGTGAACCTTCTTAATGATGGTTCATAAAGTACAGACCTCTAAACCATAACTTATTTCCATGGATATTTATTCCATATACCCCTTAAAATTTAATAATAATCTTGTGTTTCCATATAAATAGTGTGTAAATATACGTATGTAGAGAAGTTGGCTTGTATGGTTTTGCATGCATTATAGACTTACTTATGGTTATAGTGATGGTTCATAAACCTAAAAAACTCAAAAAATCTTAATAATTCATGTATTAACAATTAAATATGGGTCCTAAAATCATTCTAAAATCATTTGGTCAAACTCCTCTTATGGTGAAAGATATGAGATCTTGAATAGGTAGCTTGAACTGAGTATATGGATTATGTAGTTCAAATAACCTCCTTAAGGACCAAATTGACATTTTAATTGTATTTATCTACTTGTAATATCTCCTATAGTACCTAAAACATTCCCTTAAACATTCTCATTAATTCACCTTTAATTTATAGAGTCTAAAAGTGCTTCAAGGTGATATTGGCCTTCTAGGCCTAAAATTGGTTTTCTATGCATAATTGGCCAAATCTAAGTGTTGGAGGTTTGAGTGACCTATAATATGATATTGGGGTAAAAACCATATTTATAAAATATTTCTCAATTTTTTATATCCTCTTTTACTTTATTTTGTTTCCCAAACTCCACTTTGCCTCAATGGTCTCTCAAGACTGCCTATAGGACTGACTGTGCATTTGTGTAAAATAGAGGTCTATAAGTCCTTCCTCCTTCATTAATATAGTTAAAGTATTTTTAAACTTATAAAAAATGTTATTATAGTGATCATAATTCTTTATTCCTAGCCTTAGAGTCAACTTATGCTTTATATGCATTAATTTCACTACCCTAGGGTTTTAAACAAATCATGACTTGTCAAACCTTAATGTTAACCACAGGATATATATTTTACTTAATCAAATTACTTTTGATTTAAACACTTAATCATATATTGAAGATATTAAATAAAATTTAAATAAATAACATGTACCACATGACAAAGAGAGAGAGAGAGAGAGAGAGAGAGAGAGAGAGAGAGAGAGAGAGAGAGAGAGAGAGAGAGAGAGTAGATTTTATGTGGAAACCCAAAGTGGGAAAAAACTACAAAGAACAATCTCAAGTATATAAATGAGCACCAAATCAAGTTACAAAGTTTGAAAGCACCAACTTGCAGGAGCACCAACCCCTTTTTTGAGCACCAACATAACAACGATTCATGAGCACCCCACCCACAGGAGCACCAAGCCCTCTTGTTTATAAAACACCAATTATCTCTCAATGTTGCTTTCTCAACAAATGATAGCACACTACTATATCTATTCTCTTTTCTCTACTTTCCTCTACTCTTCTTAGCTAGATAAAATCATTCACTTTCATAATATAAAATGTCTTCCCAAGCCTCCTTTTATATCTTTACAAATGACCTTTAGCATTCACCCTTGTATGAACCTTTGAATTATTTCTTTGTCTTTACCTAGTGACTCTTTTAATTCCTCAAGGTGATCCTTCATGGAGAAATGAATCCTTTTCCTCTTTTGTCTTTAGTGATGACTCTTCAGATTCTTCAAGGTGACCCTTCAGAGAGAAATGCATCCTTTTCCTCTTTTGTCTTTAGTGATGACTCTTTGACTTCCTCATGGGCCCTCTTTTGTCTTTAAGTAACCAAAAATATATCTATTAATATTTAATTAATATTAGCACACTCTTAGCCAAGATATAAAAATTAAAACACCTTTAGACATTAAATGATAATTTGACATCAATGAAAATATTTCCAACAATCTACCCCTTTATCTTTGATGGAAACCTGAAACTATCACAAATTATTAAAACCTATATTGCACATGCCAACCTAACACTAAACTAAGCCAACTAAAAATATATAGTAACTCCCCCTTACTATAGCATCTTATTTCTTGAACCTATTTTTGTACATGTTTCCTATAACTATTTCTACACATATTCCCTGTACCTATTTCATATAGCTTAAACTTATATCCCCCTCAACTGATATACAAATTAATTTTTCAACTCACCTTCTTATCATGAAACATATCCAAGACCCAATAACATCCACCATGCTTCAATTTTTTTAATAAAAGTGTCTCCTTGAAACCTAAAAGAGACACCCCACACAAAAGGTCCTAGAACATAATCTCAGGAGATTCCCACATCTCCTCTATTACTTCTTTGATCTTCTTGTGTCTTTCTCTCAGAATCCATTCAAGCTTTTCTAACTTATTTTATTTACTAACCTCAGCATTGATGATGTATTTCATCTTCTCAACTCTTGTAATTGTCTTATCTTAACAAGGCTCATACTCAAATGTAACAAGAGATTCTTCACAATCCTTCCTATCTAATTTTTTATCCACTATAGAAAGTAATTTATTTACACTCTTAAACTCAACCTAATATCTTTTACAGTCTTAGGTTTCCAAACTTGAATTTGGCTCTTCTCATACCTTGAAGATCACTTTACTTTATTTAGAATAATTTATAAGTATGGCCAATCTTATGACAAAAAAACAATAAACATTTCTCATACCTTTTTCTTGAATGTGACTGAGATCTTCCTTTAACTAATTTCTTCTCCTCATACAGTCTCTTACCCTATGACCAACATGATGACAAAAAAAATAGTGGTCATGAAAAAAAAATTAAAACCTAAAAGCATTAGGCTACCTAATTGGCTTCTTCAATTTTATTTTAAAACTTGCATCCTTCTTACCTTGGATTGATATTTCATGATATTTCAAAACCTTGATTATGAGCTTCTCATGATTATCCTTTAAAGAACTTAACTCAACCTTCAACTGATTACACTCTTCTCTTAATTTCAAACTTGAATTTGCAACCTCTATCTGATTCTTAATATCTTGAATTAACATCTTATTTTCTTTTGCTTCTATAGCCAACTTAGAATCCAAGATACACACCTGTTCCTTAAGATCCTTGACCATAGATTTCAACTCTTGATTCTCCATCTTTAGCTGCTTGGTCATCTTATGCTTTCCTTGATCTGCCTTCAAGCTATTAAACCCTTTTCATAGGAGCCTACTCTAATACCAATTGTTAAGCATAGGATATATCTTTTACTTAATCAAATTAATTTTGCTTTAACCACTTAATCATACATTCAAGATATGCAATAAAACTGAAATAAATAAAATACACCACATAATAGAGAGAGAGAGAGAGAGAGAGAGAGAGAGAGAGAGAGAGAGAGAGAGAGAGAGAGAGAGAGAGAGAGAGAGAGAGAGAGAGAGAGAGAGAGAGAGAGAGAGAGAGAGAGAGAGAGAGTAGATTTTATGTGGAAACCCAAAGTGGGAAAAAACCATAGAGAATAATCTTAAGTATATAAATGAGCACCAAGTCAAATCAAAAATTTCAAAAGCACCAACTTGTAGGAGCACCAACCCCTTTACTGAGCACCAACACAGCAATGATTTGTGACCACCCACCCATAAGAGAACCAACCCCTCTTGTGTATAAACCACCAACTATCTCTCAATATTGCTTTCTCAAAAAATGATAGCACACTACTATATCTCTTCTCTTTTTTTTTCTTTCCTCTACTCTTCTTAGCTATATAAAATCATTCACTTCCATAATACAAAATGGCCTCCCTAGCCTCCTTTTATAGATTTCCAAATGACCCTTGGAATTCACCCTTGTATGAACCTTTGAATTATTTCTTTGTCTTTACCTAGTGACTCTTAAAATTCTTCAAGGTGACCCTTCATGGAGAAATGCATCCTTTTCCACTTTTGTCTTTAGTGATGACTCTTCAGATTCCTCAAGGTGACCCTTCATGGATAAATGCATCCTTTTCCTATTTTGTCTTTAGTGATGAATCTTTGACTTCCTCATGGGACCTCTTTTGTCTTTATATAACCAAAAAATATATCTATTAATATTTAATTAATATTAACACACTTTTAGCCAAGATATAAACATTAAAAATAGCTTTAGACATTAAATGCTAGTTTGACATCAATGACAATATTTCCAACACTTCACGGTTGGGTTTGGTGCTCTTTATTGTATCACCTGAGCTTACCTCTCATCAAAATATTATTATATATCATTATCATCTTTCCTTACCTTCCAATAACTATTTAATACCTTGAAACACCTCTCAACCTACATGAATGTCACCAAAATAATGCACAAGCTTGTCGTGGCTCTCTTTTCCTAAACCTACCTTAAAGGGAATTTAACTTAAAAACTTGAATGTAATAAACTCAATAGATAATATGAATTTCAAAACATCATATTTCATTGTTTAAAATATCCTCCATTAATCTTAAACTCTCCATTGGCACTCAAACCTTTTAAAAGCATCATTTGGTCTCTAATGCTTGTCTTCCTGACTAAGGTCTATCTATGTCAAAATAGTGACAATGTCCACCATTGGTATGATATTTAGAATGACATAAATATTTATATAGTCACAATAATAATTTTTTCCAATTTTTAAGGCATGATTACAAGTATAGATTCCTCAAAATGATAAATTCTCTCAAGACTAGCAATGGAGTTGATTGTGTTTTGGTGTTAAAGGATTGTATTTTCATGATTTTTAGATATCTCACATGTTTATTAGGATTCATTGAGTCATTTTAAAATTAATAATATTATATTAGGTTTAAACCATCATATTATATAATATTATATTAGGATTCATTGTATCATCATGTCAAATGCTCCAACATGTTTACTTTCCACATTACATAGCATAATACTAGTAAGTGTCTTTGAGAGGTGGCGACTGTTGTATCTTGGAAGGTTTTTGACATCACTAGAAACCAATATACCTCTTTAAAATATTTTAACTTGATTAAATTTTTAAAAAATTTCAACCTATCTTCATTCTTTATAAATAAAAAGTTTTCCTCCGATCTTGTTAAGATTACATTTTACCTTTCTTAGCTGCGCATTGTCTCTGATCTAGTTGTAGATGCCTATTTTATTTTGATTGCTTGATCTATTATCTCATCATCACATCCTTGAAATTGTTTACACCTTTAATTTTCTATATTCCTTATCCATAAAAAACTTTATCTCCTCTCTTTTAGGCAAACCTTGACTAAGATAGCTTGATTGTACCTTAGCATGACTGTAGGTGTTGATTGTGTGTATAAATTGAGACAATCATACATGAAGTGTATGCATTAGAGGGGGTCAATGATGTTCATTTTGTATCTAAAATACATATTATAAGTACCTTATATGTTTTTATATTTTCTTATCAACCTTAAAAAGACTTCTTTAGCACATTGAAACTAAGTTTTCCCTTCAAATATGCATGTAGATGCTTTGAGAAGGTCTTGATTATAACTTCAATTCTTAAGACTATATTAATGAATGGAAATATGGATTGGTATCTCCTTTAATTTTATTACATATTAAAATAGTCTATGAACCTATTCAATCCTTGAAATTAGGTTCAAACATCTTTGACATCTCTATCAACACTTTAGCTTGAAAACTAGAAGATCTTCATATAAGCCTAATTGTGTAGAGAGATTTGGCCTTTGTATAGATTGTATGTAAGTTTTGGGTCTTGAATTTGATACAAAAATACATCCATGACTTCTCAAATGCTCTTTATTTCCCTTTAAATCCTCATTTAATTTGACTCTCTCCTCACTATCTTCATTTGACTGGTATTGGCATCTTTAGTTTCAATTCCTCTTAACATGACTATAGATAAAGAGTCTGTATTGCTTATATGGATTCTATTAGCAATCGGTTGATCTCAAGAGGAAAAATTTACTCTAAGGCTATTATTGACCTTCCATAGTCTACATATTTATTGGGGGAACCCCAAATGGCCATAATATCTTTGAATAGTATTGAGAATAATTAAAGTTCAATTACCTTAAACAACTCAAAATTACATTAATCTCTACTAAAAAGAGACTTATAATGCTTATGAATAGAGTTAGTTAAACTCAATAGTTTTTTCTCTCCATGATTTACCTGAAGACTTCTTGGGTGGTTGATTTGACATGAATTATCCTTTCTCTGACCCCTTGTTTATCCCTTAAAACAAATTAATTAGTTTCTCAAACCTTGCTTAATCGTGACTGTTGTAGGTGGAGATTTGGAAACTTGCAATAGGACAAGTCATCCTATTGAGACGATTCTTGATATACTTCAGTGTCATCCTAGATTCCTTAATTAATATATCTAATTCATCCTCTTCACAACCTTTCAGACCTTATTTTTTACTTCAATGGAATTCCTCATATGATAACCCTTTGTTTCTTGTCTTGTATAGTATGAGATAGTCCTAGACCTCGAGAAGGTTTAGGGTATAGATTATGAACCTATAATTCATTATAAGAAACTATGAAAGATAATTCCATATCCATTATTGATATATTCATATCTTTTAGTCTCCTCAAAACATCATTTCTATGAAGCACATCCTTGAATGAGTTTGACATGGCTATAGATGGAGATTCTTCCATATTTTATCACTATGTAAGGCAAAATCATCATAGTTTCATGACCAAAATTATTTCTATCATCCTTGACTCTTATTGAGAGTGGATCAATGAGGTAGAAGTGAGTGGATAGGTAGTGATAGGTGATATATTATTAGAAACATTGAATGGAGATGGATATGGAGATTTACAATGGTGAAAAGGTAGTGACAAGACTATGTTAAGGGATGAAACATGATGGAGGTAAAATGAACATTAATCCACAAATTATAAATTCATAAAGGGTTCAAGGTAAGCATGAACATATATATCCATAAACACATGAGCATGAGTGGAAATTATCAGACAAAATATGCTGATGTTTGATAGCTATAGACCATCTCTTGAACTGTACAAAATCTTAAATTTCTTGTAGACTATAAATTTAACATTCATTTATCTTCTTTAGATTCATATTACCTCACACATGTGTAAATAATATATATACTACCATGGGAAGGCTATTAATATTCCTAAAAAACTCCACAAACTTGATAATTTTCTTCCATGATACTCAGTTGAGGAGAAATCTTAGAAAATTGATTGCTTTCTTAGATGAAGAAGGCATAGTGAGTGCCCTATTTTTTTAATGATGGTTCATGAAGGAGAGAGGGATAAAATGATAAAAAAAATTCCATATATGTAATATCCCAAAGACCCCTTCCTCTACCCAAAATTTTAAAACTTGGTTTTCTCTCTCATGGTCGTACCATCTACAAACCTAAAGGGCTCTCTTGATGTGCAAAGGAGCAAGGTTAATGAAGGGAAGTATTTTTAAGCCTATTTAAAATTATTTTGTCTTCAATCTCTTATGTAAGACCTATCATGTCTTCATATTCAAATTTTTGGCCTCTATTACACAGTAAAGTCTATATAATCCATACTACCCACATGAAAACACACAAAAATTTCTTTTGCATTGTATTCATATTTGAAGTTTGAAACTACCTATTTAGGGCATATTTAGGAAGAAAACAAGTCAAATAGTTTATTAAAACAAGTATTGAGTCTTTTGACATCAAATAAGAATAAATTTTGACATATGGGAACTCTATAAAATGCAAACTAAGTTTTTGACTTGCATGAGGAGAAGGTTCCAAAGTATGAAACATTTAAATTAAGGTAATGACATAAATATGAAAGTAATTGAAGGTATTTTAGATGCTTTAATATCTTTTTAACTCAAAACTTTATCATTTAATGACCAAAGCCTTTAGTTCTAAGCAATATATGCATAATAGATCAACATGTAGGGGCTTATATTAGTGCCATGGAAAAGTTTCAAATTATAAGGGTTGGTGTTTTGCCTTGATAGGCCAAATTTACAACATTTTATGTGACTCATAGGGATTTACCATCCTTTTGGTCAAGAGAAATCATTGAATTTCATATGATAATGATAATATGAAATATGATAACATGATTTTATGACTGTCATGGACTACCAAAAAGACTTTTGTACTTTGATACACCTCATATTGACTATAACAAACAACAAGACAAGTCAAATATAACACAAGAACACACCTTAAATAATAATAAAACACACCTAACCCAAAGAAACAATAAAACAATACAAACACAACAACAATAACAAGAAGGCAATAGACTACTTCTTGTGTTACTCACTTATTTAAATAAGATAAACAAACTAAAATAACTAACCTAAAGTTAAAAGATTTCTTCTAGGGCCAAATGGAAAACTATATTTTCCACCATGGAAAGTTGAAGTATGATTTCCACCTCTTGATAGTTTCTTCTTGTATACAAGAGCATTTTCATGTTCATGGCCTCTTAGGGAAGCAGTCAGGCCTTCGATTTCCACTATCAGGTGCATGGATTGTACATGTGAGTCCAAGACCCAATCATATTCCTCCCATATCCATATTTATTGCATAGTTATCCTTATTTCTACCTCAATCATAGGTTTCTCATGATTTATCATAATCTCATGTAATGATTGTATTGGTAACTCAACTGATATGATTTGATTAGTGTCTCCATTATGATCTATTTAAGGAAGTGGTTTGTCAAGATATTTAACTTATTATAAGCATTATTTAAACATGTCACTACTCTCTTCTTGAATCTACCTGTAAGTAATAGGATGAGAAACTATAGTAGTGTTCTTTATAAGGTCAATCTCAATCTCCTTATGGGGTGGATATGTACTATCAAACTTTGAAAAAAATCCTTCCAAGTCTTCCCAAAAGGCCATCTCTTCATGATCAATTGGAAAAACGTGGGTTTCACTACCATAATTAATATTAGCTTATGAAGCATGATGTGTATCACACATTTACAACTCCTTGATAGAGTCATATGAAGGTTCTTGATCTGTTTCCCTTATTTCATATTCATCTTCACTAGAGAATGGCATTTCATCTATACACTCAAAACCTAGCTCATCTTGCCTTAGTGTCTCTAGACTTGCATTTATTTCTTGAAGCTCCAAAACATTGGCATAATCTTCATTTGAATCTTTAACCTGATATCATATTCCATCATCCAAATCTACCATACTAAGCTCTTCAATCTCACTCAAAAACTCATGGTATAGTTGTTAATGGTCATCAAATTTAGGAATGTTTTCAATCTCAACAATGGTTATATGTGAGTTTTCTTCATGGCTGCCTTCTAGAGAAAGAGTTTTTTATATCTCATCTTTAGTATTTTTTGCAAGTTTTTGAGAAACATCTTCCTCTTGCTTAAATGAAACTTCTTGTAACTTATCCTCTTTTTCATTCTATAATATTGAATCATGCCTATCATTTCCAAGGGGTTCCCTAATGATGATTTATTATTCTTGTTCACTCAAGTCACTATCACCATTGATCATTTCAACTGAAACTTATTTACTTACCTCATAAAAGAGAGGGTCCTTCTTAAAGAATGTCATGGTGGATCCCTAAAAATACTGAATAAGATGAGATAAATCAAATAGTGTTGCCATGGATGTTTGATTTACTCATGGGGATGATCAACCTTGACAACCATCAGCTCCTCTTTCTATTTAATTTATCCTTGTATATAATTCCATAAAGGGAAGGCCTTGGATCTTGAGGAGGAAGGGTTGAGGACTGAATGACTTTAGGCTTGCCCTTGATTTCAACATTTGGGCTTATGCGTGACTTCCCTTCTTTCTCCCTTAACTATTGCATTTATTTCCAAGTTGAAAACTTGGGTTAAAGATCCTTTTGTATTGAAGGTATTGTAGCTTAGGGTATGATTGAGAAAACTTTTTGATGAGATGGAGTTGCAATCCATGGATAGTTTCGTGAGGCATTAAGAGGTAGTAACTTTTGACATTGTTTGCTTGATTTTTCTTGTTTTTAGGTTAATATTTCTTCAAAAATAATTCATTTTATCCTCTTCATCTCCTCCACCACATCATTAAAAAAAATTCTTGGAATGGTGGTTGGGGAGGGAAAGAGGGAGAGTAATTTTGGTAAAGAGGCAAATCTTGGATCTAATATGACTCATATTGAGGGTAACAATGTTCATGAGGGGTACTATAGGGTTGGTATGAGACACCATACTAATGATATGGGTGAATTTAGGGATGATATGGGTCATAATGAAATGGGGATGGATCTATGGGTTGTTTATAAGGAGATGAATGATAGTAATCTACTCTATAGGCTACCATAGCCTATCAGAAGACACATGAGAAATAATAAAATGTGAATAAGATCTACCCTTTACCTCAGATGTGATGACCATATGAGTGCTTGAAACTAATTGTGAAGATAAAGATGCTACAAATGTGTACTCCAATGGCTAGATCTGTGTCCCACCAGTTGTGATAGGAGTGTTAATAACCTAAGATGTACCCTATAGAGGTAGATTGATCAGATCTCCTTCAAACCTAGACTAGCATTAGATTGGTCTATAGGCTATGAGATACTTGTACTTAGACTAAATATCTAGATCATGAGGCTAGATCCTATAAATATATCAATTTTTCATTAGTTAGTAAAACCTACTTGATTTTTGGGGGTGAAAAGGGTTAGAAATAAATGTAAATGGAAATCATATTCTACTAATGATGATACACCTATATTTTTGGTTCATCCACTCAATTTGAACTCCAACTAACACTAATAAGCAATGAAAATCATTAAATATTATAACTACAAGGGACTCCTATGAAACATTATTTCACATAAATGTTACATTAAGTGATCAAAGCATGAGTACAATGATGGAAGTCCTGATCTAAGGCACTACTTGTCAATATTTCCACTGTTATCTCAATTACTCAACATCAAACCCTATATATAACCTACATAAGATGGCATACTAGTTATTAGGTGAGATTAGGACCTATCAAGAGAGAAAATACTACCACATGTGCAAATATGAATAACATAATCACACTAAACCTATATCAAGTAATATGAAATAGTCATTTATATTATCTCAAGAGGTTACAAAATTCAATCTTGGTAGATTTTCATCATGCCCAAGAAAGGGATCTTGAAAATAGGCATAAAAGCCTAAATATATAGATCATGAGAAGATAAAAATCTTAGAGAATGGCATATAGGAGAGAAGAATAATACATATAATCATTAACTCTAGAAAGACTTCATTTATAAATAGGTATCAATAGTCCTCAAGATATCTCTCTATGTTTAGTGCCTTGTATGATCTCTTTGGAATTGAAAATAAGGTGGTGGGACATATTTGAATTTTTAAAAATCCATTTATATAATTATACTAAATTATTTTTGAAATATATCTTATTAAAATAATATTAATTTAATTTAATGATCCTTCCTTCACCAAGGCCATGAAACATGCATTCATTGCTAGTTAAAGATCAATTAACTCATAATTATAACTAAAGGGTCAAGTATGCATGTGGTTGACACTTAGATAATAGTTAAATCATGTAAATTCCAAATAAATATTATTAATGAAGTTTTATAACTCCACATGACCTCATTTATTAGCCCTTCTACACCATATACTACTTCACTTGATGGACCAAGTAGGTCTAGTAGGCAAATTAAGCCTAGTAGCCTAACTTATTGCACTTGATAGCCATAATAACCTAAATTAAAAAATTATAACATGAAAATATAGTATTTTTAGACCTAAAACAATGCCTCATACCATGAAATATGTCCTTTTGAATAAGAAACATATGCAAATTGGTCAAAGTAGTTGACTAGGTCAATTTGTTTTAAATTTCTACAGACTGGCTAATTTGAATAAACTTAAAATGGAATTTTGAGGAATTTATTTGAGCATATAATATATTTATATGGTATAAAAAGTTTCAATATTCACTTTCCATTGATTGTTATTCGTTAAACTTCCTTATACCTCTATTTTTAACACTTTATCCTTAAAAAGTCCTACTTTCTTCCATGTCTATACAGTTACATACATAACGATACCATTTACATGATCCTACATGAGTTAATTTCATGTTTTAATTTGTTATAATGTAATTCATGGTGTTTTTATTGCAATAAATTTCACTTTTCTCAAAATTAGTCTATAGAAGGGTTTGAGAGGGTTTTAAAGGTGAAACTTTTTAAAGATAGTTCATAAAATATGGACCTCCAAACCAAAAATTATTTCCATGGATATTTATTCCATATTCCCTTTCAAATTTTGAAAAAATATTTGGTTCCCATGCAAAGAGTGTCCAAATATACATACGTACACAAGTAGGCTTATAGGATTTTGCACACATTCTAGACCTACTTATGGTCATAGTAATGGTTCATAAACCTAAGCACCTAAAATATCATAAATAATTCATGGATTATAATTAAATAAGGTTACTCAAATAATTATAATATCATTTGGTAAAACTCCTCTTGTGGTGAAAGATATGAGCTCTTGAATAGGTAGCTTGAACTAAGTGTGTGGAATGTGTAGTTCAAATGGCTCCTTACGGACCAAATTGAATTTTTAATTGTATTTATTTGATTTTAATATCTCCTCTAGGACATTAAAAATTATCATGAAGTCACATTTTGTTGATATATTTTTCAAGTTCCTCAAGGTGAGATAGGCCTCCTAGGCCTAAAACTGGTTTTTAGGCCTAATTGGCCAAATCTATGTTTTGGAGGTATGAGTGACCTATAAGATTATATGGGTGGAAAAAACATATTTATACATTTTTTTATATATTATTTATATCCTCTATGACTTTATTTTATTTCCCAAATTCCACTTTTCCTTGATGGTCTCTCAAGAATGCTTGTAGGAATGACTGTGTGTTTGTGTAAAATAGAGGTCTATAATTCCTTTCTCCTTCATGAACAGAGCTAAAGGAGTTTTAAAATTATAAAAAATGTTCTTATAGTGATCATAATTCTTTATTCATAGCCTCAAAATCACCTTATGCTTTATATGCATTGATTTCACTATCTTAGGATTTTAAATAATCATACTTGTCAAACTGATCTGTAATTATCTGATTATCAAAATACTTAGAGAAATTTGAATAACCCATAAAATGTATGTTTTAATAGTAATTAATATAATTCATAACTTTAAAACACTATTCAAATATAATTTTTTTTACTAAAATATGTGATTAAAAAGAAAGTAATATTCATGAGCATAAAGAAGAATCAAATCAAAGAGAAAGACAACACAAGTTTGTTTACAGGGTTTAACAATTGTCTACATCCCCAAGTCCATTCCAGCATGATCGATACTTTAATAATTGGTGTGAATTTTAAAATTCAATAAAACACACCAAATGAATTTATAAATAAACTTATACCTGCATCTCAAAATAATTCTCTTCAATCTCCTTATCCCACTCAAATCTTCCTTCACGCATTTACAAATATTTATCAAAAAGGATTTGTTAAAAATATTTCAAAATATCCAAGCTAAGCTCCCAAAATATTATTTACAAATGACACTCCATTCTTTTATATACATATTTTCCTCCTATGGTTTAGTGATTGAGGCTTATCTTTTAAGCCAAATTGGTCGAAGTTTGAATTTGATTGCAAAACCTATAGAATTTTGTTTATCCCACATTGGTGGTGGGTAAAATTATCAAAATGGTTAATTAAAGTAAGTAATTAAAACATACCTTGTCTACAAAGGTCATGTTAACCTCCAAGTCATGCCCTTTAGAATCTTCGAGGATTTATTTACAAAGGTCCATAATTTGGTTACAAAATTATGTGGGTATTAAGGATTTACATGGGTATATGAGATATTAATGAATTACATAGGTATATTAATCCCATATTATAAAACAAAAATAATAAAAAACCATTTTTAAAACTTTTTAATGCTTGTTGACTAGATTTGACCTATTGACCTGTTATGTTAATTATTGACCAACTTTGATTGGCCATATCTTATGCTTATAAACCCCATTTTTCAAACCAATAAATGCATCAAAAAGGTATTGATGAGCTCTACACTATTTAAATGTTTTGAATAAGAATTGATACCTTTTATTTTTTACCACTTCTACCTCAAACCTCATGCTTAGAGACTAAATAACATAGGTACTTTGAAGGATATTAGATCAGTATCATTTTAGTGGGGGATCCTCTCAGATCACTCCTCCCCATTAAGGAGATTTTGGACATCCAAAAGTCATTTTATCCTAAAATTAAGTAAGGGTATTTATCCCTCACCTTTTTGATTTCCATCCATTTATCCTTCCCTAGACGTGTTCCTTTTATACCCACACAAAGATATTCAACATCACCTCTTTGCAAAGTCATCACTTTGCTATCTAGAATGGTATCTTCTTGAAATTAATTTAGATACTCTAGAGAAAAATATTAAATATAAGGTATAGGAAAACTTTCATCATAATCTATAATCATAGGAGGCTCATACGACTTCAAATTTTTAGTATTCACAACTGAATAAATTTGCATGTATGGTGGTAAGTCTAATCGAAAAGCATTATTACCAGTCTTTTCCAAAATTATAAATGGAACATATAGAATTAGTTTAATATTTTTACCTTCACCTTTAAACTTCTCCTTATTTATATGAATCCATACTTAATCACCAACTTGAAAGTGATGATCAATTTGATTTTATCATGCCTAGCCTTGTATTTTGCTTGACTTTTCTCCAATTATTCCCTAATAGTTTGTTGAACCAATTGTATCTTATAAATGACATTTTTGGCCTTATTAGCATAAAATCATCCATTTTAAATCGATTCCTTCTCAAATGTGAATTTCAATGGTGACATAGGCAAATAACAAAAAAAAGTCTCAAAAAGAGAATTTTGTGTGGAAGAATGTAGTGCTTGATTATAAGCATGTTGTATATAACATAGATGTTCATCCCATAATTTAGGATGTTTAATAAACTAAACTTAGAGTAGATATACCACTATAAGATTGACCACATCTATCTATCCATCATTTTATGGATGAAATGTAGTACTTTTCTTTAGATTAGTGTCCATCAAGTCCCACAAAGTTGACCAAAACTCTCCAAAAAATCAAGAATCCCATTCAGAGATAATATATGTGGGCAATCGAAAATGAACCCAAACATGCTAAAAAAATAAGTATGTTGCCCCTTCACCAGTAATATTTTTAGTACAAGGAACTAATACACACATTTTACTAAATCTATCCATAATGACATAGAGATAATCATGTTTCCTTCATGTCATAGGTAAACCTCCTAAAAAATCCATAGATAAACTTTCCCAATGTCTATTAGGAATAGGGAGAGGTGTATATAAACCCAATTTCCTATTACTAGGCTTACTTTTAGCACTAAAAATACAACTTCTTATGTATTTTGAAACAAATTCTTATATATGAGGCCAATAAAAATACATTTGTAATTGTGTAACTATCTAACCAACACTGAAGTGACCTGAAATAAGATAAGTGTGAGCTTATCTGACCATATGCACTCATTTATCTTATGGAATAAAAAATTTTACAATATGATAAAATATTCCATCATACACATGATATTCAACTTCTTCCACTTGTTTACCACTCGTCAAATCTTCATACACTTCCTTAAAGTCAGCATCATTAATATATTATTATTTATAACTTTTATGCATTAAAGAATTATTCTATAAAATAACTGATGCAATAATAGGTCTATAAATCATGTCAATAACCTTGTTTTGTGTACCTTTCTTATACCTTATCACAAGGTGAAACTAATATAATAATCACATCCATCAAAAATGTCTCTATTGTTGTAGCTTGGTTTGTGATTGAAGATACTATAGTGGTTGATGATTAGTGTGAATCACTATCTCTTTGCCCATCAAATAGTGATTCCATTTCTTCACACTCTACACCAAAGCATACAATTATTTATCATAATTATGATAGTTTATTACCTCGCTTGTGAAGGTTTTGAAATGGTAATAAACCATTTTCCTTTTTTGCATCAAAAATGTACCCATTGTGTAATTGCTTGCATCTATCTCAATTTAAAATGGATGTTGTAGATTTGGAAGTGTTAAGGTGTGGTACTTATTTTATGTTTTAGTGTATCAAAATCTCTTTTATTTTTACCTCCCCACAAAAAGACCTGCTTGATGCTAGGTAAATAATGTAAAGGAGATGTAATAAATGAGAAGTTAGCAATAAATTTTCTCTAGTACTAAAATGCACCAAGAAAGTTCCTAGCCTCTATTACATTATTGGGTTTAGGCCAATTAACAAAGACCTCAAATTTTATAGGATCAATTTTAAATTTAACATGTCCCACAACATAACCCAAATAAGCCAAAGATGTTTTACCGAATTCACATTTAGACATCTTTAGGTATAGTTTCTCATTTCTCAAAGCATCTAAGACTTTATGAATATGAATAACATTATCATCCCATGATTGACTAAAAATTAGAATATCATCTAAGTAGGTTATCAAAAAATAATAAATGAATGGCCTAAAAACATCATTCATCACATGCATAAATGTATAAGGTGCATTGCATAATCTAAAATGCATAACAAGCCACTCAATCAAACCCTATTTTGTTTTAAAAGAAATTTTCCAAATATCATTTTCATTGATTCTCACCTAATGATAACCACTTATTAAGTCTAACTTAGTGAAATAAACAACATTTTTCAATTCATCTAATAAATCATAAATATGAGGAAGAGGGTAATTAATTTTCACTATGATTTTATTCAAGGTATAAAAATCAACACACATCTTCTATGTTCCATCTTTCTTATGCACCAAAATGATAGGTGAACCATAAGGGGATGAACTTAGGTATATAACTCCTTTTTCCAATAGTTCCATCACCTACTTCTTTATTTCCTCATTTTTGACCATGAAAAATCTATAAATACCAATGTTAGGAAGATGTGCATCTTGAAATAATTGTATCTCATGTTGAACACATTTTTTAGGAGGTAGACCCTATGGATCCTAAAAAACATCATCATATTTGGAAACAATTTTAACTAATTCTTTACAATGTTTAAGATCACAATTATTTAAAGCCTTTTCATGATATTTTTATTTGGCGTTGACCACCATAAATTCTTTATTGAATTTGCAAGCCTTTTCATCTGCCCTACAGTAACCAAAGAAAGACTTGTTTTCACACAATGAGCTCTAATAATATATTAAATCCCATCTTTAAAAAGCAAGTACTTATTCTCTTCCCTATATAATATTGATTTACTATCATAAATATAAGGACTTCTCAAAACCATACCACAAATGTTTAATGGAACAAAATTCAAATCAACCTCATCAATGAACTTGTTAGTAATGGAAAATTTGAGTCTACAAGTTCTTGTTACCTTCAATTTTACATAAACACAAACCCAGCCCAAAGGATAAGTCTTAGAATGTGGTTTGGTTTGGAGTCCCAATTTCTTCACAACCTCCTCTAAAATATTATTAGCTTCAGATCCACTATCAAATAGAGTGTCTATGTTAGTATGTTTAGAAACAAATGTAAGGCGGAAAAGCTCATTTCTTTTCTTCTCATCATGCATAGATTGTTGTTTAGAGGAAGATGCAACATTAGATGAATTAGTACTATAAAAAGAGGAATAATTACAACCTTGTAAACTCATGGCCATTATATTGGTATCATCACCAAAATTAGATCCAAGATCATGCACCACAGTATTGGTTTTCTTCTCTTTTATTTTCTTATTATTTAACCATTTAGGTTTTAATTCTAGATGTAATTTCCAACACCTAGATTCATCATGATTTTTATTTAAATGCTTAAAAAATGGATTTTCATCATCCTTTTCAACTATATAAGTCATTTTTTACTTACTTTTTCCTTTCAAACCTTTGTCCTTTCTTTCAAATTACTTGGGTTTTGGCTTAGGAAAGCTCTCTTTAGGCATTTTCCCCCTAGCTTCCAAGTGATTAGATTTTACAAAAACTAAATCCAAATTAATAATTTTTAAAACCAATATCATATGTCATAGATAAATATGTAACCCACCAATATACTTCATCAAAGTCTCCTATGTGTAAAGGAATATTCAAATGCAAAGATTTCTTCCTAAATTCCTATGTATAATTTTTTAATCTTTGGCCCTTAGCTTGCATAAGAGTTTTTCAATCCATCATGTCTTGTTACATGTAGCCCAAATGATAAAATTTCTTATGTAACTCAGAAACAAATTCATTTCAAGAAGAAGTCACATTACCTTGTTTGACCAAATCCTCTTGTCACTTGCTTTCCCACTAGATAAGTCATGTACCACCCATTTGAAGTATAGATAACTAAATTTTTGCCCTTTTGTCTATAATATTCTAAATCCTATAGTATACATCAATCTGCTTGATCCAATCTTCTATTTTTTTTGCATTTAAATCTCCATTATATATAGGAAAATCAAAATTAATATGAAGCTTTAAAGATGGAAAATCCTTAGATATTTTTAATGGTTAATCATCACCTACATTGGGATTTTGAGGAGACCAAGGAATTTCCTCTTCATATTTACCTTTATTTTCCCATACAATTTGACTTTACCTTTATGATAGAGCTCTTCTATCATACTTTTCATTTGTTTAAAAGATTGGTGAAAATCTTATTCTTGATCTGATTCCCCTTTCATTGGTAATTCACCTTCACCATGTCTATATCTTGACTTATTTAATATAAATAATCCACTTGTAATCTAAAAATATTATTATCTAGCACATATCACCAGCTTTAATGCCAAAATGATCTATATTAATCCAATTATCAAACTACTTAGAATAATTTGAATAACACAAAAAATAAATGTTTTGAATAGTAAGTTCACTTATTCATAACTTTAAAACACTATTCAAATATAACTTTTTTACTAAAATACATGATTAAAAAGGAAGTAATATTCACGAGTATAAAGAAGAAACAAATCAAAGAGAAAGATAACACAACTTTGTTTATGGGGTTTGAAAACTATCTACATCCCCGAGTCCACTCCAGTGTGACCGATCCATTAATAATTGGTGTGAATTTTACAATTCAAGAACACACCAAATCAATTTATAAACAAACTTATACCTATGTCTCAAAATAGTTATCTTCAATCTCTTTATCCCACTCAAATATTCCTTCATGCATGTACAAATATTTATCAACAAGGATTTAATGAAAATATTTCATAAGCTCCAAGCTAAGCTCTCAAAATTTGACTTACAAATGATACTCCATTCCTTTATATACCTATTTGCCTCCCATGGTTTAGCAATTGAGGTGTATCTTTTTAGCCAAATTAGTCAAATTTCAAATCTGATTGTAAAGCCTATGACATTTTGTTTATCCCACATTGGCTATGGGTAATGTTATCAAAAGGGTTAATTAAAGTAAGGAATAAAATCATGCCTTATCTATAAAGGCCACGTTAGCCTCCAAGTCATGCCCTTTAGAAGCTTCAAGGATTTATTTACAAAGGTCCATAATTCGGTTATGGAATTATGTGGGTATTAAGGATTTACATGGGTATATGGGATATTAATGAATTACATGGGTATTTTAATCCCATATTATGGAACACAATTAATTCCAAACCATTTTTAAAACTTTTTAATGCTTGTTGACCAGATTTCACCCATTGACCCATTATGTTAATTGTTGACCAACTTTGATCAACCATATCTTGTGCTTACAAAATCCAATTTTCAAACCAAAAAATGCATAAAAATTGTATAAATGATCTTTATGATATTTTAATGGTTTGAATAAGAATTGGAACCTTTTATTTTTTACCCTTTTTACCTTGAACTTCATGCCTAGAGACTAAAAAACACAAGTACTTAGAAGGATATTGGATCAGTATTATTTCCCCTAATGGTTGGGTTTGGTGTTCTTTCTTGTATCACCTAAGCTTAACTCTCATCAAAATATTATTTGATGTCATTCTCATCTTTCCTTTACTTCAAATATCTATCTAATATCTTTAAACACCTCTCAACCTACATGAATGTCACTAAAATAGTGCAAAAGTCTATCTTGGCTCTTTTTTCTTAAACCTACCCTCAAGGGTATTTAACTTCAAACCTTGAATGTGATAAATTCCAAAGATAATTTTAATTTACCGACATCATATTTCACTATTTCAAATCTCATCCATAAATATTAAACTCTCCATTGGCACTCAAACCTTTTAAAAGCATTATTGGGTTTCCAATGAATGTCTTCTTGATTAGGGTCTATCTATGTCAAAATAGTGACCACTTCCACCACTGATATGATTTGTATAATGAAATATTAATTTTTATATAGTCATAATAATCATTTTTACCAATTTTTAAGGCATTATTACACTTATAGATGCCTCAAGATGATAAATTCTCTCAAGACTGCCAATGGAGTTGATTATGTTTTAGTGTTAAAGGACTATATTTTCATGTTTGTAGGATTGATCACGTGTTTATTAGTCTTAATTAAATCCTTTGAAAATTAATGAGATTATAGTATGGTTGAACCATCTCTTTTATCCTTGTGTTAAATACTCTAACATGTATTTTCCTCATTACATAACATAGTACTAGTAGGTGTCTTTGAGAGGTGGTGATTGTTGTATCTTGGAAGGTTTTTGACCTCACTGTCAACCAATATACCTCATTAAAATAATTGAATTTTCTTAAAGTGTTTAAAAATTTCAAGCTCTCTATATTATTTATAAATCACAAGTTCTCCTCCCATCTTGGCAAGACTGAGTTTTACCTTTCTTAGCTACACATTACCTCTGAGCTAGTTGTAGATACGTATTTAATTATGCTTATTTACTATATTATCTCATCATTACATCCCTAATATTTTTTATGCCTTTACCTATTCATATCCCTTAGCCACAAAAAACTATATCTCCTCTCTTTTAGGCAAACCTTGATTGAGATAGCTTGACTATACCTTAACATGATTGTAGGTGTTAGTTGGCTATGTGTATGGACTAATATAATCCAAACATGAAGTGTATGCCTTGGAGTGGGTTCATGATGTTAATTTGGTATCTTAAATCCATATTAGAAGTACCTTAAAATCTATTTTAGTTTTTTTTCAACCTTAAAGAGATTTTTTAGCACATTGGAACAAACTTTGCCCTTCAAATAGGCCTGTAGATGCTTTGAGAAGGTATTAACTATACCTTTAATTCTTAGGACTCCCTTAATGAATGGAAAGATATATTGGTATCTCCCTCAATGGTCCTATGTCTTCAAATAGTTTATGAACCTATTCAAGGCTTAAAATTAAGTTTAGACATCTTTCACATCTTTGTCAACACTCTAGCTTGAAAACTATAAGATCTTCATATAGGCCTGACTGTATAGAGAGAATTATCCTTTGTATGGACTATATATAGGTTTTAGGTCTTGAATTTGATACCAACAGACTTCCATGACTACTCAAATTCTCTTACTTTCCCTTGAAATACTCATTAAATTCCATTCTCTCCTCACTATCTTGATTTCAATGGTATTATCATCTTTGGTTTCAATTCCTCTTACTATGACTATAGATAAATATTCATGTATTAATTATATAGATTCTGATAGGAAGTGGTTGATCTCAAGAGGCAAAATTTGATCCAATGCTCTTATTAACCCTCCATAGTCCACATATTTCTTGGAGGAACCCCAACTAGCCATAAGATATTTGAACAAGATTGAAAACAAGATAAGGTCTATTACCTTAAATAACTTAAAATTACATTAATCTCTACTAAAAAGAGACTCTTAACACTAATGACTAGAGTTAGTAATCTTAAATAGGTGTTTCTCTCCATTATTTCCATGAAAATTTATTTGGTGGTTTATTTGACATGAATTGGATTTTATTTGACCCCTTGTTTATCCTTTAAAATAAATTCATTAGTTTCTCAAACCTTACTTGATCATGAATGATGTAGGTGGATATTTGGAAACTTGGAATAAGAATATTCATCTGATTGAGAAGATTCTTGAAATACTTTATTTTTATATTGGATTACTCCATGAATCTCTCCATTAAAACCTCTTAAAAACCTTTTAGACCTTCTTCTTTTGTACTTAAATGGAATTAATCATGTGATAATCCTCTCTTCCTTGTCTTGTACGATCTGAGATAGCCCTAGACCTTAAGAAGGTTTAGGGTATAACTTGTGAAACTATCATCCATTAAAATAAACTAAGGTAGATAATTCAACTTCCATTATTAAAATATTCATATATTTTATTCTCCTCAAACATCATTTCCATGAAACACATCCTTTACTGAGTTTGACCTAGTTTTAGATGGAGATTCTTCCATATTTACCCACTGTGTAAGGAAACATCATCATAATTTCATAAAAAAATTATTTATAACATAATTGAATATTATTTAAAGTGGATAAATTATTTGGAATTGATTGGATAGGTAGTGATAGGTGATATATTATGATAAACATTGAATGGAGATGTAGATGGAGCTTTACAATGGTGAAAAGGTAGTGACAAGACTGTGTTTGGAGATGAAACATGATGGAGGTGAAATAAACATGAATACAAAACCTATAAATTCATAAATGATTCAAGGTAAGCATGAATATATATATATATATATATATATATATATATATATATATATATATATATATATATATATATATATATATATATATATATATATATATCGACAAACACATGAGCATGAATTAAAATTCCTAGATTATGTTGATGTTTGACAACCATAGACCATCTCTTGAATCATACAAACTCTTAAACTACATGTAGACTATAAATTTTACATTAATTTATCTTATTGAGATAAAAATTACCTCACATATGTGGAAATAATATAAATACTACAATGGGAAGGTTATTCATAATCCTGACAAACTCCACAAACTTGATTTTTTCTACCATGATGCTCAGATGAGGAGAAATCTCAAAAAATTGATTGTTTGCTTGGATGAAGAAGGCATAGTGAGTTCCATCACCTATTAAGGATATTTAATGAAGGAGAGAGAGATAAATTGAGAACTAATTACCATATTTGGAACCTCCCTCATGCCCCTTCCTTTGACCAAAATTTTAGACCTTAGTTTTCTCTCTCATGATCATACTATCTATAAACATGACGGTGAAGAGAACTAGATTTAAGCCTATTTTTAATAATTTTACCTTAAATCTCTTCTATAATACCTTTTATGTATTCATATTCAATTTTTTGGCCTTCATTATATGGTAAATTCCATACAACCTGTACTCCCTACATGAAAACACCTAAAACAAGACTTTCTTTTACATTGTCTTCATATTTCAAGTTTGAAACCACCAATTTGAGGCATATTGAGGAATACCAGGAGTAAAATAGTTTACTAAAACAATTATTAGTTATTTTGACATCAAATAAAAGAAAATTTTGGAACATGGGAACTCCTTAAGACCTAAATTAATATTTTGACTTGCATGATGAGATGGTTCCAAAGTCTAAAACATTTGAATTAAGGTAATGACATAAATATGAAAGTAATTAAAGGTATTTTGGATTTTTTAATAGCATTTTTACTCCAAAATTTATCATTTACTGACCAAAACCCTCAGTTCTAGGCAATATACACATAGTAAACTAGTATGTAGGGGCTTACATTATTGCTATGGAAAAGTTTCAAATTATAAGGGTTGGTATTTAGCCTTAGTAGGACAAATTACCAATAAGAAGGTGGTAAGATAGTTATAGAATAGTTTTCATATCCTAGATCTAGTGCCTCTAACTATCTAGCTAGTTATGCCATCTTTGGACGATTACATTAACATTAATGTCTAGGTTTGATACTAGTGTCATGTATAAAATATTTTTTGAAATAGGATGAAACCACCTAAATGGTTTTAGTTTTTTTTTCACCTTTACTCTAGTGCAATAAAATATGGGTTATGGACTATATCTCCTTATGAAATGGCAAAATCTTAAATTTCCATATTTAATATGACATTTGGGGACAATGGGTCAATGGGTATATGGTGTCAATCTAAAAAAAATAATGACCCCATTATCAAAGGGAATTTCCTACATATCCAATGCTCCATAAGAGGGCCTTGAACTCATGTATTTTTTCCTTACATGTTAGTTTGTGTGTGAATCATGTAATATGTGTAAATAAAGTACAATAGTGAGCTAGATTGTAACTTGGCAAATAAGACCTTATGACTGATATTTTATTAATTCAAACTTTTATATATGTTGTATCTATGAATAAATGTAAATAGGGAAGATTTTTTAAATTAAATTCTAGATAGATTATTTTTTATAAGTGCCTTGGTCTCTTTGGTCTGATTACTAGGTACTTAGTTAATGAGGGTTGATATTGTATTTATACCAATCATATCAGGAGATAAATCATATGAAATAACTTAAGTAAACCACTAAGATACATTTAATTTGAAAATTGGATGACTTTAGGGCACTGCACACTTGCATCAAGGTAGGACAACAACATCGATACTACTATTTGACCTAGACATTAGTGTTTAAGGATAAGGAGTATAGGTATACGTTAAAAACGTGTAGAGGTGTAAGATAAGTACATTTAAAGTATTCTAAAAATATATAATGTTTGTGTCATTAATATAATACTAGTCATACTAAGATATAGGTCGATGGACACAAAATAGATTAGATGTGAGGCTTGTGAAAGTAAGGCATGTGTAGAACTAAGAGGAATAACTAAGCTTTGAGCTTGTCAAGTGTAAAATATTTAGGTGATACATAATAAAAAAATATCATCTACATTTCCCCCCATTTAATATACTAATAAAATTACTAGTTTAAAGGAAAGGAATAAGTACATGTGTGTGTATACACACCTTGTCTTATTTGGAGTTGAATTTGAGTGCTTTGTTGGTGAATGAAATAAAAATAGGAGTGTGTTAAAGTTTAAAATGAGTGCATATAATATGGGTTAAAATTATTTGAAATTGATTTAAATTAAATGAGAAAGGTTTTGCCTTTCTTATTGGCAAGTTGTTTTGAAAAATATGTATCATTATAAGTTTATGAAACTAAGATAAGGATAAATATATATGATATTTAAAGTGCATATATCCAAGGAAATAGAGAGATATTGGAAGGTAAATTCCCCCAAATTTAGATAAAAAGTAAGATTGCACCTGGTACTTAAGATTAGCTCAACCATGCAACCCAATGATACTTATAACTTGGTGAGGTTGGCTGATAAAATCATACACAACTTAAAAACTTGGAAAGATTGAGTGATTTGATCACCTCAACCATACCAAAAGTTGAACAAACTATTACAATATATTATGTTGATAAAGTCTATAAAATTTTATGAGGTATCAATACATGTAATGGTTTTATAATTTGAAATTGATTTGGATTTTGTAATATTAGGCACATGTTGCATAACATATGCACCTTAGGTATGTCTCATGTTGAAACTATGTATAAAAATGGTACCATGTATAGAATTATACCATAAATGTGTATCTGAATCATATAATTGTGTGTTTTGGCCAATTCATATAATTATGTGAGTGTGGAGGACATGATTCCAAAACATGCCCCCACTATATATGGAGAAATATAAAAATTGATATAAGTAATGATATGTAAGAGATGTTTACAAAACATTCCTCCACTATAAACTAGATATGTTAAATACTAAATAGGTTCAAAGAACATGCTTCCAAGGTATGCCCCTATTGAATCTATGAATTGATATAAGTACCATACTAAATTAATGTGAAGAACATGCTTACAAAGCATTCTCCCACTAAATATAAAAGTTATGACTATGTGAAATCCATGTACATATGACATGCCCCCACTAAATCTATGAACTGATATAAGTACCAATAGCTAAATGAGTATGGAGAACATTCTTTCAAAGTATGCCCCCACTAAATTTGAAATTTATGACTGTGTAGAATCCATGTCCATATGACATGCCCCCATTGAATAAGATAAATATGAAAATGTTAAATTCATTTCACCATGATATGATCCCACTAATATTCCCCCTTGAGGTGAGGTAAAAATAGTACCTAGTAGTTACCTCACCTTAAACTAAGAAAGATAACCATATAATTGTATATTTTATTACTAAACTATGTAGGATGTATAAAAATGTGCATAGGTAAATGTATCATTGAAGCACTTACAACCAACATGATCACATTTAGGCCTAATATGCATGATAAGTATCATGAAAAATTATATATGGTAATAATAAAAGCTCAAAAATCAAATACTCACACACACAAGAGCACTCAAAACCAAGTCAATAAACAAAGTTCTTAGGATACCACAAACAAGGGGCATGTTCAAATGTTGCATAATTGAATGGAAATGACTTATTCAAATTTACACAAAGTAAGGAATAACATATTAAAATTTCCATATAATAAGCAATGACATATTCAAATGTCCAAGAAGGTAAAAATAGGCATAGGGGCTGGATACAACAAAGCATATTCAAATGCTTGAATAAGTAAGACAATAAAAAAGCAAAACACTCAAGGAAATTTATAAATGAAAAGTATAAGGAACCAACATAATCATGTCATAGTAGTTCAAGGATCAAATGTGTTAGCAAAGAATGTCAAGTGCATATCATATCAAGTACCATGTGTAATATATAAACATGAATAAGGCATGTGTAAGTACATATGTAAGCTCAAAAATTTTAGCATAGAGTGATCATCGAACCATATAACCTAAGTATATTAAGATCATAGAATATGGATGGCCCCAACTTCATAGCAATGTGAGTAGAGAGAAATCCCCAACACCCATAAGTGCATAAAATCATGTATCTATGTATGCTTGTAAGTTTATATTTAGGATTAAATGATATGCTAAAGCTCAACATAGAACTAACATATAGATGCCAAGGAGCCAATATAACATATAGGTGCCGAAAATGTTTTTGGATTTTTTAATGTTTTTATTGGGTATTTTTAAGAGATAAGATCATCCTATAATCTCATCCAAAGGATGATCATATATATCTCCCCACTTGAAACCTAGTGAAAGAACTAGTGGTACTACCAAAGATCACGTATAGGTGAAATATTTATCATTATAGGATCTATGATTCTCAACATATATATAATAGGACTCTAAGGTTTTGAAGTTCCAATATAATGAATAGGGGTTTTTGGAACCCATCTCTATGTAATATGTGATTTCTTTGGAATAACAATAGTATGAACATGTTTAGGTGCTCTAGACATCTGAATATGGTGTATGTAAGATGATGATTCCATGAAACCCACTATTTATCTCTAATGTAGAGGTATCTCAAGTATCGGCCACCTTGTAAAGGGGATTACCTATTGGTTACCATTTTACAGTGGATTAGCCTTAATGGGATTGAAAATTCACTATCTAGGTATGAATTTCTCTTGTTTATGAAGATGCTCATATGGAACACCAAAAACTATAATTACCTGATTGGCATGAATTTACTTAACACACCCATATATTGTATAAGGTATTATTCAAAGAATATGTATCCAAGGTCATTCCAATAACATGCCAAAGACACTTGTATAATGTATAACTAAGAAAGTACTAACCACATGTGTGGGACCAACCTATAAGGGTAGATAAATCTCACCAAGAAAATTTTAGGAGGTTTGATTGAATGCTCTGACTAATCTAATAAATGTGTGTAAATCATTTTGAGTATAACCCAAATGCATAAGTAATGCCATGGTGCAAACATTTTCACTTGCACCATTATCAATCATAACACTATGTATGGGGTGTTTATCAAGGTATGCTCAAATTAATATAAATGATTAGTATATTCATCATCGTTATTTTCACTATCATCAAAATAAATTATAGGTTTCTAAATCATAGGAATTATATGTCACGTGTAAGTACTAATAACCCCATTTAGTGGGTTTCCATAATATGATGGAGGAGGATGTGCATTATATTCCATTCATACTTCTATTTCCTTCTTAGAATGGTCTTATAAGGGATTTTTAAATATCTTCTACTTATGGTGGTTACCAAGTTATGAACCTAGTTCCTTTGGAAGATCATTAAATTTAATATGTTGGTCATCAATGAGGTCTTGGGTCTTATGCATCAATGTAAAAAATTTGATCCTAGAATACCCAAGTCCTTGGTGATAGTCACAATAAGCATTTACATCATATTCTTTGGGTATATGTCTATTTATATCAACTGATATAAGAAGAGGGAGAGATATAAGATGACACTCTATCAACTATGGGAATAATGTAGGAGTCTTAGGTAAATGTAAAAACTATCTCCTTGGTGCATTATATAAAACAAGTTGATTATGCTATTATTCAACTCTATTAACTATGGTGGTTGTTTCTTTTTTGGCCCAAGAGGTTTTATCTTATAACTTAATCTAATTGTAAATTTTGTACTATATGTAGATATAGTTGGTCTGTTTGCCACATATTTGAGCTTATTGAATAAAATAAACTTCATTTCATGGTCTCATACAACATGGAATAATTCAACAAATGATTGGAACTTCTTGAAAACAATGGACTCGTGTAAAATAGAAATCAAAATTTTATTAGATATGTCTTGTAACACTTTATATTCCATAAGATTGGTCATTTTAGATAGCATTGTCTTATACCTCAAGACATATTCATTGATAGGTTCATTGGTTCCTTGTTTGATTTTTTTAATTTGAGCATAGGAAACCTTTTTATTAATGTTAATAGAAAATTGTGCCAAAAATTGATCTACAAGAATTTTGAATGCTTTCATGGATTGCAAAGGTAAGTCATAAATTCACTTCAAATAAAATTACTTGAGGCTCCTTGGAAATAATTTAGTCAAAATTTTATCATTGGAGGCATAATCAAGGCATGTTGCATAAAGTGTTTGAATATGTTACTCTAGATCACCCTTTCCATCATAAAATGTGAACTTAGGTGCAACAAATCCAATTGTCAAAGGGTGAAAATTGATCTCATGTGTAAGAGGGTTATACAACACATCTTATGAATCTATGGCATGTCAAGACTTTAAATATTTTTGTTCAATATTTATAACCTTGTCCACAAAGATCTTTATGACTTGAAGGAGTGTTTGAAATGTAGACCCATTAGGATTAAGATTATCTGGATGAGTAGTCACCAAAGGGGATGAAAACATGTTTTGAGTAGTAATAGGCATTAAAACTGGTATTTATGTTGAAACAATGGGTAAGTCCATAATAGATGTATCAATAGTAGTTTTAGGGAATAAAGGTTTAATAACATAATATATGCCCTCACTAGATATAGGTGGATTGATAAGTGTGGGATGAGTTATAGTTCCATCTAAGGATTCATCATTACTAGGTGAGGCAACCTTAGATTTATCTTTTTTACTTATTTATTTTCTCGTAACATACAAAAAATCATCTATTAAGTCCTTGTTATTATTGAGATGAGTAATCAATGCTTCTTGATCTTCCATTTGGAATTGGGTTTTTTCACTAACATTTGCCATTTCTTCACAAATGAAAAGTTTAAAATTTGTAACAACGTATAGCATTCAAAAAAATCACAAAAACCCTAAGTGATCTAGGGTTTGATATTTAAAGATTGGGTTCATCAAAAAAATTAAATTTGATTGGGATTATGATCCTACTTAGTTAAATAGGGTTAAGGATACATAAATAATATGACACAAGGGTGAATATCAAATCTGAAATAGGCCAATTAAATTCTAAATTAAAATATAATCATACACTAAATTTATTATGTTGAGATAAGCTATTGATGGAAAGTACAACCATGCTAGATATAGAAATGACAAATAAGGTACTTAGTTGTCTCTGATGCTAATCTAGATTTAGATCTATAATACGCTGAGAGTAGGTGGGAAGATAGTTTGGGAACCATTTTTAGATTTATGATCTAGTGCATCTATCTATCTAGTTATTTCCATCAATCTTGAATGGTTGTGTTAGTGTTATTATCTAAGTTTGATGCTAGTGTCCTGTATGGAATATTTGATAAAAAAGGATGTGACCACCTAGATAATTTTGGGTTTTTTTTTTGCCTTCACTCTAGTATATTCATCTATGGGTCATGGACTACCACTTGTGATCTAATAGTTTGACTCAAGAGAGGATGGTTAATATGGTGTTAGTTCCAAAATGAAAACAAACTGAAAGAAACACACTATATAGCATAACATCTCTAAGCCTAGACACTAGGGGGAGCTTAGTTAACAAGCATGAATAAAACACACAACTAAAATGAAAAAGAAACCATCTTTTACCTTCTTTGGATGCTCCAAAATGCTTGTTGTAGTGGCTTGCTCAGCTTATTCTCATGAAGTCCTCGTCAATGGAAACTTGGATACCTCCATCTCTCCTTAACGCCTTTGGCTTTGGCTTGGATTGGATTGGAATCAATTTGGCATGGTAACACTAATTACTATGGATTTTGGAATCATTTGTGAATTATAAATTTGCATTATCAAGACTTGTAAATGATGTGGTAAGGCCTCCTATTTATAGATTTTTTTAAATATCTAGAATCAACCTGAACCATCCATCCTGATATTGAGATGTGTGGTTGAGGATTAATTCAATTTTTGGAATTAAGTTTATAATTATCCTCATCATGAAATTGGAAAAAGGGGAATTTAAGAGGCATAGAGAGCATCATGGAAGGCATTGATGAGGCATGGAGGGCATGAATCCTGATATTTGTGGCATTTATGGCATATGGATGTCTTTCCAAGAAATGAGGTCACCTGATGATGTAGATATTCAATATTCATTTCCAAAACAAATTATTCAACAAGTTTCCATGGAATTCTTAATTAAACTCTAATTTTTTTAATTATCTTTTAATCATGTTTAATCACTTTGTGTACAAATTACTCAAATTGATTAGAATACCTTGTTATTGGTCTAAAATTTGATTAGATTGGAATTCGAAGGCAACATCAGATGTGTTGGATCCATTATCCCATTTAGGATGTTACTAATATAAAATAACAAAGGCACATATTTTGTGCAATATATTTGATAAGAAAGATTAATCTAGAGCACCTAGGTGCAAAATTGGCATTTTGACTCGAAATGAAATGATTGAAGTTAGCTGGCCCATAAATTACATTACCCCATTTACGGATACCCTAGCCAAAATCAAGATTTGAATATGTTAGTTTTACATCATTTATCATGTTTTAGTGTTTATAGGCCAAATTGTGTATTTTGGGTGGAAATTGGTCAAAAGTTTGATTGGAGGTTATTGGTGGCTAGATTTAGGTTTCTATAGTTTGCCCTTACTTGAGAAGGCATTACAAGCTAAAAGCATAGTAACATCTTCTCAAATAATGAAAATTTTGTGTATGCCTATAACTGCAATGATTATAAACTAACTATATGATGCCCCCTCGAGGGAATGGGTGGCATAAGGAGGGTGGTAAACGGTCTCTCAAAAAGAAAGAAGCAAAATGAAGGGACCATAGAAAGGAAAGATGATGGGGTGAAAACATAATGATAATGAAAAATTATTCAAAATCATTGAGAAATGTGAGTGGGATAGTGCACAATGGTCTGCCCAAAGGCAGTTATAAACATTGTACCTTGATAGTGACAATGTGGTATGATAACACAATGATTTTCCCAAAGGTAGTTAGAATCATTGAGAAGATGGAACTACCCCAGTTAGGATAGATAAACAAGATAATAACATGCCACTATATGGGTAGAAAAAGTAAAGTGGTGACAACATAATGATTTGACCAAAGGTGGTTATAATCATTGAGAAATATAGGTGGGATGGTGTATAATGATTTTCCCATAGGTGGTTTATAATAATTGGACCTTGATTATAAAAAACATGATAAACTTGGCCGAGGATGATGATAACTTAACATAGATGGTAATGATTAATTAGAACAACTTACTAGTAGGGAGATGCACATCTGAACTAATAAAGTTAAAAATCTTTCATGTTTAATTACTCTATTTATGATATGATTAGGATGGAATCAAGATGTCAATTTTGAAGAGATGTCACCATTGTTGAATAGACTTCTTGAAGCTAAGGTTTGTTGTAGCACATGTCGATAGGAATCATGGTATAGCATCATGAGGACTTGGCTGAAATATACATGAGGACTGACTCCCATAATCCAATACTCAATAGAGAACAATACATCAATGATAGAAACCATGATGATAATGTAAACATATGAATATGGATGGATTTGAGTATAAATGTGGGTAACGAATCACCTAATGAACACACATAAATTGAATCAAGGTGATATTGTTGAAAGTAAACCAACAAGTAGACAACTAAATAAAATAAGTAGAAATAAATAAATAAACAAATAATGCAATAGAAACCATATGAACATTTCCCTTAGAAACTAGGTGACAACTAAATAAATGAACAAAATAAGGGAATAAAAGAAAAGGAAGGGGTTGGTCAAGCTATCTCCATATGCACTAGGAGAGTGAACATTGCCTACATATTTCCATGGATTTAATATCCAATAAAAAACTTAGGCCAAGTTTAGTTCTCCCAAGGAATTGGAAGAATGTGATAACTAATGAAAACAAATAGAATGGATGTGAGAGAAGAAGAGGAATGGTCTTGGAAAATGGAAAGTGCATGAGAGAAAAAGTTAAAAAAGGATGGGAAAACTAAATGATAAGTGATTTTCTTGTAACTTAGTAAGGGTTCCTAGAATCCTTAAGGCAAAGAAGTGGTTAATGTTTTTATTATTTTCTAACAATTTTTCAAATGTTTTTGGAATTTGATTGGAGTGTCTCAACTCAATCATAATGACAAGACACTAAATGGTTGAATCTCACAAAATGATGATAGAATGGCTTAGGTGGCTCACAAAATGGAAATATAATGGCCTAGGTTTCTCACAAAATGGTGAGAGTGTGGCTTAGGTTGCTCAAAAAATAGTGAGAGCATGGTTTAAGTTGCTCATAAAATAGCAAGAGAATAGTTTAGGTTGGTCACAAAATAATGAAAGCATGGTTTAGGTTACTCATAAAATGGTGAGAGCATGGCTTAGGGTGACTGAGCTAACCTAAACAAATATCGAGTGTACATAGTCGTAGAGTAGGACCTTAAGTCATTGTAGCTTCACCCTTACAGTGGAGGAATTCAACTAGTGTAACAGTCTATTCAAACAAAATAGGCATAATTGGTAAAAATGGATATTATGACATAAGACATGGTAAGTTAGTACATCAAGGCTTAATGTTGCCCCTAGTTTTCCCATAGGAAGCTATAACCAAGACATAATGGCATATATCAATGATACTAATTTGCCCAAAGGTGGTTATAATTAGTAGCAAGACTGATGGTAAGAAAGAAATAGCAAACAAAGGATGAAACTACTAAAGATTTTATCACATTGTCCCAAAACATGATCTCTATCTAAAGTACTTGAACTAACTGATGAAATGAATCAAATACCTCTATGCTAAAACTACATAATGAATGGCAAAAACCAAGGTCAAATGAGCTAGGCTTTAGAGCACACTGGGCTGATAGGTCAAAAGCAGAAACTAGATATAGCTAAGAGGAAGAATAAAGATGATATTTATACAAATAATAATAGTGATAAAATGACACAACTAAAATGATCCTCAAAAATTATTCCTTAATGTTCACGCATAGTACCGCTTGAGATGAATTATAGCCATCAGCTCAGGAAGTTCATCTCCGTCTGGTGTGGCAAGCCTATATGCTCTTGATCCATAATCTATAGTAATGATGAAAGGCCCTATCTAGTTTGGTTTGAATTTCCCTTTATGCTTCTTCTCAGATATGGTATTCTTTTGGTTTTATTTAATAATAAGATCACCAAGTTTAAATGTTCTATACTTAACACATTGATTATAATGGCCATTGATTTGGTTTTGATATGCTTGAATATTGTTGAGTATAGTTGTGTGTTCCTCATCAAGTAGGTCAAGTTATTATAGGTGAGCTAATCGATAGTCATGATCATCCAGAACATGCTTGAAAGAGATGTGAAGTAAAGGCAATTTGACCTCAATGGGAAGGATGGCTTCAGTACCATAAATAAGTGACTATGGATTGGCTCCTATGGGGGTACAATGATTGGTATGGTATGCCTAAAGGGTAGGGAATATCTATAAGTACAAATCATGACCAACATCATTGACAATATTTTTGAGAATATTGAAAATAGTTTTTTTGGATGCCTCATCTTGGCCATTACCTTGAGGGTAATAGGCTATAGAAAAATGTTGTGTGATGTTGTATTCAGTGCATAACTAGTCTACATCCTTATTTTTGAATGATCCTCCATTATCAAATATGATGTCAGAGAGGATACCATAGTGAAAAATGAGATGGTTGACTACGAATTTTGAAATTTTCTTTCCAATCATGTAAGTTAGGGGTATAGCTTCAACCCACTTAGTGAAATACTTGGTAGTGGTAAGGATATGTTTATGGCCATCAGATAAAGTGGAGTTGATCTTCCAAATGAGGTCAAGTCCCCATGTAGAAAATGGTCATGGTGTCAACATTAGTTTCAAATTTTTTGTTGGGGCATGAATTAGATTAGTATGTCATTAACATTTGTCACACTTTTTTACATATGCAGCGGCATCTACATCTATTGTGGGCTAATAATAACTATTACGCAAGAAACTTTTAGATAGGACTACCCCACTAGAATGATTTCCACATACTCCATGAACTTCTCTTAACACTAGTGTAGACTCTATCAAATTTAAAAAATAAAGCAGAGTTCTATGAAAACTATTATGGTAAAGAATAGATCTAAGTAGAGTATAACGAGTAGAATGATGAATGAAGGCTTTGGTTTGTTTTTGAGATAGGTTAGGTGGTAGAAATTGGTCATGAAGGTAGTTTTATAGGTCTAAGTACCAAATAGAATTAGAACCAACACTATCACAAATCATTAAAAAAATTAAAGGTTCATGAGCTGGTGATAACAAATTCACGATGAGGAATTGATACTCTCTAGTTGTATCTATTTGTCAAATCAGAGAGCCAATAGTAGCCATGGCATTTACAATTTTGTTACTAGACCTTAGTATGTGATCAAAATAAATGTTGGTAATTTGTTTTTAAGAGTATTTATCATGGCTTTATATGGAACCAACTTGTCATCTTTGGTCTAAAAATGATTTGTGACCTAGTTGATGATTAACTAAGAATCACCATAAACTTCAAGATGAGATATATTCCAATGCACTACTTTTCAAAGTCTTACAACAAGTGTTTCATACTCATCCATGTTATTTATACAAGGAAAGATAATTTTGAATGATTTAGGAATTATATCCCCTTGTGGTTTAATAAACAATAGGTCTACCCTTGATCCATGTGTAGTAAATGAACCATCAAAATATAGCTTCCAAGGCTACTCCTCAAAAGTTGTGTCGATGACAGTCACTGTGGATTCATCAAGAAATTGAAACATGAGTGGTTGTGTGCCTATGTGAGGTGCTTTAGCCAGTTGATTTGTAAGAACTTATCCTCGGATTGCCTTTTTATTGACATAATCTATGTCAAACTCACTAAGAAGCATGATCCATTTAGCCATTATACCTTCCAAAGTTGTTTCAAATAGTAGATACTTAAGTGGATCTACTTTTGAAATGGCCATGGTCTTATTATTCAACATGTAATGGCATAGTTTTTGAACTATGAAGATCATGGCTCGACAAGCTTTTGCAATAGGGGCATAGTTATGTTCATATGTAAGCAAGGTATAGCTTAGGTAGTATATAGAATTCTCTTTTCCATTGTCATCCTGTTGAGACAAGAGTGCCCCCAAAGCATGGTTGGTAGTTGATAGACATAAGAAGAATGGATTTCCTGGCATAAGAGGTAATAAAATAGGTGGATTAACAAGATAGTATTTGAGTTGTTGAAAAGCTCTTTGGTAGTGATCTTCTTAATGAAATGCAACTCACTTATTCAAAAGGTGCATAAATGTATGGCACTTGTCTACTAATTGAGAGATGAAACATCTGATTGATTGGATCTTACCCTATGAACTATAGAGTTGATTTAAATTAGTTGGTAGTGGCATCTTAGTTATAGTATGGACTTTATCTAGATCAACTTTAATACCTCTATGAGACATGATGAAACCAAGTAATTTTCCTAAAGTTATATCAAACACATATTTATTTGGATTGAGTCTAACTTTATACTCTTGTAATCTTTCAAATATCTTACGCAACACTACTAGATGGTCAACCCTAGTTTTGGATTTATCTAATATGTCATCGACATAGTCTTCAACAATATCATGAATTATATCATGGAATATGATAGTCATGGCCCTTGTATATGTAGCTCTAGCATTCTTAAGGACAAATGGCATTACCTGATAACAAAATGTTCCCCATGGAGTGGTGAATGTTATTTTATGTTGGTCTTTTGGTACTATTCTAATCTAGTTGTATCCTAAAAATCCATCCATGAGTGAAAGCATTTCATAACCTACCATGGATTTGATGATCATGTTGATATTATGAAAGCTTTTTACTAATAGTTACCACATTAGAGATATATTTTGAGTAGCCAATGGTTCAAATACATCTTGATTCTAATATTTTTTCCAACTCTTTCTTTACTAATACAAAAAAGTGAGGATGAATCTTACATAGCTTTTGTTTTACCATTTTGGCATCAAGATTAACCAAAAGGTGGTGAAAAACCAAGGCAGGGTCTAAAGCTAGCATGTTAGAATAGGCCCATGCAAAGATATCTACAAATTATCTCAATAGAGCTTTAAAGACATCATGTTCCTCTTCAATGATGGATGTGCCTAATTTTATCCATTTTAGGTATGATGGAGTCTTGACATTTACCTCTATTGTATCTTTGACTAAATGGGTCAAATAATCTTCTATGATAGTAGGCAATGACTTGAATTATTTAATTATGTCAAGGTCCTCTATTAGGACTTGATCTTCAACTTCTCCTAGGCATGATGAATTTCAGTTCCCTAATGGGAGATCTAGCCATATGATAAAAATAGTTGGAAATTCTTGAAGAATTTGATAAAATACTTGTTGTTTCTTAAATCTAAACTTGGATCCACAAGCAAGTTCATTGTTTATGGTCTCCTAGTCTAAATTTAAAGAAAAATGAATGCCCCCATCTAATGGTACCTAAAATAATTTTTCACCAGTAGAATGGCCTTTATCTTTAATTTTTCCCTAGTTAAAAGGTGCCTTAAAGAGGTTTTCACTTTGGGACCTCAATGTTTTACTTATTTGTTTTTGGCTAAGGGTGTTCACTCACTCTCTAAAATAGGATATAGGATATAATGTGATTAAAAATCCTAATTTGTGATCTCCCAATGAAATGTTGTCTCTAAGGCATAAAAATTCATATAATGCCTTATCATTCTAGAACTCATAATTTGGTAGACTAGATTCTTATTGGTCCCAATCTATCAATTAGGGATAATAGAATGGAAAAGGGTTACGATGAATGGTTAGGGTAAGGGTACAAATGGCATTATTATCAAACAGGTTGGTTTCAACTAGGTCATCAAAGCTGAGGCTATGATTAGACTCTACTTCACTATCATCATCATCACTAGTCACTGGTGATGGAGTTTGAATAAGATATGTGGGGTCACCTTCAAGCAATTTGAATCCAAGTACATAAGGTCTTTCATACTTAGTCATAGAAATTGTCTCGATGGTTCCTTATTAATTTGGTCTGAGGCCTTTTCCTTCATAATTGTGACACTCCATGATCCTATTGGGAATAGGATACTTTGAATTTTTATAAAAATTAGCTTGGTTTTCATTTTTAAGAGGGTTAGGTTCTAGGCTAGATGTTGGTATAAATTTGGTAGAGCCCTTATCTTTATTCTTTTGTTACCAATACATATGTGGGGTGACTTTAGGTTGCCCAAAGTTTTTAGATTTTGAGAAAGATTGGAAATATGAAATGTATCATGGATCACATACTCTCCCAGTCTATTATTTGAAATGGTGAAATTATTAGAAGCTTCAAGAGGTGGCATGTGGGAAAGGGAATCTAAGGTATTAGGATCTATGCAATTATCTAGTCAAGGATAAATAACTATAGCCTTTCCTTTATCCTACTTATAACATTGATTCATGTCATATTGATAATTATATCTTTGAAATTTGGCCTCAAGATGATTTTAGTGCTCATATGGGTGTAAATCTCTTGAAATATTCACTTCTATCCTTGAGTGGGAAAACTTGATACATTGGTGCAACATTGATGGGACTACACAAATCTCATGTAACCAAGGCCTTCCTAGAATCATATTGTATGATAAATCAAGATCAAGCACATGGTAAAGTGTATCATGGGTCAAAGACCTAGTGATAAATGGCAAACTAATAGTGCCTTGTGATTATCTTTCTTGATTATCATAGGCTTTGATGATTATTGTTTCTAACTAGAGATTTGCCATGTGTACCCAAGAATATTGATGAGGCCAGACCCATTATCTATAAGGACATGTTTCACTTTATGCCATATTATATATACTTCTATGTATAGTGGATTATTATAGAGTAATCCAAGGGAAGACATTTCACTTTGGTTGAATATGACTTATTCAGTTGAAGCTAGGTGTCTAACCAAAGCTTGAAATTTATCAAGGATATGTCACTATCAATAGTGGATTGGGTTAAAAACTCATTAAATATGTTCTTATGGATTATTGAAATTCATAACAAATCTAAAATAGAAATTTGTGCTGGTGTCTTCTATAATTGTTCCACAATATCAAACTTCTTGTCTTGGTCAATAGTGAATGGTTTATTCTAAGGTTGGATGATAGGAAAAATGGTGGATGGTTGTGGGCCTGGGATATTAATATTTGACCTTCAAGTTGTGATTACATAATCAGGATTATATTCTTGACAATTATTGCTAACTAATGTTGGGAATGGTGTGGGACTAGATAGGATGAGTCTCGATTGATGGTGCACTTGCATGTGGTCATATGCCAAGGAGGAGTTATCAATATAAGGTGAAAAATGGGAAGTCTTAGTTTTTTGTTTTGCCTATATGCATTCCCAAGTCAAAGAAGTATCATCCATGTAATTTGGTTGAATGTTGTTATTTAACAATGATCTATGCTAATTAGTGCTTGGTCTAGGATTAATTGAGATGGTATTAACACTACCCCCTATAATATGACCTAAAACCCTATCGTAGTCATGTGAAACTACATGATATGTTTATTGGTTGTTACTATTCTGACCTTGGTTTTATCCATTATTTTTTAGTTGTGGGTTATGTTTCTAATTTTGTTGATTTTGTTGGTTTGGCCTTTGATTTTGATATTTTTAATTTTGTTGTTGCACTAGCCATTATTGTTGTTGTTGCTGATTATTTTGCTACTACTAATTGTTATGTTGGGTAAAGGGGTTTTGATAAATCCTAATATTTTGATTGGAAGTAGAAGCACCATTATCCAATGTTATCTCCCCATTCTCCAGCAGATTCTCAATTAAATGCTTGATTTGGACATATCTTCATAGATTATGCCTATTGACCTGATGATAGTTAAAAAATTCATTTTCATGGTACCAATTAGGATAAGGAATGCCTTGAGGATAATGCTTTGGTATAGGCCAAATAATTAGATTAGCAACAATAATATTGCAAAATATAGACTCAATAGGTTCTCCTAGGTCACTAAAGACATGACCTGTAGACATAGTTCTCCTAAGAGGAGGGGTTTGCAATGGTAAATGCTACTTTATTTTTTACATAGGTCTTGGTTGTTGTGCTTACAAAATTGGTTAGATAGGTTGAGAGGTAGAAGTAAGATGAAAATATGGTATAGATGACATTTGAACCATTTGGATATGATGGGATTTAGTTACTCTATTTTCCACAACATTCCTATTGTAGTGGAATTGCTTCAGTCTTTCTTAGTTATTGTCATGTGCCAATTGTGATGCTTGTGCTTGAATATGATGTTGATGTTGGCCATTTCCCTGATTGGTAATTTGATTTTGATTAGTTGAATTAAGCTTGATAACTCCTTTATTGATGAGCACTCACCCAATCAACAATCATTTATTCATGATTTCTTTGAAAGTATGTGCACATTGTAATTCCAAATGATAAGCTATCTCAATATGAAAATTTTTATTAAACATAATGGATAATTGTTTATCTAGTAAACTATGGGTGAAATGGCTTGTAAGGGCTCTCCATTACTGTAAATAACTTTAAAAACTCTCAATGTCTTTTTTATTTGTTTACGTTAAGTCCACTAATGAAATCTCATGCTTGAGATTATAGGAAAAGTACTACACAAACCTATCAAAAAGACCATCAAAATTCATTACTAAATTTTTGAGCAACTTTAAAAACTACTCTAAGGCTTGTCCAGTCAAGCTCCTTGCGAAAAATAGAAAAATATTATGCCCTTAACCATTGGTGTGTCTAGGGATATGTGTGGCCAACTTGTGGATTACATACATCTTTTATTTACTTGTTACATTTCTCTATGTTCTTAGATAAGTTGACCTATGGAATAACCTTAGCTAAGTAGACTATATATAAGAGGTAGTGGTTAGTCTTTAATAATCATGTGAATTATTCTTCTATTAGTGCATGTTTATGGAGGTTTCCCCCTCAAAGTGGCTTTGCTATACTATCTAGTATTCTATTCTACTATCAATTATCACTGTGTAATCTCTCATATTTTCTTATTCTACACAATATAAAATCATTTTGTGTGAATATCTAATTAATTTCATTACAAGTGGTATCAAAGCTTTAGTTTGGGCAAGTTTATTGTATCATTTTTTTAGATATGGAGAGGCATGGCTTCTAGGAGCAATGAAAGTGAAAAAATGTTGCTTGTAATCTAGCAAAAATTAAATTTTTTGTCAGTATAATATTGTTCAAAACACTTTTTTGAAAAAAAATATTTAAAACAAAAGAGTATGGAATTTTTTTTCCCTTTCACACTTGTAGTCATTGGATTCATCTCAGTGAGATGATTTCAATGGTGTAATATATTGGTACACATTTTTTGGTATCAAAAATTTTACTTTAGTGCAGAAAGGTAATCATTGGATTCATCTTGATAAGGTGATCTCAATGGTACCATTTCCTAGTACACTTTTTTTGTGGGGGTCAAAACCCTCCTAGTGTTTGTTTATGGTAGTTCCTTCAACTCAGGGAAGAAAAGGGGCACCACAAACTCCTAATATTCCTACTGATGACATGGAATCTAGAACTTCAGATCTGATGATTTCTAAGCTTTAAGAGGACATAAAAAATTGGTGAGGCATGATGACTTTGTTATAGTCTAAGCTAATGTTTTAGGGATGCACCAAGAGATTAATGGAGTTTACAATGAATTTCATCATATTAATATGCAATTGGCTACCCTCACATCTTAGTTTTAGCCTAACAACCCTCCACTTCAACATTCAAATCCTCTTCTCAACAATGTCGATGTTGGTATGAAACTAATGTTTCCAAAGGTAGACATGCATAAGTTTTATGGTAAGGATCCTCTCACTTGGATTAACCAAATTAAGAGTTTATTTGAGCTACATCAAACCCCTAGTTCTTAGATGGTGATGGTGACATCCCTTTATATGGAACCTAAGCAATTCATTTTGTATCACTGGTTATGTGCTCAAAATAAAAATAATGGTGCTCCTATTGCATGGACTATTTTTACTAAGGAGTTGACAACTCATTGTCAGAAAAATGTCTCTGAGAACTATTTCAACCAATTATCCAAGCTATGGAAAATAAGACTTGTGGAGTATTATATTCATCAATTTCAAAATCTCTCTTTACAAGTGGAAAATATCATTAAGAAAAATTTGATAGATCTATTTTTGGGGGGCCTCTAAGATAACATCCAATATGAGGTTCAAATGTTTATCCCAACATATATATTATAAGTTATCCTTAAGGCACATGTGATAGAAGAAAAAGAGATGGTCAAAAGGAAAACTTTCACTACTAGTCATGATCACAACTTTCTAGAACCATCATTTCCATAGCCCACCATATTAACACAATGACAAATTAAGGAGAAGTGAGCCAAAGTGTTGTTTTATGGTTGTGACAAAAAATGGATTAAAGACCATTATTGTGCTAAAAAGATGATATTTTACATTGAAGGTGACAATGATGATGAAGATGATGCAGAAGTACATGATGTGGATGCAGAAGTTCCTAAGGAGGAATCTAAAGAATCTCATCCTACTATTTCATGACATGCCCTATCAAGTATTAGTACTCCCTAAACTCTTAAGGTGATGGGTTTCCTTAAGAAATAGAAGGTGACTATCTTGATTGATTTTGGGAGCACACACAACTTCATCCATAGTAAGTTGGCTACTTATTTGAACTATTTCATTTATTTAGTGCTAGAATTTTAGGTTATGATTACAAATGGTGGTACTATCAAATATTAAGGAAAATTTCATAGTATTAAGTTGGTCATGGGAGACTACTTATTAGATTCTCCTATGTTTGTTATTCTGATGGGTGGAGCTGATATTGTTCTAGGATTCTAGTGGCTCACCACTTTAGGCACTGTTGAGATGAATTTTCAAGAATTATTCATGTAATTTCATTTTGAAAAAAAAACATTTGAGCTAAGAGGATTAAAGGCTAAATCTCCCAAACTTGTTAGGTCCCATCAAATGACAAAGATTCTTCATAAGGGTGCTAAGGGATTTGTAGCTCACTTATTTTCTATAGAAGTACATCTAACTCAACCATCTCCACCTCTTGATCTACAACAAATAATTGATGCTCTTTCCATTATTATTGAAGACATGCCAAAAGGACTTCCACATAACTATATGCATGATCATGCTATCACACTTACTCCTTATAGTACACCACCCAACATTAGTCCATATAAGTATCTCTATGTCCATAAAAGTGAAATAAAAAAGATGGTATAAGAGATGTTAGATGCAGTAATCATTTGACATAGCCAAAGTGAATACTTGTCACCAGTTGTCATGGTGAGAAAGAAAGATGACACTTGGAGTATGTGCCCTAACTATAGAGAAATCAATAAATACACTATCAAATATAAGTTTCCAATTATTGTCATTGATGATTTTGTAGATGAATTGAATGGTGATCTTTATTTGACTAAGTTAGATCTACATTCTGGGTATCATCAAATTAGGATCCATGATGAAGACATATCCAAAACCACTTTTAGGACTCATGAGGGTCATTATGAGTTTTTGGGTATGCCTTTTGGCCTAACAAATGCACCATCTACTATTCAAAGTTTGATGAATACTATTTTTAAGCCATTTTTGAGGAAATTTGTTTTGGTATTCTTGGATGATATCCTCATTTATAGTAAAAATTAAGTAGACCATTTGCAACATGTGAAATAGGTACTCTCCATTTTAGAATAAAATCAATTATATGTCAAACCTTCCAAATGTACTTTTGGGGCTAGTGAGGTTGAATATTTGGGTCATTTGGTGTCTTATAAAGGAGTGAAAGTGGATCCTAAAAAAATCCAAGCAATGGTGGACTAGCCAATTATTAAGACACTCAAGCAACTTTAGGGATTTTTGGGACTTACTAGTTATTATCATAGATTTGTCAAAAATTATGCTAGTATTATACCCCCATTTACCTCTTTGTTAAAGAAAGACTCCTTTCAATGGACTGATGCAGTTACCTGAGAATTTGAACAATTGAAATTGGCCATGTGCACTACTCCAGTATTGACCACTCCTAATTTTTCTAAGACTTTTGTGGTTGAATGTGATGCATCTGGATATGGTATGGGTGTGATACTCATGCAATAAGGCAGACCACTAGCATTTGAAATTTGTCAACTCAAGGGTAAAAATCATCACAAGACTATCTATGAGAAGGAAATGAATGCCATTTTGCATGCAGTCAAATAATGGAGACCTTATTTAATGGGTCATCACTTTTAGGTAAAAAATAATTATGATAGTCTTAAATATTTTTTAGAATATAGGTTGTCATCTAAACAATAACATAAATGGGTAACTAACATTCTAGGCTATGATTTTGAAATAGTCTATAAAAAAAAGCAAGGATAATGTGGTGGTAGATGCACTATCTAGAAAAGATGAATTAGTTGAGGCATTGATATGTACCATATCCATTTTATAGGTAGATTGGCTAAAGGAAGCATAATCAGAATGGGAACATGATAGTACTGCTCATGATTTGATTAGAAATCTTTAGCAAGGTTTAGATGGATTTGAAAAATTCACATGGAAAGTTAATGTATTATGGTACAAAAATAGATTGTCCCTATGTAATAATTATCCTCTTAAATAAAAAATCCTTCAAGAACTTCATGCAACTCCGATTGGGGTTCATTCAGGATTTTTGAAAACCTATCATAGGATCAAGAAAGATTTTTTTTGGGAAGGTGTCAAGGGGGATGTCTAGAAATATGTGGCTAAATGTATGATCTGTCAACAAAACAAAGGTGAAACTATCAAAACTCTAGGGCTTTTACAACCTTTATCTATCCCTAGCTAGCATTAGGAAGAGGTCTCTATGGATTTCATTATAGGGTTACCAAGATCTAATGGTCAAAATGTTGTCATGGTTGTTGTAGATCATCTCAGTAAGTATGATCATTTTTTTCATTATCCCAACCATTTATTTCTAGTACAGTAGCTTCTACTTTTGTTAATATAGTTCAGAAACTGCATAGGACCCCTAAGATCATTGTCAATGATAGAGATCCCATTTTTATTACTAATTTTTGGACTAATCAATTTACATATTTAGGCACTCAATTGGCTCATAGTTCATCCTATCATCCTCAATCTAATGGATAAACTAAGGTAGTCAACAAATGTCTATAAGGATATCTATGTTGTTGTTGTTTTATATAAATAAGATAAATGGGTTCATTGGCTACCACTTGTTGAATGGTGGTATAATACTTATGTTCATAGTTCTTCCAGAATGTTTCCTTTTGTGTCACTATATGGATACCACCCTCCATCTATCACTTCAACCTTTAAGGTCCATCTTAAGGTTCATGTAGTTGAATAACATAGTCACCATCAACAAGAGGTCCTTGGAAGTTTCCATGAAAATTTAGCTATGGCCTAGAATCACATGAAGCAACAAGCAGATCAACATAGAAGTGAGAGGCATTTTGACATTGGTGATTAGGTCTTTTCACTTATATCCATATAAATATATGTCATTAAAGTAAAAAAAAAGGATAACAAGTTGTCCCCTAAGTATTATGAGCCTTATTAGATATTGTAAAAAATTGGTAGTGTGGCCTACAAGTGAGATTTCCCTTCATACACTCACATACATCTATTATTTTATGTATCATGCTTGAATAAAGTCATTGGACATAGATTTACCATTCAAATAGAATTACCAAAATTGGATGAGGAAGGTAAAGTTATTCTTGATCCTGAGGTGATCTTTCAATGATGCACGAAACAACTGTGTTCTAGAGCAATTACAGAATACCTGATCAAATAGAAGAATTTTCCATGTGAAGATGCCACTTGGGAGGATGAAGCATTTGTGCAGTAGCATCCAAATTTACCACAATGTTGAGGATAATTTTATTTTAAAGGGGAAGGTCTTGTTATACCCTTAACCATTGGTGTGTCTAGGGATATGTGTGGCTGACTTGTGGCTTACATACCTCCTTTATTTACTTGTTACATTTATCTATGTTCTTAGATAGGTCAGCCTATGGAATAACCTTAGATAAGTAGACTAAATATAGGACGTAGTGGTTAGTCTTTAATCATCATGTGAAGTATTATTCTATTAGTGCATTATTGTGGAGGTTGCCCCCTCAAAGTGGCTTTACTTTATTATCAAATATTCTATTATACTATCAATTACCACTATGTAATATCTCATATTTTCTTATTATGTGCAATATAAAATCATTCTATGTGAATATCTAAGTAATTTCATTACAAAAAACGTATATGTTGCTATATGCCATTGGTTAACATGTGACAAAGAATTCAGTCAAATGCACCATAGGGTCACCTTTTCCTTTGTATTTGTCAAATTTTGGTTGTTTGTACCCTAGAGGAAATGGTATCTATAAATACTCCATGTTGAATGGATAAGAACACAAGTCATCCAATTTAAACATTTTAATCTATTTACCCAATTGAATTATAGCAATTGCATCCTTCACTTGGATAGGAAATTAGAAGGAACATTAGTTTGAGGGATAATATTGGTTTGGGTATATGGTTGGGAGGTCACAAGTGGGACATTTTAACTAGGGTATGATGGAGATACATATTGGGATATATTAGTTTGATTGGGGGATGAACCAAGAATACGCATACATGGATTAAGATGTACTTGAAATTGTACATTTGGTTGTGTGATATTCTAGTTTGGGTTAGTGATAAAGGTTTTACTTTTAGGATTTTTTGGTTGGGATGGAGGGATATAACTATACTATGCCTATTGTGGTTGAAAAGGGACATGTTGCTGACTAATCAAACCTTGTTATTGAGTGGGAACATGTGGTTCAATACCTTGTCTCTAAATTTGTGGCACATTTTGAATGAACAATTGTCTAATAGGTACTTGAGAAACATGGGGACCTCCTTGTTACATGAATCCTTGTGGAGAAGTGAAAACATGTTGCAGATTTGGCATCTATCATTGACCAATATTTGTACATTGTTGACTAGTCATTGTTTGGTTTTGAATTGGCATATTAGTCTCCAACTAAAGAGGTATGTTCATCATTACCTAGTGAGGTAGAAAATTTACTACCCTTGATTGAGGTGGTAATGTATTTGTCCTTTGTTACGTTGTTACACTAGATTATGTCTGCTATTGTGGAATATTACTCATTACTTGTTGAGGAGGAGTAGGGTTCATTACATTATGTTGTTGAGGTGTGACATTAGCTATTATTTGATTACCTAATCCCATAGGTTATACACTTAAGGAAGAAACTAGTTAAATTTGTGACTTAGAAACTCATATTCCCTGGTATGATGATCTACTCATGGGATTAATTATAGGAACATGTTGACTAGTTATTTGCTTGTTAGTACCACTTTGATTAAGATTGGACATTATTTGCACATTGTCCACTATGTTTGTCTCACTATTCTATATAGAGGCCAAAGACACTTCTTTAATAATGAGCATATGCATCAAGTTATCTATCAAAGTGGTTTATATGGATGGGTCATAACTTGGATTCTCTTGTCCAGTTAACTCTATCAACACTCATGTTAAAGGAACCAGGTCAATAAGAGGCTTACTCACCATGTTCATCTGATTGAAATTTTGTGGTAGATTTAGGTAGGTTTGATATGCTATCTACATTTGGTTAAAGTGATCTTCCATGATGGTTTTACCATGATTAGATATATTAGGGTCTTGATATGTTGTTTGGACTAAAGCCATATGATTTCTAGAAGAATCATGTTGATCATAAATGATATTATGGGGCACTCTTACTAGACTTGGTAAATTTTCATGGGGAAAGTCTACTACAAACTTGGCCCCTACCTCTATGACTCTAACTAGAATCTCATCTTTATTCTCTAACAAATGTCACTAAAAAAAAATGGATCATACGTGGAAGCTGTATTAGTAGAATATGATTGTTGAAGAACTAGTTCATCCACTATGGGTATTGTAGCTAGGTATTATGTGGTTTGTTAATGGTCTTGTTCTAAATAAGGTGGTGTGTTAACCAGATAGTTAGCTGATGGATCTTGGATTTGTGCCCCTAATTGAGTATTATAAAAGGGATAAGAATCCATATCATAAGGAATATTATCCATATAGGGGTCTTGCACCATTTATTCCTATGAAACTACATTACTAATCCCTAGATTATACATGAGTCCACTACGAGTTTAGGAATACATGTTGGTATCCATAGTCAATGTGTTACGATAAAAAGTCAAAGAGTTATACAAACTCTAGAAAGGATAGAATCTAAAATACATAATTTTATAACTTAGTATAGACTCATCAAAAGGTTTATGAAAATATTTGTGAGGAACCAAGCTAGCGCGAAGTATATATCATTTCAGTGTTTACACAAAGATAAGCAAGTAAATGGACTAAAAATCAAAATGCCAAACTCTAAGGTTGACGTGTTTCAAATTAGTCTAATCTAGGAATTTAAAAGTTGCTAGGTCTTTTGGCTAAATGTAACATCAAAAGCTAGGCTTAAACAAGGCATGTGCTACGACTCTTAGCCAAATGACGTCAAAATCTAGACTTTGAAAATAGATGAAAGGTTTAATTTAATAGATTTGAAACACTTATGACAAATACTAGGCATTTGATTCTTGGACATGAAATTGATCAACTAGGTATAAGGTATTAAACAAAAGGCACTTTTAGAGATAGTTTGTTTTCTCATAAATAATGGTATGAATCTTGGTTCTTTTGAAAAACAAGTTAGACAAAAGTGAACAATATAACTATGCTATACAAAATATCATAAAAGTACACTTGGATTGGTTTCAAAATATAGGAACAAATTTGAACTCTATGTAATAGGGTCTATGAAATAATATTTGAAATGTTTTGGGCAGTGCTACACTACCTAAAAGGTGTGACAAAAAAGTTTGTTTTAGAAACTCTCTAAGGCAAAGACATTTTCCCATAATTTTGACAACATAACACTACATTTCTTAACTCAAAATGTTGTGGTGCATAGACTCAAAGTGAAATTTTAAATTAAACCTAAGTTCCCTCAAGTTTAGTGAAAATGGTGAACCCATTTAACACATCAACCCTATGAACTTATAAAGGTGTAATTTTGAATTTAGATTATAAGTGAAGGACTTAAAACAACTTTGGTAAAGGTCTAGACTCAATTGGGTAGCATAACTACACCAAAGTGGATGATATGACTCTCAAGATTTTGATGAACTTTGAACAAGGAGAATTGATGATCTCACATGGGAAACATAACACCTATTTATTCAAAGTAAAATTAGAACTATGTATTTGGTTTGAATTTTTTATTTACACCAAGTTTTGAATTTAAAAAAGACTTTAATCTAGGACAAGACCAACTAATTAATCACTCTTAGATATTAAACTAACAAGGTTACTTGGTATTATTCGAATCTATCAATATATTTCATTTTAGAGGTTTTTAAGTGTTCATCCAAAAGTAAATGTGAATTATATAGTAGGGTTTCTACACCCCCCTCTCTCAAATGATAGTATCGTGACATGGACCTTGAGCTACACCTTACACCAATAATACTTCCACAATAAGTGGGGATTTATCTATAATTAACAAGTTTCTAAACATTCTAGGGGAATCAATTACACAATGACTTTCATGCCAAACAATGCAAAAGAAAAGCATAAATTTTGGGTTCGTATCACTTAGCTTGTTGTAAAAAGGTCTAGTCCTTTTTACAACCACTATACCCTACTATTCACTCAGTGTAGTGCAATGTCCAAAGTGACACTATGTCTCATGTGAAAATTTAATTAGGATCCAAATGAATTCAATTATAGGAGGTGAAAAATTGGGTGAAAGATTCCCTAAATAACACATGGGAGGTGATGAAGCCCCCCTCACAAGCCAAGTTTGCATAGAAATAAAGAAAGTATGAAAGTAGAAAGAATTAAGGGTCATTTTCAAGGTCACACAAAATTTGATGAGTTTTTGGGGAGTGATTTAGATGACTTTATTTATAATCCTTGGACTAGGCTAATTTTAATATAAATGGTGATTTTGATTCCAAAGGTTCCCTAAAGGGGACAAATGGAAGAGCATACACACAACATCCCTCTTTTTGGCAAACAAAAATTTAATATAAATAACCAAGTAAATACAAAAAAATTTGAAAATGTGATTTCATTTTTAAGCCCAAATGGAAAATGAGGTGGTGTTCATTTGACCCCTTGGTCTTAGTTGTAAAATTTAAAAACATTCACCATAAACATCTATTTTTTTTAAACACCAAAACAAGGTTCCTAATTGATTTTAAAGCATACAAGAGGTGATCTAAACATGTTTTTAACAAATTTAAAGCTTGTTCCTACAAAAAAAACATTGTCATGTCATTTATCCTTGAAGATATTTTAGGTTTGAAATAATGAACTTTAAAAAAAAAGCTCTCAGGTCTGTGTTCTAAGAAAAACATAGTGACCAACATCAGTTATATAACTAGTGATGGTTACATTTTCTAACCGATGATGGTTATCTAATCAACATCATTTATACCAATGTGATTAATGACAGGTATCTAATTGATGTCAATTTTACTAACCAACATCAGTTAAGCTATAAAATTGATGTCAGTCTTACTAGTTGACATCAGTTACTGTGTAAACCTGTGGTAAACAAAAATGGCAAAATAAAGTTAGAAAATCAATTTGCAAGAGTTTTAATGATCCAAATGAAAATTTTAAAGCTAAAAATTTATATTCTTAATGTGTGGGATTCATCTAGTCCCATCAAGTGTGCCATATGTGATCTAAGAATTTGACTCAAGAGAGGATGGTTAGTATGGTGTTAGTTCCAAAATGAAAATAAAATGAAATAAACACACTAACTAGCATAACATCTCTAGGCTTAGACACTAAGGAGAGGTTAGTTTAATAAACATGAATAAAACACATAACTAAAATTCAAAATATATCATCTTTTACCTTCATTGGATGCTCCAAAATTCTTGATATAGTGGTTTGCTCAGCTTGTGCTCTTAAAGTCCTCATCAATGGAATCTTGGCTACCTCTATCTCTCCTTGGCACCTTTGCATTTTGGATTTGATTGGCTTGGAATCAATTTGGAATGGTAACACTAATTGTAATGGCTTTTGTAATCATTTTTGCATTATAAATTTTCATTATCAAGACTTAGAAATGATGTGGTAAGGCCTCCTATTTATAGATTTTTGCAAATGTCTAGAATCAACCTGAACCATCCATCCTGACATTGAGATGTGTGGTTGAGGATTAATTCAATTTTTGGAATTAAGTTTATAATTATCCTCATCATGACATTGGAAAAATGGTCATTTAAGAGGCATGGATGGCATCATGAAAGGCTTGATGAGCCATGGAGGGTATGAATCCTGATATTTGTGGCATTTATGGCCTAGGGATGTCTTTCTAAGAAATGAGGTCACCTAATGATGTAGATATTCAATATTTATTTCTAAAATAAATTATTCAACAAGTTTTTATGGAATTCTTGATTAGGCTCTAATTTTGTTTAATTATCTCTTAAGTAGGTTTAAGCCCTTTGTGCACAAATTACTGAAATTAATCATAATGCCTTATTATTGATCTAAAATTTGACTAGATTAGAAATGGAAGGCAATGTTAGATGCATTGGATCTATTATCCCATTTATGATGTTACCAATAGAAAATAATAGAGTCATTTATCTTGTGCAAGAAATTTGATAGGAAAGATCAATCTAAAGAACCAAGGTGCAAAATTGACATTTTGACTCGAAATGAACTGATCAATGTTAGTTGTCCCATAAATTACATTGCCCCATTTAGGGATACCCTGGTCAAAATTGGAACTTGTATATGTCAGTTTCACATCATTTATAATATTTTAGTGTTTTTAGGCCAAATTGTGTATTTTGGGTGGAACTTGGTCAAAATCTTGATTAGAGGTTATTAGTGGCCAGATTTAGGTGTCTACACCACTCCTTATGCAATGGAAAAAACCTATCTTTCCATATTTAATATGACCATAGGGAAAAATGAGTTAGTGGGAACATGTTATTGAGATGACCCATAATTTCCCCATTATCAAAGGGTGTTGCCTACATATCCAATGATCTAAAAGAGGAACTTAAACTCATATAGTTCTCCCCTACATGTTGGTGTGTGTGTGAATATGCAATGTGTGTAAATCAAGTATAAAAATGACCTAACTTAGCTTGGAAAATAATACATTATGACTAATCCTTTAGTACTTGAAACCTATATATTTTTTATTCCTATGACTAGTGTGGAAATAGGGAAGCTTTATTCAATTGAATTTTTGATATATTTCTTCTAATAAGTGCCTTGGCCTCTTTGTTCTAATTGTTAGGTAAGGAATTAATGAGTGTTGATATTGTATTTATAGCAATCCTATTAAGAGATAACTCACATTAAAGAACTTAGGCTAACCATTAGAATACATTCCATTTACAAATTGGATGACTTTAGGGCACTAAACACTTGTGTCCACATAAGAAAATAATGTTGATGTTGCTATTTGAGCTAGACATTAGTTTCAAAGGAGTAGGGGAATAGGTATAGGTTTAAAACTTTTATATGTGTAAGATAATTGTAGTTTAATCATTTTGGGAAAGATATAATGTTTCTATAATCAATATAAGTTTGGTTAAACTAAGAGATAGGCTAAGGGTCACAAGATAGAGTAGATGTGAGGCTTGCAAAAGCAAGGCATGTTTAGAAATAAGATAATAAACAAGGTCTATGTTTTCCAAGTGTAAAATATTGAGGTGATACATAATAAAAAAATAATCTATAATATCATTATAAATTTCTCATGTAATAATTTTAAGATATAGAAGAATCCAAACCTAGTGAAATTGAACCACCTTCTTAGCCTTCTGAAGGTACTACACACATGGAAGTCCATGTTATTGAAACCATTTATCAACCTTATTTCTCTAATAAGTTTTTCATAGAGTTTCCAAAATAATATGTGATTAATGATGAAATCCTTTTTTGAGTTGATGACCCATCACTATTTATCAATATTGTGATTAATGATAAATTAATAATGTAATTTTTATTAGATGAAGGATCAATAATTAACATTAATTTTATTTGGCTAATCCAAAAATTTATATATTTTAAATATGAACTCTAACAAATTCGACTCACATGTCATGGATTTATATCTAAATAAAAAAATATCAATTTTATTTGGCCTCCCCTCACTATTGTGCCTAAAAAAATATGTACCAAGATTATGGTTTTAGATCTTTATTATCATATAATCTCCTTTTAAGTTGTATTTTGACTCATCGCATGAGATACATCACCTCTTCATGTATATAATTCATTAAGTTAAAGCATGATGGCATATTTGACAAGCATGAATCCAATCCAAGTACATGGGGTATAAAATTACATAATCCTATAACTTAATATCACATCATGACTATTCATCATATTAATAATCCCTATCTTCCTAAGTTTGTCAACATGCATCCTAGTTTTCAAGTCACTCTTGTATATTATGATGATGAAAAACCTAATAAATAAAAAACTATTTACTATACCATTAGATTACCTCCTCATATAATTAAATGGATTCCTCTATCTCTCCTACCATGAGATAGGATAATTCCCTTGTAGATAATGATACTAAAATCCCACCTAATTTAAATGCCCATGAATATTTTTATACATAATATGATTTTATATGTAATTATATTAAGGTAAATAATCTATTTTAGGACCCATTATCATTATCTCCTCAAATTTAGTCAAATTGGTATATCTATAAAAGATACTTACAATGAAAATTCTCAACAGATCATAGATGTTTCAATATCTCACAATCATATGATGATTATTACATAGTATCCAAATCCTAATAATGAAACTTGGATGTAATTAATTATAAAAAAAATCTTTGCTAAAATACATGTATTTAATAAATATGTCCATATAGTTCAAATTTATTTTAGTTTAAGTAATGATGAAAATGAATTAAAACCTCAAAGATATGTTCCTCCTACCAACCCACCATTGGAAAACATTCGATGGGTTATCCAACAACTTTTTAAATTTTTGATAAATCATGATTGCATCATCCAACATAATATAGTTTAAAAAATTTCCAACACTATTGATTATATCGACTAGCCTAACATTATTCACCCTAATTCCCAATTTTATAAGTATATCATCCAGCCTAATAAAATTCAAACTATAACTCATAACTGCATCGGTTAAGTACAACAAAGTGTTGATACAATTCTAGTAACATCCATAGAGTCTTCAAAATGTATCGACTATCCATATACATTAAATACAACTACTACCTCAACTAGCTATACTACTCATTTTGATAAAGTTTAGAATGGTTATCTTATACTAGACTATATTGTCCAACTGTATAATGAGCCAAAAATTCATACACTTCTCCTCAATATATTGAAAATACCTTGGATGATAAATCCACTAATGGAAGTCAAAATCACTCAAAATTTGATATAAAATATAATAATATTATCAATATTGAGGTAGATGCTGAATAATATGGCTCATTAACTATGCTTCTTGGTGATGAATCTATTTTAGAATTACTTCATGCAAGGGATCCTCAACTTCTACATTAACATCAAAATTTTAGCCACTTTGAGAAATCTTATCCTCACTTTAGTAATTATTTACTAGTATTTAACCTAATCCTAACCCTATTTCTAAGCTTCCTTTCGCACCATATCATTTTTAAGACATAAATTCAATGTTTATCAAAGAAGCTCAAGCAATCAACTTAGGCATAGATGTAAATCCCAAATCCATCATTTTCTCTAAATAATTTTTCCATAAAGAGAATAATAATTGCATCTTATTTATATACAAATATAGAGACTTTGTTTTGTCATATAAGGATATGATAGGTATAAACCCTAATATAGTTGTTTATAACATAGCATTTTAACCTTTTAGGGTTTTACTAGTGTAAATCCTATGTAATTAAATGGATGAGTATGTTGCTAATATATAATAAAATTGGAAATCATTGATTTAATTAAACTTTCCAAAAATAGAAAATGAGAGGAGAAAAGGAACTTATCTAGAGATAAATAGAGTTTTACGTAGATCATGGTATTGGAAATAACTAAGTAGATAAAATAATATTTCATATTTTGACTATTTGTTGAGATCTATATATGGATAGTAGTAATTTGTCAGGTTAGTAGTGTCATGTGGTGATAATTTATAATTATGGTGATAATGTCCTTCTTTAAGGACTATATGCAACTTTCATAGAAGTTATAGGAGGTTTTAGAGGTCCTGTAGGTGGCTTTATCTCACTCAGGGGATCGTCTATGTCACTATGTTGGCTAAATATCCTCCAAAATCCTAATGAATACCTGCACACATTAAATAATAAATGGATTAAATGCAAAAAGGAAAGGAAAATTTGGGTTGTGGGATGTTAAAATCATGTGGAGTAGAACCCTTGTTGTCTTGGTCATTGCCTACATTAACCCTAATAATATGGGTCTTAGATTAAATGTAGTTCTCACTTAGGGAATGTGTACCATCAACTTGCATGATATGCTAGAATTATTTTCACTTAGGCAGTTCTTTGATTAATCATGAAAATGTCTAGGTGTGAAGACTGACTAGTATGTAGAGTATTTTAGTTGTATTATTGGTTGATTTTATATAAATAAGTGCCAAAATAGTAAGTGTTAAATGTAAAATGACTTGTGAGTATATTTATATATAAGGTTATTTATTTTTAATATAATACCTTTTTTTTGAATAACAAGTTTTAAAAGAGATAAAAACATAAGAGAAGGCTCACAAAGGGGTTATGACTCAAACATGGCTGAAAGGGCATGTCAGACACTAGATCCATAAATGGAAACTAACACCATGTGGCATTACCATCCTAAAAGTGGTGATAGTGTCCTAAGGATTAGAATATAGCTAAAATTAGGGAAGAAATGATAAGGACCCTATGACTGAGAAAAGGTGAACTATGACTATTGGGAGTGTTACAAACAAGAAAAAATAAGACATAAGGAAGATCAAAAGACTCAAAATGACCATGTGAACAAGGGTTATAATCATCACTAAGACCTTCATGTGAAAGATAAACAAAATACATAGTACTTGTGGTTTCGTAAACAAATTAGATTGTTTACGTTTTCCCCCCTTTTATTTTAGTAATTCAATGAAATGAAAATACTAGAGTAAAAGAAAAAGAGGAAATCAAACTTGTACTTACCTATGTAAATGTAATCTAGATTCGGCCCACTTCTTGGCTAGAGAAGTGGATAAAAACTAGAGTGAAATATCTGAAGGGGAGACACATGGTGTGGATGTCCCCTATACTAAAACTGAGTGTGTGAATTGAGTGTGTGAAGAAATAAGGTTCACTTTCCCCCAATCTAAATCTGAGTATGTAAACTAAATGTGTGGATAAATAAGGATCACTTGCCCCCACTCTGAATCTGAGTATGTAAATTGAATGTGTGGAGAAACAAGGCTCACTTTCCCCCACTATAAATTTGAGTATCTAAATTAAATGTGTGGATAAATAATGCTCACTTACCCTAATCTAAATTTTAATATGTAGACTGAATGTGAGGAGAAATAAGGCTAACTTACCCCCAATCTGAATCTAAGTATGTAAAATAAATGTGTGGAGAAATAAAGCTCACTTTCCCTCACTCTAAATATAAGTATGTAAACTAAATGTGTGGATAAATAAGTCTCACTTTCCCTCACTCCAAATCTAAGTATTTAAACTAAATGTATGGAGAAATAAAGATCACTTATCCCCACTCTAAATATGAGTATATGAATCGGGTTTGGTGTTATGGATAAACCACTATATATGGACCTCTTACCCAAATTGGTGAAAAATTGGTGATAATATTAGTGAATATTTTCATGATAATACTGAGTGTAACTTGATAATTCTAAAAATGGGGACCAAAGATGTTTGCTCTACATCTTGCTCCCTAATCCTAATATTTAAGTAATGTAGTTGTGCATCTAAATATTTGAGTGAATTGGTATACCTAAGTCAAAATTTTATATCTATGTATAGTTTATATCTAAATAACTATGTAAACATGTGTGTCTATATATATGAGAGTTTTTATAAACCTATGTACCTATATAGACATGTGTGTCTGTATATTTGAAACCTATGAATCTAAATATCTATGTGAACCTGTATACCTATGTAGACATATGTGTTTATATCTCTTAAGACCTATGAATCAAAATATCTATGTAAACCTATGTACCTATGTATAAACATGTGTCTATATATCTAAATGTCTATAAATCTAATAATTTTTGAAAACTTATGTCCCTATGTGTCTATATATCTACATGAAACTATATATGTCTAAATTAATATATGCATATTTTCCCCCTTTTGTTGAGAGAGCTGATACTATGGTGAGTATATGTAACCAAAAGTGGTAATGATTGATTGTACTAGTGTTAATTATCAAGTGTAATGTTGTATTAAGTTTGAATAGTGAATTTATTATGTTAGAGTTGATAATTGAAAGTGTAATTTGATATATGTTTTATCAGTTGTTATGTTAAATATGGTGAGATTGTTTTTGTCATTTTGTATATTTTACAATTATGAGGATATTGTTTTAGCTAATATGGGATGTTTCATATCGATGTCAAGTCCCATGTGTAAGAAATGATTCATAAAATAGAGCTATAATTCTTGAGATATGGTGATAGCAAGAGATTTATATTAGTGAAATTAGCATGTAGATGTAACTTTAATAAGGTGGAATTGGGTAAGTATGACTTAAATAGGTCATTTGATTCATTTGGAAATTCATTTGAAGCATTTGAGTTGAAAGAATTTTGTGTTTGAGTGAGATAAATATGTTTAAGATACAAAGATCTAGCTTGTCTCACTATGAGTAGATCAAGGCATGGATTCAAGTTAGGGAGGAGGTTCTCTTAGTAAAGAACTCAAATTATTTCCTATTTTTATCATTTATGTTGTTCTGTTTACTATTTTTACTAAAAATGAGTAATTTTAGAGCCTATTTTGAATAGAATGGCACTAGTTTCCCATTTTGGGTCCTACTATCTAGAGCGAGTGTCTAGAAATCTTGAGATGTGATGCTAAATATTATTGACTATTTTTTTGTGTGTATTGTTGTCTATTGGGTTTAGTTTTGATATTATAATGTCTTATTTTGTTATAATATTATAGGTTAATTCTTGCATGAGGGAGTTTTACACAAAGTGTATAATGGAGACATTGTAGGGTTTGCCCTTAGCAGATGCTAAGATTATGGTGCTTGAGAGAGAAGGTTTGAGATATGTTGCATTCCTAGATCCTATGCCCTAGGATAATCATATGTTTACTAAATTATGTGAGATATGAGATTCATAAGCATGCATGTTTTTGCTACCCACTAGTGAGAAGATTGTTACATTAGAGGATGTGTACCAGATTATATGATTGTTGATCTCTGGGTAGTGGCTATATTATAGGAGGCTACTAGTCCTCAGGCCATACAATGGGCATATATATATATATATATATATATATATATATATATATATATATATATATATATATATATATATATATACATATACATATATATATACATATCTATACATACATATATACATACATAAATATATATATATATATACACATATATATACATACATATATATATACATACATATATATATATATATATAGATATATATATATATATATACACATACATATATATATATATATATACACATACATATATATATATATACATACAGATATATATATATATATATGTACATACATATATATATATATACATACATACATACATATATATATATACATACATACATACATACATATATATATGTATGTATGTATGCATATATGTGTGTGTGTGTGTGTGTGTGTGTGTGTGTGTGTGTATCTCTACCATGATGGTGGGGACCCATCATGGAGGGAGTATTAGTGATATATTATTGACCTTAATTATGACTCTTGAGGTTCCCTGATTGTAAAAGTTCCTTGTTATTTTACTATCTTCATTTATGGCAATAGATGGGAGTGGTGTTTTGATTTCTTATTGGATTCATAATATAGTGAAGGACATCTCAAAGTATTTAACTATGTGCTCTTGGGATCATATAATTATATATCACATGTATATGGATCTATATCATTTTACATAGGAGATGTGTGGTGGAGGTATTGGAGCATTGATGTTATTACATTGTTGGGTATATGAGCATATAACTATGAGTAAGCCAGTGGCACATGCATGGGATTGATGGTCTCATCTATATATTTTTTAGAGAGATGGATAGACATAGGTGATGCATTAAGGAAGAACACTATGTAGTGTTGGTAGTTATTAGATAGTCTAACAATATGGGATATCATCTAAAGACCCTACAAGGGCTACTAAGGGTAGCCTAAGGATAGTATGTAACTAAGGTGGATTCAAGTGAGTTGTTGGATACATGACCATTAGGATAATATGTATGAGTGATTTTAGTATGAGTGGGTCACATGATAATTTAGTGTTGTAAAGGATGTACCCCTAACACCTATGATATGGTTGAGGAGTTCTCAATATCCTACAAGGCTAGGTAGTATGCCAAGGCCATATATTACTTAGCTAGCCCCTATTTTGTTGATATAATAGGACCTTGATATTGCTATACTAGATATATAATATGTGGGAGTGATCAAGGCCTACATATCCTTATGGATTGACCATAGATGGGTACCTATATTTCTAAGAGGTGGGATGATTATAGAGGATGTATTAGATTAGAACCATTAAGGGTTGTTGATGGTAAGTTAAGTATAATATGTTTGTATGTTCCTTGTAAAATTGATTGTCTTTATATGATGAAGAATCTGATAAACTATGTGCACATTTGTAGTTTTATGGGATGATGAGTACTAGGAGGTTACTATTGAGTCGTCACTATGTGAATTGATATGGCATATTCATGATGATGCCATGGAATATGGATTGGTAGAGGGTGACACTAATGTACTTAGGGTGCATGCCTATTTATCTGACTAGTATGTGATATCTACTATAGTATACAAGAAATTAGTGTTAGATAGAGATGAGGCACATGCTAAGTTGCATAGGCATACCATGCTTGTACCTGATGCTCTAGTTGGGGATAGTAGTTAGATAGTAGATGACTATATATGACTTTAATGAGAGCATGTTGAGTATATGGATAAGATGGGCATATATCATGAGAGGGATAGTATATGGATTCATCAATCCATTTCACATAGAGATAATGAGGCCTCTAGTTCTAGGTTTGATGTATCTAATAATGAGAGTGAAGGAGTTGGTCCCAATAGTCATGACTGCATTATTGAGTGATGGGATGTATTTGTATTAAAGTGATATTTTTAGTTATATATGGATGCTTTGTTTTGTAATTTTGGCACTATTTATATTGTTAAATGTATCTTTTTATATTGTATATATTGTAATTTGATTGTTTGAAAGGTTGAGATTTGTAATTTGTTTTAGTTGAAGCAAAATTAATGAGTTTTTATATATTTTATGAATGTTTAGACATATGTATAGTGGATTAGTATTTTATATTTATTGGTAAAGGTTTTGTTTTTGTATTCCATAAGATTTCTATGTGTATAACATGTAATGAAAATATGATTTATCTAAACTTGGATGGCATGGAGAACCAACAACCATACTACTCATGCATTAGTGATGTAAAAAGAGATGCTAAAATTGGATCTACATGTGATGCATTGATCGTATGTAAATATGTAGACTTTATTGCAAAAATATTTATTAGTTGACATTCTAAAACTTCCCTCTAAGTTTTCTGATTTCTAGAAAATATCTTAATCGATGTGTGAACTAAGTTGTATTCTAGTCTCTATAATTATTTCTATATATCTTTATTAGTTTTTAAACTAAAAATGTGCCCTTTGGTTTATAGTTATTCCCATATATCTTGATTTTTGTACACATTATATTTGTGTTTTGATCTATATAATTATTTACATATATCTGTATTGGTGTTTAAACTGAAATTGTGCCCTTGGGTTTGTAGATTTTTCCATATATCTTGATTGACGTACATATTATAGGTGCATTCTAATCTCTATGAAATAGTTACCATCACTAATTAAAATGTGGTGTATGAGACAAGTCATAAATAGGTGTGCTATATGTTAAAGGTTTATATGATGAGTAACCAATGGTTACTTAAAAGGAGCATCATGGGATAACTATATTGTAAAAGAGTGTGATCTAGGAGAGTATGGAAAATGAGATCTCATTGCCCCCTGTGTAAACTCTATGATGCCTTGAGTAACATACTAGTCAATGTGAGCTTAGAGTGCATAAAAATGATCATCAAAATGTACATTTATCTTGTGAAAATTATAATATGCCTTATGTGGTACTCGGTACAAACAATGTGGTGGATGATGATGAGTATAAGGAAGTGTGATCATCCTCTTATCTAATAGTGTAAGTAAATTTTCATGAGGCCTATCCTTATCTAAAAATTGTATAATCCCTCTTTATATTTCTTATGTTTTTCTCACTATATAAGGTGTTATATAGATTGGTTATTTCCCTTATTATCTTTATTGGTGGTCTTCATTCTTTTGAGTTCTTAATTTAAAGTGGAATAGGCTCTTGTACTAGATTAGATGATTGAGGCTCTAAGGAATCTATAGCGAAATCTACCTTTAAATAATTACTAATCATAACTCTACCTCTAATAGTATAGCTACATTACATATATGTTTGAATTATTTATATTTTTGATATAACAATAGTTAATTGAGAGTATATGTTAAACTTTTGGAAAATATATATTGTACATGTAAATCTATCAATTGATAAATTAGCTGATGTAAACAAACTTTGAACCATATAGTGTATTCAGATGTTGGCTCTATCTCACCTTGATGTAAATAAGGTGATATCTCATGTGTGACTATAGGTCCCTCATTTTTTATGTAATTCATGAGAAATACTATCTCTAATTCCCCATGTGTGTAAATATCCACTAGGGATTGTGTGCTAAAACTAATCTAGTGATTTCCCATTTAGGGACGTTGGAGACAATTGTGGTATATTCAAATTATTTTTAATATGAGCCATGGATTTTTCATAAGCCTAAAGGTGTAAATATGGATATCCATGTCCATAAAATATATGTAACACAAGTATATGAAAGTTGTTTGGCAACCTTGTAGTTGAGATTCTGTGTGGAATAGGGTTTCCATGTATAACATTAACATCTACATGAAATTAGTATGATTTTTTCTCCAAAGTGAGATGGTCTACTTGTTGTTGAAAATAACTCATGGAATGCATAAAATAAATAAACACTTTTGAAGGTATATTATCATCATCAAGTGGTTTGTTCAATCTTGAATTTTATTATTTATCTTAGTCACTAGTACATTATATTGGAAATATTTTATATAGAGGGTTGGTTTGCTCTCTATAACCTTTGTAGGTGTGATATTTTGGACATGTTTAGAGTTAAATAAGTTACCACCCTATTTTATGTTAGTTTGACAAATAGGTTCTACTGTAGTAAGGGGGTTTAAGGGAGATTCATTAGTGTCTTTTATATTGTTAAGTTGTGAGGAAGTATCACATTTTAAATGAATATAAGGTACTTTATTCTCAAGTAAATGTAAATTTTGAACATAAGAATAAGTGTGTTTTTGAGTTTATTTTTACATGTGACTTAGTGTTTTGTTAAACAATATAGATAGGTGAGGTAAGAGAATAAGTATAAGGTGTAGATTCTATGTCATCTTCATCATAATTACAATAATCATCATTATCCCATGGTTCATCAAAATTAGAATTCAATTCATTTATAGAAGTAATATTAGAATAAGTATCATCCAAATTCTCATTAAGAGATAGAGAAGTGGAATATTTTAAATTTTAACTACTATATAAATGTGTCATCATATATCTGGTGTAATTAAAGGCATTTTTTCACTAGTTATTTTTTGAATGCAAGCATGATTATCACTTTCAATTTTGGAATCAAGGGTAGGATAAGTAAAAACCATGTTTTGTTTTTGAGTAATATGACATATAGGAGATAAATAATTTCATTTATCTTGAAATGTGAAGTAAGGTGTTAAAATAATTTAAACTACCTTAGTTTATGCATCGCTAAAAGGTGTAATATCATGGGTACTTAATTTTTCAAATGTAACTAAGAAGGGTAAAGAATATGCATTGTTCTTGTCTAATTTATTTGAATCATGTAAAATTGGTTGTCATGTGATACACTTATATTTATTTAATTTGAATAATGAAGTAGCATAATTAGTTTAAAAGGTAGGATCACATTAGTATAAAGTACTACCAACAAGAGTTTCTTTTGACATTATATTATTATTTTGATTTTGAGGAGTAAGAGAAGAGTGAGAGGAAAGAGAAGATGATGTATCTAATATATATTAATTTTCATTTTCATGACCATAGTAATACTCATGTCCATCATTATAACAATAGCCATCAACATCATTATAAATGAAGTCATTATTATGCTCTAATGTATAATCTTTAAAATTAGTCCATTCATTATTATAATCATGAGAAAAATTCAAGATTACATCAAGTCTGTTAGGGTTATAAGAATTATTATATGTAATTTTAAACCTTCCAAACAAGATAATGTAAACAAGGAATGACAAACACATATGAGGTAGAATATAATCTAGCATAAGTATGTGTGAAATGTGTGAAATTTTGAACAAATTTTGTAATAGAAAATAGGATTATGATCAAAACCCTAATTACTAATATTTTATATGTATAGGGACCTATTATGTGTACCTAGGGTTTTGATTTAGGGTTGAGTTGTAAAAAATTAAATTACATTAAATAAATGAAACCCTAATATATGATTAATTAAATTAGCTAGGTTATGCCCAAAAAATAGAAAATTAGAATTTTATAACCCTAATTTAATGTATAAAATTTAGAGAAGGTAAACCCTAATAAAAATTATGGATTTAAATAATATTCAAAGTAAGTTAGGTTGCCCAAATGTTATAACCTTCTATGGTTTTACTAGTGTAAATCTTATGTAGTTAAAGAGATGAGTATGTTGATAATCTATAATAAAATTAGAAATCATTGATTTAATTAAACTTTCCCAAAATAACAATTTAGAGGAGAAAAGGAACTTATCTAGATATAAACAAAGTTTTACATGGATTAGGGTAATATAAATGACTGAGTATACATAGAGGAATCTTTCATCTTTTGATTATTTGTTCATATCTGGATAAGGACAATAACACCCATGTCAGGACATTAGCACCATGTGGCACTAATGTCTAATTTTAGCAGTAATTTACTTCCTATAGGGATTATTTATATATTTTAATAAAGTTTTGAGAGGTTTTTTAGGTCATGTAGGTGGCTATATGTTACTTGAGGGCTCATTTGTGTCATTGTTTTAGTTAAATCTCCTCCAAAACCTTAATGAATACCTACACACATGAAATAATAAATGGATAAAATGCAAAATGAAAGTAAAAAATAAGATATGGGATGTTATGATCATGTATATTAGAACCCCTGTTGTCTTGATTATTGACTATATTAACCCTAATGTTAGGGTCCTTAGATCATATGTACTTTTCCCTTAGGGAACATGCCATCAACTTTCATGATATGCTAGAATGATTTTCACTTAGGTCCTTCTTTGATTAAGCATGAAAATGTCTAGGTGTGAATATTTATTAGTATGAAGAATATTGGAGTTGTATTTTTCGTTGATTTTATGTAAATAAGTTCCAAAATAGTGAGTGTTACATGTAAAATGCATTTTGAGGATATTTATATATAAGTATATTTATTTTGAGTATAATACCTTATTATTCAACTAAAAAGTCATAAAATAGAGATTAAAAACATACAAGAAGGCTCATGGAGGGGTTAGGACTCAAACACAAGTGAAAGGGCCCATCAAATACTAGATCCATAAGTAGATATTAGTACCATGTGGCGTTATTATCTTGAAAGTGGTGATAGTGTCCTAAGGCTCATAATGTATATAAAATCAATAAAGATAGGCTAGGGGGGTCTATCACTATGAAAAGGTGACTTGTGACTATTGTGAGTGTCACAAATAAGGAAAACTAAGACACAAGGAAGATCAAACACTCAAAATGACCTTCTAAACAAGGGCTATAATCATCACTAGGACCTTCATGTGAAAGAGCAATAAAATACATAGTACTTTTGGTTTCTTGATCAAATTATGGTGTTTACACATAGTGACCTATCTAAATGTGAAACTACATTATCATGACCTAAAATTTCATGACTAAAATAATATAAAAATAAGCTAATTTTTTTTAGAATGTATAATGTATATTTTTCACAACTACATTGTTCATTAGCTATACATATTCATGGCATGAGATGCACAAAAAATACAAATAAATCACATGTCCAAATGTCATGGATGGTAATATGTACTGGGTCTCATGGTCCTTACATAACCATATTGGCCCCACTTTCTATAATAAGCCTATAGACTATCAAACAAGCCTATAGTGCTCTAAGTTGGTTTAGTAGACCTCATGGCCCCAAGGTCTAAAAAGGATGTTAGGCTAAGGTGAGGTGGATTTGATCAACCATTGGATTGAATGACTCTATCTAACACTTTTTGATGCTAAAAAATGTCTTTAGGTGATTCTAACAAATCACAAGGCTTGGTTCACACTTAATTTGTAATTAAAATCTATTTTTAACCTAAGTAAATGTCATAAAAAGTGCTCAAACAAAAATTTCATAGTCCTCATATGACCTCCAAGTAATCTAAAATATATCACTTAAACCTCCTAAGGATGGGGTACTCCATCTCAACCATTAGATTTGATCAAAGGTGAAAACATATTATAACTCATTATGGATGTCAATAAAGGATTCAATCTAGTAATTTACATAAAAAATATTATTTTGGAAAGGAAGGAGGAGGTGTTATAAGATGACTTATCCATAGTAATCCCTCTTCTCCTTCCTCAACTTTGGATGACTACCACTAATGGAGTCTCCAAGATTTTAGTATTTTTCCTAATTTATTTAGTTTGAAATTTTAATTTTATACATGTGTGTTTTATCTAATTCTATAGGTACCCATTTTCATGGAAGTTTTATAGTTGGTTTCAATGTTTTAGAATTTCTAAAAACATCTTTGAGAGCTTCAAGATTTGTGACAACCATTAATAGCCATGAGCCAAGTTAAGGAATAAAGTACCTTAAATTATCCTTTTTGATCTTTGAATATGATTTCATGTAAAGGTGACCAAAAAACAAGGTGTGTTCCCTTTGGGTTCACTCACCTCAGAGCTTCCAAAAGCCCAAAAATGTTAAAAAGGTCTAAATTGACCTTCCTCAGACAAAATCATCACACCTTTAAAAATTTACCTCTTAAAGTCTTGAAATATATTCCATGTAAAATATATATAAAATTTATAGGGTGTTACTTTTGGGTTCCCCCACCTCTGGGTCTCAAGGTAGTTTCAATTTACTTTACAAAATAGGTATCTTAGAAAAAAATTTGTTTGCAAAAATAACATGTTCAAACTTTACAAAATTCATAGGTTTTAATAAAATAAACATTAATGGAAAAAATATATTGTTTGAGTTGACCACATGGTTATCTAGGTAGTATTCAATTCATGTTGACCACCCCTAATACACATGACCCACATAGTGGGAAAACCACATGATTTATAAGCCACTCGACTCCCAATCACGTACTAAAAGACATGTGACCACTTTGGCCATAAGCCACAATGGTAAATTCCTAAATCCTTACAGAAGAATTTATGGAATTTGAACCTTTCCCACATGGTCACATGGTTGACTACAAAATATTTATCTAGATACCATACAATAAGGGGTCATTTCCCTCTAAAAGGGTCTATAAATAATACTAACTACCCTACAGAGTGACAAATTTTAAAAATGATCTATACAAAAACCAAAGACCAAAAGATTATGAAACAAATGGTTTTGCATCTCAAATTTTTAAAATTTTATTATTAAATTATTTTATACACCTTTTTTACTCATTTTTGGTGCTTAAAATCTATGTGAAGTAGGATCAAATTAGAAAGGAGATCGAGTAAAAATTAGGAGTTCTAACTTCAAAAATTTGTATCTTGCTTTTTGTGACTCCAAAACTTAATCCATAAATTGTTGAATATTCCTATCAGAGTTTTATTTATTAATAAATTATTTTTTTTATTTTTATATAACTTTTAACATTTTTAAAAATTATAAAAATAGAATAGCCTCTTTGAGGCCTTAAGCTAAATAAGGGGTTTACAAATTTTCCAAGTGAATTATGAACTATAATTCTTTTATGCATAAATAAACCTATATTTTAAGATATCAAAAATGTAAATACACTTTAAATTTCATAATTAAAATCATAATTTTCATTAATAGTTTAATATAATTTATTTTGAAGAAAGTGTAAGAGAGAGAGAGAGAGAGACAGAGACAGAGAGAGTCTTCACACTTAATTACAATTCCTATTACAACTTGTGTTACACTTTACACATAAATAAAGAATTAAATAGGATTATAATTAAAATTTATAAGTGTTACACAAATTTAAAATATCACAATATAAATATTACATTCATATTGTAAGTTATTGCAAGTTCTAATAATATGCAAGCTCTAATATATATTTGCAAGGCAAAGTGAAGGAGGGGTTCACCTCCCATCTATTCCATTATAATGAAACTACCCTAGGAACTCTTGAGTCTAGGAATATAATCTTTGAGCATAGTGAACATCAAGGGTAAAAGGTAGGTTAAGATTAGTAGGAGAAGTTTTGGTTGGTGGTTAGAACATTTAACTAGGCTACTCATCTAGAAGGCTAATTAGCACATCTTCCATAAGAGCCTTCCATCACATAAACAAATTCATTCAATAGAATTTGTTATGACCCCAATAGATTCAATAAATATTACACTAATTTTTTTAATTACATGTAAATTACTTATTAAATCATCTATAATCATTTGTAAAATTATTATTTGACTAATAAATGTATCTAAAGCAATAAATGCATAAATGTATCAACCTACTGGTTAAAAATATGATCCATTTAGTTTTCAAATAGCCTCTAATATATTACAAGATGAATTTTTATCATAATATAAATAGTGTAAAGAGTCAAGTACATCAAATCAATGATATAATCCAAAAATACAACCATAAATAAGCATGTAGCCACTCCTATTACAATATTTAAAATTATTTATAAATTTCGTAGCCACCACTATATTGAATAGTCATCAATAATAATGTACTACAAATTTAATTTAATTACAAAATTAAATAAAAAATATATCACATACAATAGTACAAATGAGCCTCATAAAAAAATAAATAATCAATATAAATATACATGAATGTAACTCCCAAACGGTTGAGTAGTTAAAGAGAGGGAGAGCATCATCCAAGTTATTTACCTCCAACCATATACCATTGGTCTCCCATACACCTCCCTAATGGGAGTGGCCCTTTCCTCCATAGATGGGTAGATAAGAATAGTGTAGAGATTGAGAAATCAACTAAAACCCATGTATGTACAATCACTAATACATGAAATAGTGACATAGACCATGGAAAATAATCCTTTATCTACTATGACATCAGCATACACATGTAAACTTAAAATTATAATATGATAACATATGATATATATATATATATATATATATATATATATATATATATATATATATATATATCATATGTTATCATATAAAACATGCCTAGTAATTTTCACATATAAATACTAGGCATAATAAATATAGATTGCATTAAACACCAATCCAAAAAATCATGTAATGAAAGGAGTAAATAATAATAACTTAACAATCTCATTGTTTCAAATTCATCAATGTCATGTATAGGTTCTTCAACATTCAAACTTCATGCATATAGGTCTATAAATAAGAATCTAAGCTTTAAGATACTATATCAATTTTACAACATATATTACTTTTAAAACTCACATTTTATAAGATCTAATAATATCAAAAAAGTTAACAATATAATCCAAATGAGTCTATATATATCTCATAAAAAACAAATAATATATCTTAAGATTATTTTATACTTCATTGATAGCTTTATCCATTCTAAGATTGTTTCATCATTTCCTTAATATAATAACTTCTCATATTTTAATTAATACATATATATATATATATATATATATATATATATATATATATATAATTTATTAGTTCTACCATATTGATTATATATAAATCAAGGGACCATTCCAAATTATATAACTTAGCCAAACTTAGAATAGATTACAAATACAAAACAATTTTCCTAAGCTCTTTTATACACCTTTGACAATTCCTTTTTGGATCTTAATTTCATCATTTACTTATTGTATAAAAATGATATACTTTAACCACGTAAAGTACATCCTAAATTATATATAAAATGTACATTCAAACCATTTAGTATATAGTTTATAAGGGAGAAATACAACATATTTATAACACCTAAAGAGTATATTAAGCATACACAAACTCCCTGCTTATTCTATTTATTCAAGTTAATTAAAAAATCAAATTATATCTAATGAATTCATTGACCCATTTGAATGTATAAAATGACTTGAATAACTCAGCCCAAAATTCTTAAACTAACCTAGAGTTTTTTAGGTATGCAAATCTATGTTCAAACTTGGATAAAAAAGATTAATTTTGATCAATTATATGCATGGTTTGAATATATTCAAATATGAATATATATAGCTGAATGTGTGTGTGTGTGTGTGTGTGTGTGTGTGTGTGTGTGTGTGTGTGTGTGTGTGTGTGTGTGTGTGTGTGTGTGTGTGTGTCTATTGTATTTATATATATTTATATACATACACACACACTTATATATATATATATATATAGACACACACACACACACACACACACACACACACACACACACACACACACACACACACACATGTGTGTGTGTGTGTGTGTGTGTATTCACCTATGTGTATACTCATTTGCATAAATAGATCAAAATTTTATATGACAACTTGACATAACATATCATGTAGTTCAAATAATTTAATACAAGCCTATATACAAGGTTTAAAGTGTAGCTATAGGTATCTTTTAATAATTATGTTCTTATTGCATAGTACTAAATTTGACAACATATACTTAATAATGAATCTTATTTGTGTATTTTATGATGTTCTATTATCTTTATAAAACCTCTTAATTGTTACCACAAGTTTTTGGGTAGTCTTGAATCAAAATGAACTCAGAACTAGTTGTTACAATTTGAAGTCCTAATATATACCCTTATGTAAAATTTATAACAAAAGTATATAAATAAATTTCTCATTAAAGGCATACATTTATAACTTAATAAAAAAAAATTAATTATACAAATTTTTCAAAATCAAAGAAAGGAATAATGATCATTCTCAACACTTACTACTTTTTTGACTAACGAAGGAAACTCACCCAAATATCATTCAACAAGGGTGAACCAAAACACTATTTCACCCAAAATAATTCCAAGAAGATATTTAGTAAAAGGATTAAAACACAGACATATAACTTTTTATATCTCAACCTTGGTTTCATTATAATGTTTAGTTTTCCTTTCAAATGGGCTTGGTATCATTACTATGGTCTTGTGGATGGAACTGAGTTCCATTCCTAGGTCCATAGATATGAACTATAAATTTTATATTCACTCAATTTTGTTTATATAGGATTCATCTTTATATTTATATACTTGTGGATGGAACCAAATTATGTCCTTAAAACTATAAACATAAAACCCTAATTTTAATAACAATAAGTCCCATTACATCTATTCAAAGAGAGATATTCATTTCAAAACCCAGATCAAAGAATGAATTTTATTTTGTTCCTTATTAAAACCCTACATTTGACTCAAATTTTCAAAATTAAGTTCAACTAACCTAGTTATCTATCATTTTAATGTATTTAATGGTATTTATGGTCCTTTCCCATTAAACTTTGTTCCTCCTCTACCGTATTTTCATTCTCCTACTTTTATTTCTTCTTATTATTTTTTTGAAGCCCTATCCACATTTTTGCATGACTAGTCATCTCTCCTACTAAACTACAAGTTCTCCATTATGAAATTGCCTCCACTTCCACTTGATCTACATTCTAAGCCTTCTAACTTGAAGTTCATTAACTTTATTTCTATCATGTCCACCACATGAAACTTTTCCATCATTGTAGAATGGCTAAGTCAACTCCACATAACAAAAACCAAATTTATTCCCTTTTTAATATCATGGAAATTTATTATTAACATTAACCAAACAAAATTCAAAGTTTTAAAGGTAATTTTAATTAATAACTTTGGGTTCTTTCACCCTATTTTATCCCCTCATTATGTAACCAAAAATGAGCATAAATGATACAATCAAACAAGATAAATAAACACACAACACTCTCATAAGTGTTAAAATACTTAAATGATTTATCTCACACATAGTTCATCATAATTTAATCATATAAATTTTAAATGGAAACATGATAGCCAATACAAAGTATTCTAATCAAGACAAGTGATTAATGCATATAATGCAAACATGTCTCATTCATTACAAAGACAAATAATGCAAGTAACATTTAACATTTTAGAAGAATACTAATCTACATTCATTTCACCTATGAAAAAAGAGTATAGTGGGTGTGTGTATATGATTTTGGTTCAATTATATCAATAAAAAATGCTTATATCTACACCCTCCTCTTTGATCATACTCCCCCTCTGTATCACTTGTGAGGGCAGGATAGTCCTACAACCACCTCAATCAAACAAAATGTAGTATGAGATTATAACAAGTAATATAATACTCAGTATATACATTATCAATGAAATATTTTAATTCAAATCAATTTGAAAATTAAATAACATTCAAACATGATCATATTACGTTCATAACATATGCAAATGTCCTCCAATATAACTAATCATGAAAACAAATAATATGACTACCAATCATATAACATAAATATCCAGATCAAACATGAAAATCGGAACTAAAAATCATTATTTTCATATCCCATACTAATAATAAGTAATATTTTGTAGAGTGGGATACAATGTAAAAAAAATTAAAAACATTATTTCATATCAAATAAAATCAAAGGCAACCACAATAATATTCCAACATAATAAGACTCTCCAAGGGATAAGAACATGGGGATGCCTCCCTCATGTCCTAAATCTTATCTTGGCCATAAAATTACCTTATCCTAGTCACCATTATAAATAACCATATATGAGGTAATGGGATCACATTTTGACTAGACACTACTACTACGTAAAGAAGAACCACATAGGATGGCATGGGGACATGGTTCCACTAGCCACTACCACTACAAAAAAGAAGTAAAACTAAGACAAGTAATCTAATCAAAATTAAGAGCTTAATGATTTCAAAATAAATCAATAAATATATTTTAAAAATATTAAACTAAAATATTAAGGATGGTTCATCTCCAAATCCTATGTGCATATTAAAATCCATATGATGGCCATAAGCACAACCGTAGGAAGCAAAGGTGAAAAGAGGGTAAGCCAAGTGTCCCTACACCTCTTGAAATAAATTAAACAAAGAGGGAGAATATTCTCTTTAAAATTAATGACATTCATAAAATAATATCATGGATAAGGAAGCCTATCTTGAGTTTATTTATTTGATTTAAAATAAATTAACTCCTTTTTATAGTGGTTAAGTTGGTTCACTTATAAGGAAAGGTATCCTCCTTATTACCTTACCTTATAATTCTCTCTTCTATCTCTCCTCCCACTTACAAATTAAAAATGGATAAAAAATATACTCCAAGGAATACTTTCCTTCTTTATAGAGGAAAATCACTCACATTTATTAACCAATGAGAAGGTGACATGTGCCCCTTCCCATCCCTTAGTTCTTAGTTGAAAATTCAAAAAAATAATTAACTCCTCTTATAATTCCATGTGGTAAGGTAAGGTAAGTCAATGATGTATAAACTTAAAATTGACCATAACTAGATTTAGACTGGATTTTAGACCAATTCCTACCAACCATTGCACATTAAGACTAGGAATCATTGAACAACCCAAATTTTCTTATGCATCAATCATTAAAGCTAAAAATCATGTTGATACATCCCTAATTTGGGTATTATATCATATGCAATAATAACCTCTCACATATTTATCCCTAATAACCTTGCAACACCATAAATGTTAATTTGGCCTATGGACCTATTAAGTGCGGTAGTTGAACAAATATCAAATATTTAAAGAGATAAAATATTAATCAAAATAAATTAACAAGATAAATAAGATTAAATGCTTAGTCAAATTATCCATTTTAAATTAATGAATTTCTAAAAAATGAAATTCAAAAATTAAAAATATCCAAGCCCTTCACCATTACCTTTATGAGGTGTCAAGCTCTTTGAAAATATCCTAAAATATCTAATTTGAGAGTCATGCCTAGTAATTGAAAATCATAATTACATGATAAATATTAACTCAACTGGAGTTAGTTTTAAATCACCTAGGTTTAACTTGAACCCATTCCATGCTTAAACTCAACTTTAACTCACCTTAGGTGAGAGTTAATTCCTAAGGATATAAATACAAGGCCATACCTCTTCATTTCAAGGCTTGGATATTATAGAGTTATTATGCAAGATTTGCTCCATAAGACTCATGCAAGTAATGTTACCATGCCCAGATCTTAATCCAAGCAACATCAAATCCAATATTATAAGGAGAGAAGGAGCCAAGCAACCTCCATTATCAAATATTTATTATGCACAAGCTAATCAAGCCATTCAACAAGCAATTAAGAGCCCCAAGGAAGGTAAAAGACTTGTTTATTTTATGGTTTTGTTGTGATTTCATTTATTTTTATTACCTAAGCTCTCCCTAGTGTCTAGGCATGAGGTGTAAGGATTTTAGTGTGTTTATTTCATTTGTTTTATGATACTACCACAAGACTAACCTCCCCTCTAGTTGAATTCCTTGTTCACATGTTGGCATACTTGGTGGGAGCCGCACCCCACAAAGTTGTTCTTAAGGCCTTTTAGATCACTCCCCTAATTATTTTCATGTAAAAATTTAAACTTGTTAATCAAAATAAGTGAAAATTGAAGGCCAAAAGACATTTTTAGAAGTTACAAAGTTGCTCTGTGTAGCTATGGTTTTGCTATCTGGAATCATGATATTGATGAAATATCAATCCTCACATAGTCATGATTTTATCTTATTTTTTGCATTTTTATGCCTAACTATCAAGGTTTATGCTAACTATTTTTTTCTCATAGGGAAATATGTGATATTGTAATATCATGACTCTAATAGTCATGATATTACCATAAAAGTGGTGATATTACAATGTCACTATTTTGTGAGTTACAATATTGTCAAAAGTTCTATGTTTTTGTCAAAACTTTTGGGATATTATGTTTAAGCTGATAGAGGTTAGTCTAACCATTTTGTGTTAATTTGAAATATGGTGACTCACATAGTGGTGATATTGCCTTTATTTTAGTGATTTTATCATTAGATTAGTGATATTGATTTTAGTGATCTATTTTCATGCAAGTTGAAGTATTGTGTTGATAGTCATGGTTTTGTAGAGAGAGTTGTGGTATTGCTCTGAATTTTGTGGTTTTTCACTATGCGTAAAAAACTAGAAACTGAAGGGTAATATTTGGTAAGTTATTTATTCATTCATGATGTGCTTATAAGCACACGGACTCCTTAACACGTTTTACAAGACCCAAAAGACACAAGGAGACATTTAGAACACTTTTAAATTACAAATTTCACATTTTAAATTAGCATTTTACTAATATTTTGGTTTAAATCATTTTTATTTTGTTTAAATCTTTCAATAAACAAATACCAATATAGCCCAAACATCAAAACATATTTTGTTTTGGTTAAACAAAATGAATTTTCACATTAATTAGATAATTCTTAAGTGTTTTTCATTTTATGCTTATTTATTGAACTTGTTTTTAATTAGAAAAATGAGTGATTCATGTATGCTCTCCCCTATCCCCTTTAGGGAACTTAGGTGATCAAAATCACTCATTATTTGCCTTTGTTACTTTGGTATAAAAGTGTGAAAAATCACTAAGGCCCTCCCCAAATCCATATGGTTTGGGTGACCCCAAAATGACCATAAAGTCTTTTCACTTGTCTTTATTTTTCATGCATTTTGGCTTATGAGCAGGAGTTCATCACCTCCTCATGGGCTCATTAGGAAAGCATTGACTAAGGAATTCATCTCTCAAAATCATTTCAACCACACTAAATAGTAGGGGTATATAAATTAAGGGTGACCCACTGAGATGCTTGTTTTGGGTAGTTAAAACAAGATTCATTAGTGGTACTCAACCTCAGAATATAAGGGCAACTCATACATCACACTATAACAAGTAAGTGATAGATGTAGTGATTTTGAAAAGGACAAGACCTTTTCACAACAAGCTAGTTGATGTGGATCTAAATGACATGATTGCATCTCTAGTGTTAGCCACACTTGGGACCATCTATACATGAGTAAAAATGATATTTTATAATAACCCCACTTGTTGCAGACATACTATTGATGCAAGGCAAGTAGATCAAAGTTCCATGCCATAGTACAAAATTTTGAGATAAGAGGAAGCATAGAAACCCTACTTTTCATGCACTTTTACTTTTTGTATTAATAATTAAAATCCTCTCAAGAGTGAGTATATTAATGAGATTCAACATTATTATGCAACCTTGTCATTTTTAGGATTTAGGACATTAAACTTAAGTATTTGTGTCATTTTATCATTTTTCACACATGGTTTTAATTCTAAATATTTATTTATCAACCAAGTTAAAAATGAGTCTTTTTTATACATCGCTCCTTTTATTGAGGAGGTGTTATGCCATCCATTTGACACCAAAAATTTTCCTTAGTCTTTTGATAAACTTATTTATGTGTCACTTGATTAGAAAGGGTGTTTTTATGCTTTCCAATTCATTCCAAAGTCTTGTGCCTTTGAGTCTTGAAACAAACATTATTCATACTTTTTATAGCATTATAATGTAATTATGTTTCTCTAATTATTTCATAGAATTGTTTTTCATATGTCCAAATTCTAATTTCAAAACCACTGCCATCTGTGCCTTTTGGATCTATACCTAGTGTTGTTATGTTGTTCATTCTTGTCTAACTTATTTTCTATTTAAAGAAGCCTAGTTTCCTAAGTTAAGTTTGAAAATAGTCTTGACAAGTTCAAATCCAAAAATTGATTGATTTCTTCTTATGCCTTATGTAATTTTTTCCTATGCATTAATCTTTCACTCGTGGGTTGTGTAACTTATCCTAATTTATTATTCAAATCAAAAACTATTTTTGTGCCTAGATTTAGGGAAGTAGTCTATCTCCCATATGCCTATTGTTTCATGTTTTTTGTCAACTAACAAATTTCATCTTTAAATATGAATGCCTATTTTATGCCAATTTTTGTAGATTAAACTCTATTTCCTTGTATTTTTTAAAAGTCTAGCTTTTGTGCCTTTTCCAAAAGACCTAGCACATGCCTATTTAAGCATAGATTTTGTGCCTTCTCTGAAATACCTAACATTTATATTAGACTTGTTTAAAACACTTTGTATGTATAGTTTGGAATTCTAATTTTATTTCATCCACTTGAACTTTGTGTATAAGACATTCAACATTAGACATTTTATGTTAGACTATTTTAAACCAAATTTTAACGTAGACCTTTTTGGAGATATAGCTCCCCTCTTTGACCAAGTTATACCAGGTTTGAATCATTTGTCCTTTAGACATTATTTTTGATATTTTTTATAAATCTATTCCTTTTTCTCAAAATATTCATCATTTACTTTATTAATTCTTTCTATACTCATAGTGGAGCCATCTATAATCCAAGATATGATAATGTGGTCACACAAGATGACTTTGTTTAAGACCCTTATGGTGATGATGTAATTTTTGATATAGATCCTTATACTCCTTACACTAATCAATCTATGGAACAAATATACTATCCCTTAGTCCACTATTTGGTAAACATGCTTCGATACTCAAAGTAGAACCAAGAGTAAATAGTGTAACACCTTGCTAGCATACCATCAATTACAAACCAAGTTCAACAATAATTATATTATGTTATGATGCCATTGAAATATGATCATGATTTATTTTATCATCACTTAATTTTAAATAAGGATGATTTTTTAATCAAAGTCATAGAGGTAGGGGCTAAGTTTCTAACATACTTCCCCCATAAAAATTTGCCTAACCTAGTTAGAGTGCCTTTAACTATACCTTATAATCAAACCATCAAACAAGCCTCTTCTAGTAATCCTCAATCACTTGTGTTGATGCCATATCAATACTTAAATATTATTTTCATAGGAAACGATCCCATGGAGGACCATTTTATACAAATGTAGATAGCATATCATACCTATTTGAACTTATCATGTAAATTTAATAACATGGCCATGTTAAACACTCCTCTTATCAAGTTAAATCCTTCATCAAGAGTACTAATTGAATTGATAAGATAATATAATTTGGGTATAGACTCATTCACATAAATTACTTCATTTGGAGTCATGTTCAATTACCCAACTATCAAAGAAGTGTCTACTACTTCCATGTAGTTGAATGTGCCCAACATAATGGATAACATGAAAGTGTCACCTAATCTAAGCCAAAGTGGTTTAACTACATAAAAAACTAGTCCAAAACAAGTGCCTTTAGTAAACACCATGAGTAGTTTATAACTACATGGTCAAAGAACTTTTATGTCCCAACTATAATAAGATACTTTAATCTTAAACCAGCTACTTCTTCAAGCATACAACTATAAGGATTAAGTAGTCAAATACAAATCAATGCCTTGCCTTAACAAAATGTGAAGAATATTTATCTACCTCAATATGTGATGACTAACATTCCACAATAATAGGCACAATCCAATATACCAATGTAGCAGAGATCAAACATTTTTCCACCTCAATAGGGGAAACCAATGTTTCACCTTGTTAGGTAGTGATAAAGGTACCTCTTTAGTCACAGACCAACATGATTTTATAATCACAAATTTTGTCTAGTAAAAAACATATGTCCATTGGTTAATGATAAACAATGAACACTCTAAAAGTGTCTACTTCACCACAAGTGTTCATGCAACCAAGAGGTATTATTGTCTAACAAGTGCCAATTAGGCAATAATTACCTTTCATTCCAAATGTGCCACAAATTCAATGATAAGGCCTTGTTTCATAATAATTTCCCCTTATACAACTAGATTTGACTAGTTGATAGCAAGTCCCTACTCAACTTAAGTAGGAACATTACTTAACTCAACTCTATATCCTTCCATATCAACTTCAATTCACTCAAAAGTATGCCTATATAGCAAATTTAAACTAGAATATCACACTATAACACATGCAATTCCAACAATCACATCTTAATCCATGAATGCATATTCCTGGTTAGTTCCCTAACCAAACCAGCATTACACAAACCATGCCTCCATTATACCCAATCAAGGTAATATACCTTTGACCTCCTATCCTCCACCTTAGGCCAAAGTTCTATCTAGTTTCCTAGCACAAGAATTATATAAAATCAAGGATGTAATTTTTGCCATCCAAAATGGGAAATAGACCAAGAAGTTTAAGTTAGATAACTTGTGTTCCTACCCATTTAACATGGAATATCTAAAAATACCATTTCCTCTAGGGTATGAACCATTGAAGTTTGACAAATACAAGGATAAAGGAGACCCTAAGGCCCATTCGATAGAATTATTTTTTGCTTACCAGATAATGGCTTATAGTGATATATACCTCTTACTTTTATTTCCATATATTCTATCATGATAGAGTTTGGAATGGTTTCTAAAATTTCCAAAGAACTTAATATCTATGTTTGATGACCTTTCAGACAAGTTTATGCAACATTTCTCCTACAATCTCAAACATGATATTTCATTAGTAAACTTGACTCAATCCAAGCAAAAATATAGTGAAAGCTTTGAAATCTATCTATAATGATGTATATCACTTGATGGTTATTCACTTATAGCTTACTAGATAATTAATTAGTCACTATGTTTACCAAAAAATTGCATATCAAGATATCTTATCATCTAGAGCTTCAATGCATGCATAATTTCAAATAAATAATTGATAAATGTTTGCTAATCAAAAAGTACCTTATTAACAAATGGGTTATCAATTTAACCTCATCAAACCAAAATTAGAACTAAAAGTAAGGAAATGGCCAAAATAAAAAATAAAATCAAGTCCAAGCACAAGCACAAGCATTAACACCAACCTAGGCCATTAATTATGAAAAGTATAAGTAATTAAATCATAATAATAATGTTGCCATAAATGTATTAACCCAATCACATCATGTCTAAATAGTGAAAACACAATCTACTCAATCAACATCATAAATGTAAATCACTCCTCACCAACAACCCATTCAACAAGTATATAGCCTTCACAATAGCCAAGACTAGCTCAACAAACATAGAAACCATTACCTTTTAAAACCCCTCCTCTGAGGAGAAATGTCCCTACTCATAGAGTCTTTAATGAACTTGGATAATCTATTGAAGCTATGTTTTGCAAACTAGTTGTAACTAATCTTATTAGTTATTCAATACCAAAGCAAGGGATTTCCTTATCTAGACTAGAACTAAGAAAATGAGTTATATGAATACCATCATGTTCATGAGTATATTATACACCATTATGTGAAAATTAATCACCTCATTAAAAATATGTTGGAAAATGGAGAGATTACATTAGATAATAGATCATCTACATCCAATCAAAACCTTGGTAGTTATCAAAACCCTTTTCTATAACATAATAATAATAACCAATAGAAACAACAACAACAAATTCTAGGATAATAACAACAATAGTATCAATAATCAAGACAACAACAGTAATACCAATAGTATCAAAAATAATAATGTCAACCAAATGGATAGAACCAAGGTTAGATTGATGCTAATAACCAATAGACTTACCATACATTTGTACATGACTACAAAAAAAAATAGGTCATATTGCAAGAGGTCACATTTCCACCATCGCCATAAATCTAAGACCAAGTGCCAATATAATAAGATTATTGATAATTAATTCCAATCAAGCCACCTATGCCAGTAATCCTTCCTTGACCTAGGACTATAAATAGGTGCACTAATAAGTAGGGATTACTACTTTTAGACATTATATTGATCATTCATCATTGCCCTGTGACCATATACAAGTGTACTATCAACTAAAACTTATCCTATCTGGACCCCTTCCACCATCAGTTTCTAGCCTTAATGGCCCTGTATCTAAACTTAATTGTGCAATCACAACTTGGTGGTCAAATATTATCATTCTTGACCCACAATCATTTTCTAGCAAACCCATCTAACCCACTGTTGTGGCTAGGAACATACCATATACCAAAGTAAATAAAAAGATGTTTGATATTATGGAACAACTTTAGAATATACCCACACAAATATCCATTTTGGATTTGTTCCATATGTCTATTATCCACAAGAACATCTTGACAAAGTTTCTAGGCCAATCTCAAGTTCCCAATGACATAAGACCACACAAATTCCAAGCTTTAGTTGGACATCTAGCCCTAGGCCAATAGTTAACTTTTGACCAAAGTGATATATCATCCCTTATCCCTCTCCATATTAATCCATTGTACATTGAAGTTTTCATAGCTTGACACAAAGTGAAACATGTCCTCAAATAGAATGGGTTGGGCCTAAATATTATGCCGTTGACATGTTGGTGTTCCTATGTTACACCCCAGTTGAGAAAAGGGATTGTTCAGGTCCTCTTGCTCAAACCTAGTCCAACATGGGACTGAACCTAGGCTACAAGTCACCTAAACTTGGGTCAAAACTTCAAATAAGGCCAGATTACTTTTGGATTTATCACATATACTAGACCTAATACTAACTCTTAGTTTTAAAAGGAAGAGAGATTAACAATAATTCATAAAAGCATATAAAATGAGGTGATGCACCAGATGTTTTGATCCTTCTAATTACATACGACATATTATAAGACATGTTCAATATTGTAGATCACTTCATTCACTCTTTGGTCAACTTCAAATAAGTATTTCACATAAAGTCATAAATTATCCATCAACCTAGCATAAGAAGGTAATTATCCACTTCCACACTGACCAACAAATTATGTATACACTTAGAATGACCTATGAGAACTACCAAGACATTGTATAAAGGTGAGAAAACTTAGATAGAGGCAAGGAAAGAAGATATTCAATTGAACACATTAATTAATTCATGAGACACACTTTAACTCAGCTTATAAAATGAAGGAATTCAATATTTTATTGCATCATAAAGGTGTTACAGTGTAAATCTTGGTAGAGTCTAGTCATGCCAAAGAGAGAGATCCATTTTGAGACTTAAAAGCATATATATATAGTAGACGGGATGAATGATATGGGGACCAATGCATATAATGATGGAGAATGGGCCATTATGATTAATATTTTTGATCATCTAACATTGATTTAGTTAGGAAGAATCATCATGCTAAGACTACTTCTTGAAAATGGCCATGATAACCATACCAGTCCTTTTCAATCCATTTCTATACTACATGATGTTCCTTATCATTAAAAAATTAGAATCAAATCACTTCTAAGTATAATTCTAGCATTGAAACCATTACAATGGGTTAACCAATCCATTTTGACCTTGTCCTAATGTCAATTGTTCCTTACTAGTTCATTTTTGGCATGCAAGAATGGATAAAAAGGTCACAATCATGCAGTTGGCTAAGATATTTACTTTGGCTTGACATATATTTCAAATTTTAATCTTTACCATCAATCTTGATCTTACTCAGTGATTACATGACATTGATATTTGATCCACTTAATCATCGACTTTTAATCTTGACCATTAAGCAGCTTACTTGTGTAGCATTAGATCTACTTTGTCAGAGTATATGTAAATCATTGATCTCTCTTTATATGAATGAATATGAGACATATATCTATCTTAACACACTCATGACACTTGGCATCTTCTATTTTTTTGAGATATTTTGACTTATTAACTCATTGATCTTTATTATATGAATGAACATGCATCGTTGATCTGCCCAAACCCACTGGCATCTATCAGTCAATGTTGACCATTGGATCTTTGGTAAGAATTAACATTGAACATTGATCTTGATCATTTTAATTCCAATATATATTTTATGAGGCATGAACTCGATGTCCACGTGCCCATTTCATTTTACAGTATTAATTTTAAAGCTTTATATCTTGATATAACAAGCTCATCAAGATATGAATTTTATAAAGAATGTTCAAGGGATATTTATAAAATACACCTCTTCCAAGTGTGTGTATATATATATATATATATATATATATATATATAATACATAAATTATTTGGCTACTCTATTTTTATGTGATCTCCTAATGACGGTATGACTCTTTTATGCTTGTTCAAGTCATTTTTGATCATCTCTTAAGGCTTATATCTATAGATATCAATTATACCAAGGCACCATACTAATCAATAGGGAACAAAATAAATCATCTTAAGTAACTATTAAAACCATATATGTTAAGTTTCAAATTATAGGGTAAAAATTTGATTTCTAGGGGAAAATTTGACAACATTTTGGTGACTCGGCTAGGAAGCATGCTTGAGAACCAGACCATCTACGTGACTTTTGGACTCATAAAGTAATGAAAAGTTTGATTCATGGATTTAAACAACCCATTTAACTTGAAAAGATAATTAATTCCACCAAACAAGAAGGAAAACATAGAAAATAGGGAGGCTAACTAACCAAAGAAAGGAAAAATAAACTAATGTGTTGGGACAACACTTAGAGGAAAGCCAAAATAACTAACTATGTATAGGTAACTTAGCTTCCTAGTATAAATTTTTAAAGTGTGTCCCATTAGCTAGGATAGGAAGTTCCTCACCATCCATCTTTTCAATTTAGAAGGTATTATGGGAATTATAGTTGGAGATCGTGTACAGATCACTCTAAAGAGATTCAAAATTTATATGCCTTCTTGGCTTATCTCTATCCTCATCCCACTTGAGGACCAAATATCCTTCTTTGAAGCTTTGTGAAAAAGCTCCTTTGTCAAAGGCTCTCTTTAATTTTGCTTTATGGCTTTCCATGGTGAGCATAGACCGATGTCTTATCTCTTCCAACTCCATAATCTTAACATATCTGAACTCCATAGGTTCATTCTCAAACAAATCAAGTTGATGCATTAGTTATAGGGAAACAAATTCAAGATAAATAGGCATTATTTCTTCCTTACCATATACCAAATTGTATGGAGACTTATCCATTGACCTTTTATAGGTGATCCTATCATCCCATAGAGATGAATTCAATATTATATTCCATGACCTTTGATTATCTTCAATTTTTCTTCTTATGATCTTCAACAAGTTCTTATTAGTAGACTCAACAAGAACATTTCCTTATGGATAGTATTTAGATGAAGTGATGAGATAAGTCCCATGTTGAAATTCCCATTGGCTGATTATAGATCCCATAAAGGCCATAACATTTTTATAAATAATAGTTTAAGGGACCCCAAACCTAGTAAGTAGAGCTTCATATAAATCTAGAACAATAGTCTCATTTATTTCTTTCAATGCCACTAACTCTATCCATATAGTGAATTAATCTATGGTATTTGGTATCCATTTATGACCTAAGATTGAAGTAGGATTAATGATGTTAATAAATTCTAATCCCCATTGAACAAAGGTTTAATCCACTACAATTGGTTGAAGAGGTAAGGCTACAAGTTTCACCTTTTCAATAAACATAACACATTGTTTGCATTTCCTAAACCATGCATGACAATCATCAAATAAGCTTAGCCAAAAATACCTTCCTCTCATGATCTTATGGGTTGTGGTCCTTGATAAATAATTCCCTCCACCATGTTTATCATGGAACTCTTCAAGTAACCTTTCATTTTAGTGTTGTTCAATGCATCTTAACAACATGCCATTGATATATTTTTTGAATAAAACACCATCAACAAGAAGAAATAAAATAGATTGCAACTTCTTAAGATACTTTATCAAATCATGATACTATCTATAAGGTGAGTTATGATCAGGTGCAACTTCTTCATTGGCTTCTTACAAGTACTAGGCTAGATGCTCACAAATTCCCTTACCTCTAACCAACTTTGTGACCTTAATCTCCACATCATACTCCATTAATTTTCTTATCCAAATAGTCTTTTCTCATTTATATACTTATTTAAGATAAATTATTTGATACTTGGATGGGCAATCATCAGATGTATCTTATTATTAGACAACAAGTATCTAAATTTCTTGAGATACCTTATGATTTAAAGTACATGATTTTATACAAAAAAGTACCTTATTTCATATTCTTTTAATCCTTGACTGAAGAAGGCTATTGATTTGTCTAAGCCCTCCTAGTTCTACTACATAACAATGCCTGAAATGGTGTCAATGTTAGCAAAGGTATATAGAATGAAGTCCTTTGAGAAATATGGGTTCATGAGTGTACAATAACTAGCCATGGATTTCTTAATCTCTTCAAAAATCCTTGCTCCTTCCTTGGAACAACTAAAGATCTGATTCTTCTTTATCATGGCTATAAGTGGATTAGCTAAAGTGGAAAAACTTGAGATGTATCTTCTAATAAAACTAATCTCTCCCAAGAAACTTTGTAAATCTCTTTTGAGATTGGGAAAGGAAAGAGCAAGAATTTAGGATATCCTTTTAGTATCTATGTTTAGACCATGTTTTGATATTATATTCTCAATAATCTTATCTTCATGAACTAAAAAGACACACTTTGTGGGATTCAAGTATACCCCAAATTATCTACACCTTTCAAATACTTGCTTAAAGTGAACCATGTGTGTACTTGAATTCTTTGAAAACATTTTTATATCATCCAAATATACTATCATATCATTTTTAATAATGCATCATAATTCCATGTCCATGGTTCTCTAAAAATTTGATCCAGTATTAGATAAACTAAAGGGCATCTTTTTATTTGAAAATGTCCCCCACTTGGTGGTGAAGGTTGTCTTGAATTGGTATTCTTATTTAACCAAAATATTGTTATATCTACTATAACCATCTAAGAAATAGAACCTTTTTGAACCTACAACTAATTGTAAAATCTTTTCTATAGATGGTAGTAGAAAGTGGTATTTAAGGGAAGACTTATTCAGGTCACAAAAGTCAACACATAATCTAATTTCACCATTCATTTTCTATACTAGGACAAGGTTTGCCACCCAAGTGGAGTGCTTTATTATAAATATAATAACTAGCTCAATGCTTTTATGAATATTAGCTCTCATCAAAGGTTCAATATTAGGATTAATAGGCCTTTGTCTTTGCCTTACTAGCTTAGTTTCGTCTTCTATCTCAATGGTTTTTTGAGCTAAACTTGGGTCAAATCCATTGAGATCACTATATTACCATGAAAATAAATCAAAAAATCTTGCACATAACTTAATGAAAGCTTCCTTATATAAATAAGTGCATACCTTACCCAACTTTAGGTTCTTACTAGGTTCAACTTCCACATTGGCATAGTGTTCTTTCTTTGTTGACAAAGTTGGCTTCTCTTTCCTCAGTTCATCATCACCACTAAATATGTTTTTGAGTGTGACCAAACCCTTGGTAAACTTATTTTTTTTTAGTTTTACAATCTAATCACCATACTACAACAATTACTTTGACTAATTTCTTGAGGAAAAATTAGCCTTTTCTTTCAATAATATGACAATTTGATTATAATCTTCAAAAACTTACTAATTATCATTATTATCTAGTAAAAATGTCCTTACCACCACCATAATGTGTGATTGGACATTTTTACTTTCTACATCACATGGGATACTAAATTGTGCCCCAATGGCAGTTGACCTATCTACATGTTTGTTCTCATCTCTTAATATTGCTTAAATGTTGAAGGCCTAAAAATTTTCAAGTCCCATACCCTATGGTTATAAGATTTAATAAATGAGATTTTTCATACATTAATACCTCTCACTTGGTGGACAACTAGTTCACTATCACCAAAGACTTGTAAGGAATTGAATTTCATCTTCCTATCCCATTGAAAACCATAAACTAGTGCTTCATATTAAACAACATTATTTAGACAACCAAGTTAAACCTTAATAGATGAGAAATACCTTTTATTTGATGTAGAAATCAACATCATTCTATCTTTGGTACCATTATTATTCCTTGATCCATCAAAATAAATTTTCCAAAGAGCATCAATAGATTCGTCATCCTTCATCAAGTCTGAAATTAGTGCACCTTTATCATGAAAGCAATAAACACCAAGTCCTTATTTTTAATTTAACTTATAAGGATAATATTCATGTGATATAGAGGAAAAATAATCAAGGAAAAAATTTTGAATCCCATCTAAAGGTGATTCAGTTTCCTTTGCATGATATTATATCACCTCGTCTAAGATGAGGTAATTGGTGTTCAAAACACTTGGTATATATGGTTCCAAATGGAACCATGTAATTGGATTAGAATTTATGGTTAAATTAAATTTATAACTAGTATTGAACATCAAATATTCCCAATAAACTAATAATTAACCTCTAATCTTTGAGGTAAAGTCCCTTGACAGACACATGGCAAATTAGGGAGGCAAGTCCACCATAAGTACACCATGTTGAATGGTGACATTGAGACAAGCATTTAGTTTCAAATTTAGATATTTAATTATTCCTACTATATTTTTTGATGACCCATCCAATTAAATACTCCTTTATCATTTGGTTTATAGATGAGACCAAGTTTGTATACAATGTGCTTGGGCATGACAATGCTATTGGATCCACTATCAACCCTATAATTATAAAAACAATAGTCAACAACTATCAAGGAGATGTATAAAGGAGAATTTTTACTTGGATTTACCTTATATTTATCTTTTTTTTCCATTTTGTGTACCTATTGTACTTGATGCTTCACTACTTGATCTAAATTAGTTAGGACAACTCCTTGTTTCTCAATTGGTTTTAGAGACGCCTTGAGAGATGAAATATCTTGGATGAGCATGTATTTTTGTCATAGAATATCAAGGTAATCCCACATGATAATTTTGACATTTATTTTCTTCATCTTATCCACTATGCTAAGTGAATCTCCACTAAACTTTGGTTTCACCTTTTGACCCACTGGTTGTTCATGAACTATAAGTATTTTTGGGACCTTGCCAACCTCTGAGTTATATTTTTTATATGTTATAGGGGGAGAAATTTGATCTTTAATTATCTTGGAAATAACCTTAGGAGTAATTGAAGCATTAGTCACCTCCTGATCCTCATCATTGGCTCTTATTTTATCTCTAGTTATAGCTATAACTTAACCACTTAAATTGCTAGTCTCACCCCCATGATTGAATATAGCATAATCATCCATTTGGAAACTTACATTAATGGCATTAGGCTACTTGTGAACTCATTGAGCCTTTCCTTGGGATACTAAACTAGTCTATTAATATTGACCCCCTTGAAGAGAAAACTCTTCTTGAGTTATTTATGGCATAGTAATGTTCTAAACATCATGGGGGTTAGAGGGCTACCAATTTGAGTCATGCATCAAAATATTATGAGGTGGTGTGGGAATAGTAGATTTTAAACTTGAAGGTGTATTAGGATCAATAGATGCATATGGTTTAGATGGAACCATGACTCTTTATGTTTGGTAGGGTTATCTTTTTTCCTTAAATCTTTGGTAAGGAGGCTTTTGATCTCTAAAAGATTATTAAGATGTTTGATTATGTTGTTAATAAGGCCTACCCTAGTATTTTTGTCTTTTGAGATAAACTATTTCATTCTTAAAATATTGAAACAAAATTTTCAATTCCCCAATCTCACTAGCTTGATTAGAAGGGGCTACAACTTGGGTTGTAGGAAATGGGATAGAAGCTAATGATGGAGACCAAGGGGATTGGGGGGTGGAAAATATTTTAACTCTAAGAATATAGGCATTGGAAGCCTAGGATAAATCCTACCACCTTGTATCAAACTATTATTTACTCTTATGACAGCTTCACAAGCATTTGGCAAGGTGTTACCACCCATGGACTGTACATCACACTTATATCAGAATTGAGGGCATTCAAATAAAATAAGAAGGCATATTATAGGGATGGTCTAATCACTATAGGATTCTTACTCCAATTATTTTTAAATTTGAGGTTAAAATTAGACATGAACTCATGGGGAGCCCTCTAAATGGTAGTCAATTGCTCAACTAATGATAGGTGATCAAATTTATCTTTAAACTATCTGACTGAGGTTGCACCTAAATTATCCCAGGTATAAATGGAATTCAAAGTAATATTATATACAAATCCAATTCTTTTCCTTTTAAAGAAGCAACAAGTAACCTACATAGCCACAGTATGTTCAACAACATTGTGAATAGAGCAAAGGTTGGTAACATCCTGGATGTGCTCAATAGAAATTGTTTGATTTTCTCCAAAAAATAATGGGATTCTTTTAAGAGCAGAGATATGAATATCACCATATTATGATAATTTTAATGGACTACCTCTATTGAATGGAATAAATACTTGATTTTTGATGGCCATTTGGGTAGTGGGGATTGCACTAATTAAGGTAATAGGATGACCAAGGGATAAATATTGAATTCTAATTTAAGGTATTATCCTATAAAATCTTCCTCTCTTTTATGAAACAACAAGTATCTCAATAAATTCAAGGGGAATACCTTACTATCCAACCTTGTAGTAACCTTTGGAATGAGAATGATACCTAGAAACTTAAAGAATCTTAAGATTCTAATGATTGTGGATCTCCTTTGATAATATAAATTATTCTTCCTGACTCCAAATTTCAGTTCATAAAAAATGTGTCCCATCAAGCATGTTAGAACTATTGGTGTTCCCAAGTTATACCCTAGCTAAGCAAGGGGATTGTTCATGTCCTCTTGTTTAAACCTAGTCTAACATGGGACTGAACCTAGGCTGTGGATCACCTAAAATTGGGTCAGAACTCTAAAAAGGATAGATTTATTTTTGATTTATCACCTATACTAGACCTAATACTAGCTCTTTATTGGAAAAGGGAGAATAATAATAATTCATAAAAGGCATATAAAATGAGGTGATGTAAAAAATGTTTTGGTCCTTATAATTGCACAAGACACACTATAAGACACATTCAAGACTATAGAAGATCACTTAATTTTCTCTTTAGTTAGTTTCACACAAGTATTTTACACAAAGGCATGGATTAACCATCAAACTATCATGGGAGGGTAATTGTTCACTTTCACACTGACCAACAGAATATGTATGCACTTAGAATGACCTATGAGAACTACTAAGACACTATATAAAGGTCAAAAAACTCAAACAAAGGCAATTAAAGTAGATATTCACTTGATCAGATCAATGAATTCATAAGACACACTTTAACATAGATTACAAAATAAAATAATTCAATCTTTTATTACATTATAGAGGTGTTACAGTGTAAATATTGATAGAGTCTAGTCATGCTAAAGAGAGGGATCCATTTTTAGGATTAGAAGATTGTATATATAGCATAAGGGATGAAATATATGGGGACCAATGCATATAATGATGAATAAGGGGTCATTATGATCATTATTTTCAATCATCTAGCATTGATTTAGTTATGAAGGATCATCATGCTAAGACTAATTCTAAAAAATGGCAATGATAACTGTATCCTTTTCAATCCATTTATGGCCTATATGATGCTCCTTATAGTTACAAAAATATAATGAAGTCACTTACAAGCATAATTATGACATCAAATCCATTACAATAGCTTAAATAATCCATTTTGATCTTGTCCCAACATTAATTGTTCCTCACTAGTTTATTTTTGGCATACAAGAATAGAGAAAAGGGTCATAATCATGCAATTAGCTAAGATATTTGCTCTGGTTCAACCTAGATTTAAAATTTTAATATTGACCATTGATCTTGATATTACTCAGTGATTACATGTCATTGATCTTTGATCCACTTAATCATTAACTTTTAATCCTGAACATTGATCAGCTTACTTAGATACCATTATATTTGCTTTGTCAGCTTATACATGCACCATTGATATTTATTTATACAAATGAATGTGAGACATAGATATTATTCCAACTTAATGTTCTCATGACACTTGGTATCTTCTAATTTTTATTTGAGATATGTTTATTTATTAACTCATTACTCATCGTTGATCTCGATTATACAAATGAACATGTAATGTTGATTTGCTTGGACCCACTAGCATCTTTCAGTAAATACTCACCATTGGATCTTTGGTATAAATTAATGTTGATCATTGATCTTGATTATTTGAATCCCAATAGATATTTTATGAGGTTTAAACTTGATTTTTGGTTCCCATTTCATTCTACATTATTAACTTTGAAGGTTTATATCTTGAACAACAAGCTCATCAAGATATGAATTTTATAGAGAATGTTCAAGGCATGAATAACTTCATGTCCATGTATTTCTTTTGACTTGAGAGGATTTTTAATCATATTTATAAAATTCAAAAATGAGATGGCCAATCCATTTCTACATGACATCTTAATGATGGTCTAGCTCTTTTAGGCTTACTCAAGTCATTTTTGATCATCTTTGAAGGCTTATATTTGTAAATAGTAATTTCACCATAACACAAAACTTGAAGGGAATAATTAGGGAAAAAAATACATCATCTCAAAGAAATATTATGACTTGATATGCTAAGTTTCAAATGATAAGGTGACAATTTGATATGTGGGGGTAAAATTGACAACATGAAGCTCATCAACCATCTCAAATATATGACAATCGATTTCTAGCCAAAACTAATCACTATCAAGGACTAAAATAATGAAGAGTGGGAATCAAAATGAACCATTATATTTTTAGTTATCATTGGGCCCTTGACCCATGATACCCTATACCATGTGTTATACCTAGATTTATCATACAATTTGCTTTTAAGAAGGCCTTGGATACATGAAATTTATATGATTCCATCAACATTGCACTTGTGTCTCAAATTCTCTCACCCAACTATGGAGGTTAACATCCATGAAAATTTTATCCCTAAAAACATAAAAAACATTTGGAGGTCGAGTAATCAATCTATAACTATCATTTTAGACTAGATTCAGTTCCCAAAATAGACAAAGGGAAATAAATACTTGTTGATTTTCTAGAGACCAATTGTATAGACCCAGATAGACTTAATTCATCTTCTCATATGCCACCTCCTAAAATGTCTCATCATTTTACCATCACAACAAATGGCCCAAAATAATATTTGACCCATGATACCTTACACATAGCTAAGCTTCCACAACACCCAAATTCCTAAGTGAGACCTAAAGCCAAATCACCTTATATCTAATGGCATCAAAATTGAGAAGGAAAACTTCATAGTCTAGCTCCTATCATTTTTACACTAGCCACTATCTAAGAATAGGACCCACTTGTAAATGATGAAACCTAATTAAACAGTGATAAATGCATTCATTGTTGAAAAAAATCTAGGTATCCCATTCCTCAAATGATCATGGATAATCAAGCCTATGAAGGAGGAGGCCTTTTACTAAATTAGTAGGGTACACTTGAGTAAATTTCTATCTCTCAGTATAAAAAAACATATGGTCTCAGATTTAAACTACCTAGGGCTGACCCCACATATCTTATTCATGTTCTGATGCCAATGACTAGTGATGAGAATACTGGTAGAAAATCAAATTATAATCATAACCTTTATGAATACCTAGCCAATAGTAATTTATTTTACACCCATGCCATTTTTACTCTTACCTCAATCAACTGACATAATCCACTTCCTCTTTAATCATCCTCAACTTATAGCCTATGACCAAAAAGAATCCATAGTGCCTATAGATGAATTTGAGAATGATGAGGGCTTTTATGATTTTATAGGCCTTAGAGACAATGTTCTATTAGGATGCAAAAAATAAGGGTTCTCAATCAAACTAGATCTTGTAGCCTATTTTGGAGAATGGGTGAACACCCTTAGCCATAAACAATTAAATAAAACATTAAAGTCCCAAAGTGAAAACCTCTTTGAGAGACTTTTAGACTAGAGTAAAAGTAAAGAGAAAGGATTTTCTTCTAGTGAAAACCTATTGTAGGCACTGGTAGATGGGGGTGTTCACCTTTCCCTCCTTTGATCGATTCAGCCAATAATTTAAAATAGTGTTTGTAACATGGCCATCCCTACCATTAGGAGATTTAGATCCATCTTGCCTAGGTGAACTTGAAGAGCCAATCCAAATAGAGGACTTTGTCATTGTAGGCTAATTCAAATCTTTGCCAACTATTTTGGAGGATGGTTTGATTTTCCTTATAGAAGATACTACATAAGTCAATATCGGGACTCCAAATTAACTGATATAGATCAAATTAGGTACATCCCTCATTAAGGAGGAATGTGACATCGTTAAAATATTTTTGAGGGAATTTTTTGACATCTTTACTTGGGCCTACTTAGACATTCTTGGTTTAGACCCTACCTTGGTTGTACACCACTTTATTATACATCTTGATGCCAAACCCATGAAATATAAATTATACAAGATGCATCCTCACATTGTTGTATTAGTAAGGAAAGTATTTAAAAATCTCTTAAAAGTAATATGTATTTGATCGATTGACTATTTAAAGTGGATCTCAAATGTTGTGTCAACTAGCAAGAAACCAAAATGAATCAAAATTTGCATTGATTTCATAGATATAAATAAGGCCTACCCCAAGGATGACTTTCCTCTACCAAACATTGGCATGATAGTTGACTCCACATCTAGGTATGAAATGATTTCACTTATGGATGGATTCTTAAGATACAACCAGATCTAGATTATGCTAGAAGACCAACATAAAACAACATTAACCACTACATGGGGAAAATTTTGTTATTAGGTTATGACATTTGGTCTCAATAATGTTGGGTCCACATACCAAAGATCCATGACTATAATATTTCATGATATGATGAATGGAATTATTGAAGAATACATCGATAACATATTAGGTAAATAAAATACCAGGGTTAATCATCTTGTTGTATTATTAAATATATTTGATAGGCTTCATTAGTAAAATATCAGACTCAATCTTAAGAACTATGTTTTTAGAGTTACTTCAAGAAAATTTCTAGAATTTTTTATATCCCAAAAAGGCATTGAATTTTATCTATCCAAATTCCAAGCCATTATTGAGATGTGGCCACCTTCTAATTTAAAGTAGATCTATAGTTTTTAGTGCAAGATCTAGTCTATTAGACACTTCATATTATAGCTGGCTTATAAATTCCATCCATTTACACACTTTCTGAAGAAGGGTGTCACATTTCATTGAGATGAAGAATGCTATAAATCCTTTCAACACTTGAAGGATTATCTTGCCAATCTACCTATTTTGTTACCATTGATGCCAAGAAATTTGTTTTTATAGTGTTTATCTACCATAGAGAAAGCCTTAGGGTCACTTCTAGATCAGCATGATGACAATGGAAAATAATATGTCATGTACTATCTATGTTGTACATTAGTAGCATATGCACATAATTATAAACCTATTAAAAAATCTTGTTTAGCTATGGTATTTGTAGTATAGAAACTATGACATTACATGTTAAATAACAAGACCATAGTTATTTCCAAAATAGATCCGTTCAAGTATACACTATCCAAAATAGCTTTATAAGGCCACATGGCTAAATGGATTATGCTTCTAAGTGAGTTTGAGATAGAATACATCAACTAGAAATCCATTAAGGGATAGGTAATTACAGATCAACTTGATGAAGATCCCTTATAGATACCAAACTACTAACATTCTAATTCTTAGATGAGTCCATCATGACCATTATTGAAACATCTCTTGAGGAATAGCACTAGAATTTTTATTTTCATGGGTCATTCACAACACATGGATCAGGGGTAGGCCTATTATTTATTACACCATAGGGGGATATTATCCCTACATCATTTTATATAAGCTTTCCTTGTACCAAAAACATATATGAATATAAAGCACTCATTATAGGGCTTCAAAAAGAAGTATAATATAATATTTAGCATCTCAAGGTTTATGGTGATTCTTATTTAATCATCAATCAAGTTATAGACCAATTTCAAACCAAAGATCAAAATCTAGTTCCATATAAGGCCATGGTTGACATTCTCAAATAGCAGATTGCCAGCATATAATTTTAACACATACCAAATGCCAGTAAGAAAATAGAATAAACCATGGTTGCCATTGCCTCTTTGATCCATCATATAGACAAGGTAAAATAATATCAATTCCTTATTACAAATATTCTAGCACCTGATCATGAACATTCAACCATTGTAATGATATATGATATTATTGGTCTCATCTCTATGTAGTATTCAGACCTTTTTACCTACCTTCATGACCATATTATGCCACTTGACCTCTCATGCAAACAAAAAATTCCTTTACCCACCAAGTTTCATGATATACCTTACTTGGACCAACCTTCTACCATTGTAGATTTGATGGAACTATGATTCATTATTTGAATTCGATAGAATCAACATTAGCATTATGAAATTTCATGAAGGATTATGTGGATCCCACACCAATGAGGTCATCCTAGTCAAAAATCTCTTACGTATCAAGTATTATTTGTCAACTATGGATGTAGATGCAGTTATGTATGTTAAAAGGTGTGATAAATGTCAAAGGCATGCCAATTTGATTCATGTCTCAACTTAAAAACTCAAACTAATTCTTACACCATGGTCATTTGATACATGGGGACTTGATCTCATTAGTAATATAAACCCTACATCATATAATGGCCATAAACATATCCTTACCACTAATAAATACTTTACTAAGTCGGTTGAAGCTATACACCTCACTTACATAATAGGAAAACATATTTATAGGTTCATCTTCAATCATCTCCTCTATCATTATGGTATCCCCTATATCATTATATTTGATAATGGTAGATCATTTAATAATAATTATGTTAATAAGATGTGTGTTGAGTAAAACATTATTCAACATTTTTATACCACATATTACCCTCAAGGTAATGGTCAGGCCAAAGCATCCAATAAAACCATTGTAAACATACTTAAAAATATTGTTAATGATGTTGGCTGTAATGGGCACCTCCAAATATTCCATCCCCTTTGGGCATACTACACTAATCATCATAACCCCACAAGAGCCACTCCATATTCCCTTGTTTATGGTACTGAGGCTATTCTTCCCATTGAGGTTGAGTTACTTTCTTTGTGTATTATATTGAAACATGTCCTAGATGATGAAGATTATGAATTATCTCTCCTATAAGAGCTATATTTACTTGATGATAAATGCATGGATATTATCAACAACCTTCAAACATACTAGAATAGACTTTGTGGCCACTATAACCAGTGGGTCAAACATAGAGAATTTAAGCTTGGGGATATTATTCTCAAAGAAAACCAATAAAATATCACTATTGAGAAGAATCACAAAGGCAAGTTAAAACCCAAATGGATATGCCCCTATATTATTGTTGCAAATTATGTCTTTGAAGCATACATGCTCACTACACTAGATGAGGATGAACTTAATGAGTTAATGAACATTATACACCTCAAACATTACTTCTCTTGAGAGAGCTATAATATTGTCTATGAGGCCCATTTTCATTATACCATAATATTTATATTATTCATTTTACCATACCCCCTACCATTATACTATACATTCCTATTGACCAAAGTTACTTTTACCCTCCCTACCCAAAACTCCTTTGATCTTGGTTCCATTCCATTGGTTTTTTCTCACTTTTAGTGAAAGGATTCAAATCAAGTTTTAGTATTTGATTTAGTATTCTAGATAAAGGCCATATTTTAGACCAATATGATGGTGGTTTTATATTTTTATCCTTCATTCCTTGTTTCATTCCATTTTAGTACTACTTTATAACCGCCTTTGGGAAAATTAGAGTGCCATCATCATGCTACTAATTATAATCACTTATGAGAAAAATAGTATCAATGACCTATGCCATTGTTTCCTAATTATAATTGCCTATGGGAAAATTAATATCAACACATTTTATCATGCCTTGAAGTACCACCTTGCCATTCTTATGTCATACTATGCCATTTGACTTCTTTACCTATTTTTTTTAAGAATTTTTTGCTACCTAGTTAGATTTCTCCACTATAAGGTGGAACTACAGTGACTTGAGGTCCCACTCTATGATTATATAGGAAGCACTCAATTAATGTTGAGTTCATCTTATACATCCTTTGCCACACTCTTGCCATTTTGTGATCAATTTAAATTTTGAACACTCTCACCATTTTTTGAGTTGGACCATTCATATCTCATAATTCTCCATCAAGTTGAGATGCTTCTAAAAATTCCAAAAACATTTGTAAATCATCTAGAAAATCTTAAAAAATCATCAAATCAACCACTTCTTAGCCTTCAAAATTCTAGATCCCCTAGCTATTTCACAATAAACCACTTGTTCTTTACTTTCCCCATTCTTACTAGCCTACCATCCCACATGCTCATCATTTTGTGAGACCATTCCCATATTACTCTACAACATAATCAAGTTTTTCTTCTCATCATTTTTCTTCTATCCCATATCTTGGGATAAATACATTTATCTTGAAGTTTATGTTAGATATTTCATCCATGGAACTATGTAGGAATCATCCACTTGCCAAGTGCATTTTGAGTCAGTATAGCCACCCCCTTCCTTTTTTTCTATTCCCCCATTTTCTTTGTATCATTGTTTCTCTATAGCCTTGGGGTAACCTCATGTTATTTTTTTTGTGTCATATTGTTTGCAATAATATTATGATTAACTATTGTTTGTGTTTGTTTAATGTTTATTTTATATTTTTTTTGTTTACTCTTTATTTCTTGGTGTTTTATTTTGTTTGCTTTCATTATTGTGCCTTGAATGAGCATACCTACATTCATTGGGTGATTCCTTGTGTATTATACTTAATTACATCCATATTCATACATCAATATTATCATCATGGGTTTTTATCATTGGTACATTATTTTTAATTATTTATTAGATCACATGTCGATCCTTATGCATATTTTAGCTAAGTTATCATGGTGTTTTATCATGATGCATACCATCATATGCTATAGCAAAAATCAGCTCATGAAATATTACAAGCAAAGAGGCCACGGTAATTCTCCTTAGAAGCTAAAAAATTCCTAATCTATCTAAATCACTTTACACATATAGAGTAATTAAACTACTATATAATTTTAATCCTTGTTAGTTTGGACATGCATATTCATACTAGTCGGTTGACTAAATGCATCTTTCTCCTCTATACTAGCTTACTCTTATTCTGAGTATGGATTCAATATGTAAGCCCCATTATCCAATTTTCCATTATTTTTCCAATGATTATAACTACCTATAGGAAAATCATTATGTATTTTCTCACTTGTAATGCCAATTATTATAAATTCCTTTGGGAAAATCATTATGTATCATCCCACCTACAAAGCCTAATATTATAACTATCTATGGGCAAATCATGGTGTTTTGATCTATTTTGAGGTTAATGATTATAACCACCTATGGGAAAATCATTATCTTTCTTCTACCCAATTGGGGCATGTTTCCCTTGTGATAATGATTATAATTGACTTTGGGAAACCCATTATCTCTATTTTCCCAATTAGGGCATGTTTTTATCCTATCAACGATTATAACCACCTATGGGAAAATAATTATTTTCCCTTTTAAGATTATAACCACATTTGGGAAAAATCATTTTCTTGTTACCCTAATCCTTTTTTCAATGATTATAAATACCTTTGGGAAAATGATTATATTTTTTGTCCCATCTTTGCTGATGATTATAACTACCTTTGGGAAAATCATCTTGTTTATCTACCAATGTAGAGTAGCTCACCATGCCACTAACTATAACTACCTATGGTCAAATTAGTCTTTTACACCCCATTTTACCTTTTGGTTCCATTATTTTCCTTCTTTTGAGGAACCAATCGTTGACCAGCTTGGCCAACCGCTTCCTCAAGGGGAGCATCTATAGTTCATCCATTATCATTAAAGTAATAGGCATGAAGGAATTTTTCATCCTTTGAGAAGATGTTACTATACCTATATCTTACAATGCCTTACCCAATAGGGGAAAACTATAGACACCTAAAATTAGACACAACTAGATTTTGATTGGACTTTAGATTGATTCCTATTAACCATTTCACATTAAGCCTAAGAATCATTGATATAAAATTTAATTATGCATAACTAATAAAATCTCATAATCATGTTGATACATCCCTAATTTGGGTATTATATCATATGTTATAATACCTCTCTTAGATTAATCCCTAATCACTTTGTGGCACCATAACTATTAATTTGGCCTATAGACCTATTAAGTAGGGCACCTAAACAAATATCAAATCTTGAAAGAGATAAAATACTAATCAAAATCAATTAACAAGTTAAATGAGATTAAGTACTTATTTTAATTATCCATTTGAAATTAATGAATATTGTAAAAAAAGAAATTTAAAAATTCAAAATATCTAAGCCTTTCATCATTGCCTTTATGACTTGTCAAGCTCTTTGAAATTATCCTAAAACATATAATTTGAGAGCCATGCTTAGTAATTTAAAATCATAATTACATGACAACTATTAGCTCAACTAGATTTATTTTTAACTCATCTAGGTTTAGTTTGAACCCATTCCAATCCTAAACTCAACCTAAACTCACCTTGGGTGAGAGTTAACTCCTGAGGCTATAAATAAAAGGCCATACTTCTTCATTTTTAGGCCTAGATATTGTAGAGTTATTATGCAAGATTTGTTCCATAAGAGTCATGAAAGTAATGTTACCACACCTAAATTTTAAGCCAAGCATCATCAAAGATAAGATTCCAAGGAGATAAAGATCCAAACAACCTCCAATTTCAAAGACTTCTTGATGCACAAGTTGAATAGACCATTCAACAAGCCATTTAGATCCCCAAGGAAGGTAAAAGACTTCTTTATTTTATGTTTTTCTTATGCTTTAATTTAGTTTTATTACCTAAGCTCTACCTAGTGTCTAAGCTAGATGTGTTAGAATTTTAGTGTGTTCATTTAAATTGTTTTATGATACTAACACAAGACTAACCTCCCATCTAGTTAAATTCCTTGTTCACAAATGCCTCTTCAATACTCCCACCATCCAATGCCATAAATGGGCACATGGGATGCCCTATGGCTTTCCTCACACTCTAAGTGAGTCTTACTCAAACCTATACTCAAATGGGGGCTTAATTACACAAATATCTACCTCTAAATCACTTTATATCCACTTGAAAACTTGGTTGAAAGTTCCCATCCGAGTTTTACAAGTGGTGATAACAAGTTGGATTTATTTTCAACCTTATTACCTTATAGATGATTAAAAATATATATAAGGTATGGGTAAAGAAGAAAATAATAGTATTAATGGGTGAATTATGTTAGGATGGGTAAGTAGGTCCATAACTTATGACTAGGTCAATAAATACTAGTAGAATTAGGTTTGGATTTTGGGAAGTCAAGTAATAATAACACCACTATACCAATTATGCACTCATGTTTAGCCTAGTCTCAGTTCCTTTGTTGGCCTCCCCTTTCATCTACACATTAAATCATACATAAAATGCACTACTCTAGATATTCAAAATTTTAGAATGTAAACAACATAATTAATCTCAATCCATACAAAAAAATTATGAACATATCTAATTCATATCATCACAATGGTAATATATTCATTTTAATAATCTAAACATTAATATAATCAATCACATTATAAATAAATATTATATTTTATACTAAAGCAATATAATGTTCCTTTCAATAAAAATTTTAAATCATCTATCATCTTTGATCTAGGAATTTTACTCAAGAGAGGATGGTTAGTATGGTGTTAGTTCTAAAATGAAAAAAAATGAAATAAACACACTAATAACATAACATCTCTAGGTTTAGACACTAGGGAGAGCTTAGTTAACAAAAACAAATGACAAGCACAACTACAAAGCAAGGGATCAAATATAAGAGTTCCTTCACCTTCCTTGGATGCTCCAAATGTTTTTGTAGTAGTGGCTTACTTATCTTGTGTTCATGAATTCCTTAGCAATGCAAGCTTGGATACTTCCATCTCTCCTTGGCACCTTTAGTTTTGTCTTGGATTGGATTGGAATTAATTTGGCATGGTAACACTAGTTGCTTGAAGATTTTGGAACCAATTTGGCATTATAAATTTGCATCAAGAAAATCTTTTTTTTTGAAATGATATTCTGAGGCCTCTTGTTTATAGATTTTTAGATTTGATCAGAATCAACCTGAACCATCCATCTCAATATTAAGATGTATGGTTGAGGATTAATTCAATTTTTATAATTAAGTTTGTAATTATCTTTATCATGGCATTGGAAGAAGGGGAAATTAAGAGGCATGGGAGGGCATGAATTCTAATATTTTTGGCATTTATGGCCTAGGGATGTCTTCCTAAGAAATGAGGTCACTTGATGATGCAGATATTCAATATTCATTTCCAAAAATAACTTTTCAACAAGTTTCCATGGAATTATTAATTAGGCTTTGATTTGGGTTAATTGGCTCTTAAACATGATTAAACACTTTATGCACAAATTACTCAAATTGATCAGACTGATTTGTTATTGGTCCTAAATTTGACTAGATTAGAATTGGAAGTCACTATCGAATGTGTTAGATGCATATTCTCATTTAGTATGTTGCCAACAAAAAATATCAAAGGTATGAGTCATGTGTAAAATATTTGATAGGAAAGAGTAGTTCAAAGCACATGGGTGCAAATTTGGGATTTTGACTCAGAATGAATTGATCAAAGTTAGCTGGCCCATAAATTACATTGCCCCATTTAGGGATAACCTAGCTAAAATTTGCACTTGAATATTTTAGTTTCCCATTTTTAGAATTTTTTAGTATTTTTAAGCTAAATTATGTATTTTAGATGGAAATTGGCCAAAACCTTGATTAGGGGTTATCGATGGCTAATTTTAGGTGTCTATACTTTGACCCTATTTGGGAAGGAATTATAAGATATAAGCATAGTAACATCTTCTCAAATAATGAAAAGGTCCTATATGTCTACAACTATAATGATAATAAACTAACTATATGATGCCCCCTCGAGGGAATGATTGATACAAGGAGGTCATCAAACAATCCCTCAAAAAAAGAAAGAGCCAGAATGAGGGGACCAAATAAAGGAAAGATGATGGGCTTAAAACACAATGATATTGAAAAATTAGTCAAAAATCATTTAGAATGCAAGTGGGATGGTGCACAATGGTTTTCCCAAAGGCATTTATAAGCATTATACCCTGATAGTGGCAATGTGGTATGATAACATAATGATTTGTCCAAAGGTGGTTATAATCATTGAGAAGATGGAACTACCCCAGTTAAGATAGACAAATAAGAGAATAACATTCCCCTATATAGATAGACAAAGTAAAGTGGTGACAACACAATGATTTATCCAAAGATAGTTATAATCATTGAGAAATGTATGTGGGATGGTGTGTAATGATTTGACCATAGGTGGTTATAATCATTAGACCCCAATTAGGGAAAACATGATAAACTTGGCTAAGTATGATGATAACTTAACATAGAGGATAATTATGAATTAAAACAACTTACTAGTAGGAAGATGCTCATCTAAACTAATAAAGACTAAAATATTTTCGTGATCAATTACTCTATTTGGGATATGATTAGGATGAAATCAAGATGGCACATGATAAAGATATGTCACCATTACTGAATAGACTTCTTGAAGTAGAGGTTTGTTGTAACACATGTCAATATGCATCATGATGACTTGGCTAAAATATGTATAATGACTAACTCCTATAATCCAATACTCAATATAAAATAATGCATAAATGATAGAAACCATAATGACAATGTAAACATATGAATATGGATAGATTCAAGTATAAGTGTTGACAAGGACTCACCCAATGAACACACATGAACTGAATCAAGGTAACAATGCTGAAATAAACAAATAGATAGACAAATAAATAAAAATGAACAAAAATTAAAAAAAATAGGAAAATAGAAACCATATGAACATTTCCCCTATAAAATAGGTGACAACTTAACAAACAAACAAAAATGGGGGAATAGAAGAAAAGGAAGGGGGTGGCTGAGCTGTCTCCATATACACGAGGCAAGTGGATGCTACCTACATGGTCCTATGGATATAATATACAATAAAAACTTTAGGCCAAATATATTTCTCCCAAGGAATGGGAGGAATGTGATAATTGAGGAAACAAAATAGAATTGATGTGATATAAGAATAGGAATGGTTTTGCAAAATGGAAAGTGCATGAGAGAAAAAGGCCAAAAAGTGGTCAATGTTTTTATTTTTTTCTAACAATTTTTCAAATGTTTTTGGAAGTGTTTTAGAGTGTCCCAACTCAATTGAGAATGATGAGACACTAAATGGTTCGAGCTCACAAAATATTGAGATCACAGCTTAGGTTACTCACAAAATAGTGAGAGCATTCAAACTTAGGTTGCTCATAAAATGGTGAGAGTATGGCTTAGGTTACTCAAAACATGGAAAGAGCATGGTGGAGAAGGGTGACTGAGATGACCTTAAAAATTATTGAGTGCTACCTACATAGTCCCAGAGTAGGACCTCAAGTCACTATAGTTCCACCATTTAAATGGAGGAATTTGACTAGTGTGGTAACTAATTCAAACAAAATAAGCACAATTGGTAAAAAGACATAGTATGACATAATAAGTGGCAAGTTGGTACATCAAGGCTTAGTGTTGCCCCTAGTTTTCCCATATTTAGTTATAACTAGGACATAATGGCATAGGTCAATGGTACTAATTTTCCCAAAGGTGGTTATAATTAGTAGTAAAATTGGTGGTAAGAAAGGATTAACAAAAAAGGATGCAATTGCTAAAACTTCTATCACACTATCCCAAGATACACTCCCAATCTAAAATACTTGAAATAAGTAATGAACTGATTAGATACCTTGATGTTAAAACTATGTAATGAATGACAAAAACTAAGGTTATATGGGCTAGGCTTTTAAAACACATTAGGTTGATAGGTCAGAAGTGAAAAGTGGATATGGCAAAGAGTATGGATAAGAATGGTATGTGTACCAAGAAGAATAGTGAGAAAAAGGCATAAATGAAATGGTCCTTATAGAAAATACACCTTATAATTCAATCATAGTATCACTTGAGATGAATAATATTTATTGGCTCTATAAGTTCATCACCATCTGGTGTGGCAAGCTTGTATGCTCTTGATCCATAATCTGTAGTGATGATGAAAGGCCCTATCTAGTTTTGTTTGAATTTCCCGATATGTTTCTTCTCATCCATGGTATTCTTTTATTTTTCATTAAGACCAAGATCACCAATTTCAAATGTTATATACTTCACACACTAATTATAGTGGCCTTTAATTCAATTTTGATATGTTTGAATATTGTTGAGCATGACTATGCATTTTTCCTCAAGTAGATCTAACTCTTACATGTGAGCTACTCAATAGTCATGATCATCTAAGACATGCTTGAAAGAGATGTGTAGTGAAAAAAACTTGAACTCAATAGGAAAGATGGATTTATTACCATAAAAAAGTGAGTATGGAGTGGCTCCTATAGGGGTATGATGACTGGTACAATATTCCCAAAGGGCAGGGAATATATAGAGGTACCAATCATGACTAGCATCATTGATAATATTTTTGAGAATGTTAACAATGGTTTTTTTTGATGTCTCAGCTTGGCCATTACTTTGAGGGTAATATGCTATAGAAAAATGTTGGGTGATGTTGTATTTAGTATATAATTTGTCTACATATTTATTCTTGCATGATACTTTATTATCAAATATAATGTCAGAGGGGGTACCATTGTGGCAGATGAGATGGTTGAAGATGAATTTGTAAATTTGTTTTCCAGTCACATAAGTGAGAGGTATAACTTCAACCCACTTAGTGAAATATTTGGTAGTGGTAAGGATATGTTTATGGCCATCAAATGAAGTGTGGTTAATCTTCCCAATGAGGTCAAGTCCCAATTTATAAAATGGCCATGGTGCCAACATTAGTTTTAGAGTTTTTGTTGGGGCGTGAATCAAATTATCATGTTGTTGAAATTTGTCACTTTTCTTTACATATGTCTTAGCATCTACTTCCATTATGGGCCAATAATAACTAGTATGAAAGAGATTTTTGGATAGGACTACCCTACTAGAATGGGTTCTACATACTCCATAAATTCTCTTAATGCTAGTGTAGACTCTATCAAAGTTAAACAATAAAGTAGATTTCCATCAAAACTATGATGGTAAAGAGTGGATCTAAGTAAATTATAACGAGTGGATTGATTAATGAAGTCTTTGGTTTGTTTTCAACATAGGTTAGGTGGTATCACTTGGTCATGAAGGTAGTTTTAAAGATCTAAGTACCAGATAGAATTAGGACCAACAATATCACAAATGATGGCAATAATTGAAGGTTCTTGAGTTGGTGCTAACAAATTCTTAATGAGGAACTGCTACTCTCTAGCTTTATCTATTTGTCAAATTAGAGAGCCAATATTAGCCATGGCATTTGCAGTTCTTTTACTAGCCATTGGTATATGCTCAAAATGAATGTTGGCAATTTGATTTTTAAGAGTGTCAACCATGGCTTTATATGGAACTAGCTTGTCATCTTTGGTCTAAAAATGATCTATGACCTGATTGATGATTAATTAAGAATCACCATAAACTTTGAGACAAGATATATTCCACTACACTACTTGTCAAAGTCCTACAATAAGTGCTTCATACTCAACCATGTTGTTTATACAAGGAAAGCTAATTTTGAATGATTTAGGGATTATATCCCCTATGGTATAATAAACAATAGGCCTATGCCTAATCCATGAATAGTGAATGACACATCAAAATATAGCTTCTAGGGATACTCTTCAAGGGCTGTATCACTAATGGTCATGATGGATTCTTCAATAAATTGAAACTTGAGTGGTTGTGTGTCTATGAGAGGTGCCTCAGCAACTTGATTTACATGAACTTGTCCCTCGATTGATTTTTAATTGACATACTCTATGTCAAACTCACTAAGAATCATGATCCATTTAGCCATTCTACCTTACAAATCTATTTTAGATAGTAGATACTTGAGCAGATCTACTTTTGAAATAACCATGGTCTTATTATTTAACATGTAATGGTGCAATTTTTGAGCTATGAAAACCATGTCTAGACAAGATTTTTTAATAGGTGTATAGTTATGTTCATATGTAACCAAGGTATGGCTTAGATAGTATATAGTGTTATCCTTTCTATTTTCATCATGTTAAGTCAAGAGTGCCCCCAAGGCATGATCGATAGCTGATATATATAACAAAAATGGCTTTCCAAGCATAAGAGATAATAAAATAGGTGGATTGATAAGATAATCCTTGAGTTGTTGAAAATATATTTGTCAATGATCATCCTAGTGAAATGCAACTCCTTTCTTCAAAATATGTTTAAATAGATGGCACTTGTTTACTAACTGAGAGATGAAGCATCAAATTGACTAGATGTTACCATGAAAACTATAGAGTTGTTTTAAATTAGTTGGTGGTAGCATCTCAGTGATAGTATGAACTTTAGCTAGATCAAATTCAATACCTCTAAGAGATATGATGAAGCCAAGTAATTTTCTTGAAGTTTCACCAAACACACATTTCTTCATATTGAGTCTGACTTTGTACTATCATAGTCTTTCAAATATCTTACAGAGCACTATTGGATGGTTGGTCGTAGTCTTGGATTTTCTTAATATGTCATCAACATAGTCTTCAACAATATCATACATCATATCATGGAATATGATAGTCATGGATATTTAATATGTAGCTCCCACATTCTTAAGGCCAAATGACATCACCTGATAACAAAATGTTCCCCATGGAGTGGTGAATGCTATTTTATGTTGTCTTCTAGTACTATTCTAATCTGATTTTATCTTGAAAATCCATCCATGAGTGAAAGCATTTCATAACCTACCATGGAATCGATGATCATGAAAATATTAGGCAAGGTAAAATCATCTTTAAGACAAGCTTTATTGATGTCTCAAAACTCAGTACAAATTCTAATCCCTTCAAGATTTTTACTAATAGGTACAACATTAGAGATCCATTTAGAGTATTCAATAGATCAAACACATGCTACTTCTAAGAGTTTTTTCAACTCTTTCTTTACCAATACAAAAATGTGAGGATGCATCTTATGTAGATTTTATTTGACCAATTTGGCATTAGTATTAACCACAAGGTGGTGCAAAACCAAGGTGGGGTCTAAACCCAGCATGTCAGAATAAGCCCATCCAAAGATATCTATAAATTCTCTCAACAAAGCTATAAATAGGTCACGTTCCTCTTCAATGAGGGATGCACCTAATTTTATCCATTTTAGGTCTAATGGAGTCTCAATGTTTACCTATATTGTGTCTTCAACTAGAAGGGTCAAACCATCTTCTAGGATAGTAGGCAATGACTTGAACTATTAAACTATGTCAGGATCCTCTATTAGGACTTACTCTTCAACTTTTCCTAGGCATGATGAATATAAATCCCCTAATGAAAGATCTGGCCATGTAACAAAAATAGTTGAAAATTCTTAAAGTATTTGATCAAATACTTGTTTTTTCTCAAAGCTAAACTCTAATCTATAGGTAAGTTCATCATTGGTGGTCTCTTAGTCTAAATTCAAAGAAGAATGAACACCTCCATCTAATAACACTTGAAATATATTTTCACCACTAGATTGGCCTTTATCTTTAATTTCTCCCTTGTTAAAAAGTGCCTCAAAGAGGTTTTCACTTTGGGACTTGAATGTTTTATTTATTTGTTTTTGGCTAAGTGTGTTTAATTACTATTCAAAATAGTTTACAAGATCCAATGTGATTGAGAATCTTGATTTGTGATCTCCCAATAGAACATTGTCTCTAAGGCCTAAGAAATCATAGAATGCCTCATCATTTTGGAACTCATCAATCAACATAATAGATTCTTGTTGGTCCCAATCTATCACTTGGGGATAATATAATGGTAATGGATTATGATGAATAACTTTGGTAAGGGTACAAATGAAATTTTTATCAAATAGGTTGGTTTTAGTTAGGTTATCAAAGGTAAGGCTATGATCAGACTCTACTTCATTATCAGCATCATCATCACTAGTCATTGGTGATGGAGTTTGAATAAGATATGTGGGGTCACCATAGGTAGTTTAAATCCAAGTCCATAAGGTTTGTCATACTTAATCATGGAAATTATCTTGATGGTTCCTTGTTAATTCAATTTGAGGCCTCTTCCCTCATAATTTTGATGCTCCATGATCCTATTGGGAATAAGATACTTTGCATTTTTATAACAATCAACTTGGTTATCATTATATAACCATGATTCATCTCTTTCAAAAGGGTTATGTTTTAGGCCATATGATGGTACAAATGTGATAGGTCCCTTATCTTTGTTCTTTTGTTGCTAATTCATATGTGGGATGACCTTAGATTGCCCAAAGGTTTTCATATTCTGAGGAAGATTGGCAATATGAAATGTATCATGGGTCACATATTCTCCTCATCCATTATCTAAAATTGTGAAATGATTAGAAGCTTTAGGAGGTGGCATGTGGGAAAGGGAATCTAAGGTATTATTATCTATGCAATTATCTGGTGAAAGATCAATAAGTATAGCCTTTCCTTTATCCTACTTGGAACTTTGGTTCATATCATACTGATAATTATAGCTTTGAAACTCAACCTCAAGATGCTTACAATGTTCATATTGGTGTAAATCTCTTGAAATATTCACCTCCATCCCTAAGTGGGAAAACTTGATGCATTGGTGTAGTGTTGATGGGACTACATGAATCTCATGTAACCATGGCCTACCTAAAAACATGTTGTATGATAACTCCAGATCAATCACATGGAAAAGTGTATCATGGGTTAAAGGCCCAATGATAATTGACAAACTAATGGTGCCTTGGGATTCTCTTTCTTGATTATCATAGGATTTGATAGTTATTATTTCTGGATGGAGATCCATCATTGTGTACCTAAGAAGCTTGATGATCCTAAGGGATACTATGTTGAGGCCGGATCTATTGTCTATATGGATACATTTCACTTTATGCCATCTAATACAAATTTCTATATATAATGGGTTATTATGCAGTGGGCCAAGGGAAGACATATCACTTTGGTTAAATGTGACTTGTTGGGATGGAGCTAGGTGTTTAACCAAAGCTTGAAATTTATTAGGGGATATGTCACTAGCAACAGTGGATTGGGTCAAAAACTCATTCAAGATGTTTTTGTGGATTATTGATGTTTTTATAAAATCTAAAATAGAAATTTGTGCTGGTGTCTTCTAAAATTGTTCCACAATATCAAATTTCTTGTCTTGGTCAGTAGTAAATGGTTTATTCTAAGGTTGAATGGTTGGCTGGATGATAAGCAAAGTGGCAAGTGGTTGTGGGCCTAAGTAATATTTGACCTCTAAGATTTGATTGCACAATCAAGATTAAATACTAGACCATTATTTCTAACTGATGTTGGAAATGGTATGAGACCAAATAGGACAAGTCTTAATTTTTGGTGTACTTGCATGTAGTTACATGGTAAGAATGAGTTATCACTATAAATCCAAAAGGGGAGGTCCTAGTTTGCTTGTTTGCTTGTATGCACCCCCAGGTCAAAGAAGGATTATCCGTATGTTTTGGATGAATATTTTTGTTTAGAAATGGTCTAGGTTGATTAATATTTAGTCTAGGATTAATAGATATGGTATTAATGCTACCCCCTACAATATGACCTACAATTCTATTGTAGTCATATGAAACTACATGGTAGGTTTATTGGTTGTTACCATTCTGACCTTGGTTTTGTCCATTGTTTTTTCATTGTAGATTTTTCTATTGATTTTGTTGATTCTACTAGTTTGACCTTTGATTCTGATACTTTTGATTTTATTACTACACTAGTTGTTGTTGTTGATTATTCTACTATTGTTGATTATTATATCAAGGAAAGGGGTTTTAATAGATCCCAAGAGTTTAATTAGAAGTGGAAGCACCATTATCCAATTTTATCTCCCCATTCTTCAACATATTCTTGATTAAATGCTTGATTTGGACACTTCTTCATAGATTCTACCCATTGACCTGATGATAGTCATAGAATTCATTTTCATGGTACCAATCAGGATAAAGAATGCCTTATAGATAATGTTTTGGTATGGGCCAACTAATCAGATTAGTGGAAGCAAGCTTACAAAATGTAGACTCAATAGGTTCTCCTAAGTCATTAAAGACATGATGTGTAGGCATGGTTTTCCTAGGAAGAGGGGTTTGAAATAGCAAGTGCTACTATATTTATTGTGTAGGTTTTGGTTTTTATGCTTGTGATATTGGTTGGAGAGGCTTTTGGGTAGGTGTAAGCTAATGAGGTGGTATATATGATGTTTTCATAGTTTGGACATGATGAGATTTGGTTACTTCATTTCCCATAACATTCATATTATGGTTGAATTACTGTAGTCTTTCATGATTATTAGCCTGTGTCAGTTGTGATGATTGCACTTAAGTGGGATGTTAGTCATTTATCTGATTGGTACCCTAATTTTTATTAGTTTAATTAAGCTTGATGAATCCCTTATTGATGATCACTCTCTTGATCAACAAACCTTTATCAATGATCTCTTTAAATGTATGTGCACATTGCAATTCTAGATGATAAGCAATCTCATTATGCAAATGTTTGGTAAGCATAGTGGATAACTTTTTATCTAGTAAAATATGGGTGAAATGGATTTCAAGGGCTCACCATCACTATAAACATCTCACAAAACTCTCCCCAACTTTTTGTTTTGCTTGTGTCAAGTCCACTAATGAAATCTCATGCTCAAGATTATAGGAAAAGTGCTACACAAATTTATTAGAAAGATCATCAAAGTTTGTTAATAAATTCTTGGGAAACTTCAAAAACCACTCCAATTATTATCCTTCCAAGTTCCTTAGAAACAACAGCAAAAGGTATATGTCACTATATGCCACTGGTTGACATGTGATAAAGAGTTTGGTCAAATGAGCCTTAGGATCACCTTTCCTTTTATATTTATCAAATTTTGGTGGTTCATATCCTAGAGGAAATGGTATCTATAAATACTCCATGTTAAATGGATAGGGACAACATCATCCAATTTAAACTTTTTAGTTTGCTTCCTCACCTGAGTAGAAGCAATTACATCCTTCATCTATTTTGATTCTTGGGATAGGAAACTAGAAGGGATATTGGTTTGAGGGAGAATTTTGGTTTGGTTAAATGGCTGAGATGTCACAAGTGGGACACTTTAACTAGGGTATGATGGAGACACTTGTTGGGGTACATTTTTTAGGTTGGGGAATGGACCAAGAATATGCATACATGGATTGGGATGTACTTAAAATTACACATTTAGCTACAAGATAGTTTGGTTTGGGTTGCAGATAAAGGTTTGAATTAGAAGATTTTGTGGTTTAGATGGAGTGATATACTTATATTGTGCCTGATATAGTTTAAAAAAGACATGCTACCAACTAATCAAACCTTATTGTTGAGTGAGAACTTGTAGACCAAGACCCTATCTCTAGATTTGTGGCACATTTTGAACCGATGGTTATCTACTAGGTCCATGAGAAACATGAGGACATCCTTATTGCATTAATCCCTATGAGGAAGTGAAAGTACGTTGTATATTTGACATTTATCATTGACTAGTATTCACATGTTGTTGACTAGTCATTATTTGGTTTTGAACTAGCATATTATTCTATGACTGAAGAGGTATGTTTGTCAGTACCTGGTGAGGTGGTACATTAGTTAACCCTAATTGAGGTGGAAATTTATTCATCCTTCGTTACATTAATATACTAGGTTGGGTCTATTCTTATGGAATACTACTCGCTACTTACTGAGGAGGAGTAAGATTCATCAGATTCTATTATTGAGGTGTGACATTGGCCATTGTTTGATTACCTAACCCCATAGGTTACACACTTGAGGAAGTAGTTGGTTGAGGTTAGGGTGCAGAAACTCCTATTCTTTAGTATGATGATTTGCTCATGGGATTAACTATAGGCATATGTTTTTGGCTAGTTTTTTATGTGTTAGTATCACTTTGATCAAGACTGGACATTATTTGCACATTGTCTACTAAATTTGGCTCACTATTCAGTGCAAATGTTGAAGACACTTCTTCAATAATGGGTATATGCATCAAGTTATTTATTAAATTAGTTTGTAAAAATGGGTCATAATTTAGATTCTCTTGTCCAATTAACTCTATCATCACTCCTATTGAAGGAACTAGGTCAATGAGAGGCTTACCATATTCATCTGATTCAAATCATGTGCTACATTCAGATATGTTTGATATGTTATTTGTATTTGGTTAAAGTGATCTTCCATGATGTTTTTGTCTCGATTGGATATATTAGGATCTTGGTATGTTGTTTGGACTAGAGCCATAAGATTTCTAGAAGAATCTTGTTGATCATAAATGATATTGTGGGGCACTCTTACTAGACTTGGTAAATTTTCATGAGGGAAGTCTGTTGGAAACTTGGCCCTTACCTCTATGGATCTAACCAAAATCTCATCTTTGGTCTCTAACAAATGTTTCTCAAACAAAAATGGATCATATGTGGAAGCCATATTAGTATAATATGATTGTTGAAGTACTAGATCATCCACTATATGTATTCTAGCTAAGTATTGTGTAGTTTATTCTTGGTCCTATTTTGTGTAAAGTGGTGTGTTAACCAAATAGTTAGCTAATGGATCTTGGCTTTGTGCCCTTGATTGAGTATTATAAGAGGGATAAGAATCCATCTCATAAGTAATGTTATCTGCATAGGGGTCTTGCACCATTTTTTCCTAAGCAACTACATTACTAATCCCTATATTGTACATGATTCCACTATGAGTGTAGGAATACATGTTGGGATCCATAGTCAATGCTTTATGATAAAAGGTCAAAGAGTTATACAAACTCCAAAAAGGACAATGTCTAAAAAAGATGATGTTCCAACTTGGTCTAAATTTTTCAAAAGGATCTAGCTTTATGTAAAGGTTTGTGAGGAAACAAGCTAGAATAAAGTATCTAACATTTCACCATTTACACAAAGGTAAGCAAGTAAAATAGACCAAAAATTTAAAATACAAAAATCTAAGGTTGAAGTGTTTTAAATTAGTCTAATCTAGGAATTTAAAAGTTGCTAGGTCTTTTGGTGAAACATAGCATCAAAAGCTAGGCTCAAACAAGGCATATGCTAGGACTCTTGGCCAAATGGTGTCAAAATCTCGACTTTGAAAATAGATGAAAGTTTTAATCTAACAGACTTGAAACACTTCTAACAAATACTAGGCATTCAATTCTTGGACATGAACTTGGTCAACTAGGTATAAGGTATGAAATAAAAGACACTTTAACAATAGTTTATTTTCTCATAAATAATGGTATAAACTCAGTTCTATTGACAAACAAGCTAGATAAAGGTGATTAGTATAACTATTTTAGACAAAATATCACAAAAATACACACAGATTGGTCTAAAATTGTTGGAATAAATTTGAAAATCTATGCAAGAAGGTCTATGAAACAATATTCAAAATGTTTTTGGTAGCGTAACGATCTTATACTACCCAAAAAGGTTCAATAAATAGTTTTGCTTTAAAAACTCTCTAAGGCAAAGATGTTCTCCTACAATTTTGGTAGCATAACAATACCTTTCTTAACTCAAAATGTGGTGGCGTATACACTTAAAGTGAAATTATTTAGCACAAAATGGCTTAAGTTTATAAAGTGATGATAATGATTATGAGTCTTAAATGGCCTTCAACCTAAATTGGAAATTAAATCTAAGTTCCCTCAAGTTTAGTGAAAATGGTGAACCCACCTAACACATCAACCCTATGAACTTATAAAGGTGTAATTTTAAATTTAAATTATAAGTGAAGGACTTAAAAAAATTTGGTAAAGGTCTAGACTCAATTGGGTAGCATAACTACACCAAAGTTGATGATATGACTCTCAATATTTTGATGAACTTTGAACAAGGAAAATGGATGATCTCACATGGGTAGCATAATGCCTCTTTGTTCAAAGGAAAATTTGGACTATGTGTTTGATTTGGATTGTTTGGTTACACCAATTTTTTGACTCCACATAAGACTTTAAACTAGGACAAGATCAATTAATTAATTGCCCTTAGATCCTAAACTAACAAGGTTGCTTGGTATTATTGGAATCCATCAATATACATCATTTGAGAGGATTTTAAGTGTTCATCCAAAAGTAAATGAGCATTATATAATAGGGTTTTTACACCCCCTCCCTTCTCTCAAATGACATTACTATGACATGGATCTTGAGTTACACCTTGCACTAATAATACTTTTGTGGCAAGTGGGGATTTGTCTAAGATCTAATAAGTTTCTAAATGATCTAGGGGAATCAATTGCACAATGACTTTCATGCCAAATAATGCAAAGGAAAAGTATGGATTTTGGGTCCATATCACTTGGCTTGTTATAAAAAGGTCTCATCCTTTTTGCAACAACTACATCCTATTATTCACTCAGCGTAGTGTGATGTCCAAAGTGCCACTATGTCCTATGTGAAACTCCAAATGAGCCAAATGAAGTCAATGTCAAGAGATGAAACCCTAAGTCAAAATTTATTTAAAGAACTTATGGGAGGTGATGAAATCCCCCTCACAAGCCAAGATGCATAAAAACAAATAAAGCATGAAAATATAAAGACTTTAGGGTAATTTTCAAGGTCACCCAAACTTTGATGAGTTTTGGGGGAGTGCTTTAGATGACTTTATTTCTAAGCCTTGGACTAGGCTATTTGTAATAGGAATGGAACTTTTGATTCCAAGAGTTCCCTATAGGGGACAAATGGAAGAACATACATGCAACATTCCTTTTTTTCCAAACAAGATTAATCTAATCAGCTATTGCAAGCAAGAATTGACAAGTGTGTCCAATTTTAAACCCAAATTAAATTTTTGGTGGTGTTCATTTGACCCCTTGGTCTTAGTTGTAAACTTTGAAAATCATTCACCAAAAACACATAAATTATTTTTTAAACACCAAAACAAAGTTTCTAATCAAATTTTAAGCATGAATTAGTGATTTAAACATGCTTTGAGAAAAAATCCTACTTCATCCTATAGTAAAATTGTTACCATGTCATTTAGCTTTGAAGCCCTTTTGAGTTTGAAACAACAAACTTTGAAAAAGTAGGTCTCAGGTCTATGTTTTTGGAAAAACATAGTGATTAATGTAGGTTAATACCACTAATGTCAGTTATGACCAACTAAGATCTAATTGATGTCAGTTCTATTGATTGACATCAATTAAGTTAGTAACCAATGTCAGTATTTATGTTGAGGTTTGTTACTGTGTAAAAACCATTATAACAAAAAATGGTAAAATAAAGTTAGAAAAATAATTTACAAGAGTTTTGAGGGCTCAAATAAATATTTTAGAGTTGTAAAATGATCTCCTTCATGTGTAAGATGCATCTTGTCCCATTGGTCATGCCATTATGTGATCTAGGAATTTGACTCAAGAGAGGATGGTTAGTATGGTGTTAATTCCAAAATGAAATAGACACACTAATAACATAACATCTCTAGGCCTAGACACTAGGGAGAGCTTAGTTAACAAAAACAAATGACAAGAACAACTAAAAATCAAGGGATCAATTACAAGAGTTCCTTCACCTTCCTTGGATGCTCCAAATTTCTTTGTAGTAGTGTCTTACTCAATATGTGCTCATAAAGTCTTTAGTAATGGAAGCTTGGCTACCTCCATATCTCCTTGGCACCTTTATCTTTGGCTTGGCTTGGCTTCGAATCAATTTGGAATGGTAACACTAGTTGCTTGAAGCTTTTAGAACCATTTTGGCATTATAACTTTGCATCAAGAAAATATTTTTGTTTTAAATGGTGTTGTGGGACCTCTTATTTATAGATTTTTAGATTTGATCAGAATCAACTTGAACCATCCATCTCAAGATTGAGATGTGTGGTTGAGGATTAATTCAATTTTTGGAATTAAGTTTATAATTATCCTCATCATGGCATTGGAATAAGGGGAAATTAAGAGCAATGGAGGGCATCATGGAAGGCATTGATGAGCCATGGGAGGGCATGAATCCTAATATTTATGACATTTATGACCTAGGGATGGCTTCCCAAGAAATGAGGTCACTTGATGATGTAGATATTCAATATTCATTTCCAAAAATAAGTTTTCAACAAGTTTCCATGGAATTCTTAATTAGGCCTTTATTTGGGTTAATTATGTCTTAAACATGATTAAGCACTTTAAGCACAAATTACTCAAATTGATTAAAATGCCTTGTTATTGGTCCTAAATTTGATTGGATTAGAATTAGAAGTCACTATTAGATGTATTAGATGCACATTCCCATTTAGGATGTTTCCAATAACAAATAACAAAGGTACAAATCTTGTGCAAAATATTTGATATGAAAGATCAGTTTAGAGCACATGGGCAAAAATTTGGCATTTTAACTCAGAACAAACTGATCAAAGTTAGCTATCCCATAAATTTCATTGCCCCTTTTAGGGATACCCTAGCCAAAATCAGCACTTGAATATGTTAGTTTCACATCATTTAGCATGTTTTAGTGTTTTTAGGTGAAATTGTGTGTTTTGGGTGGAAATTGGCCAAAATCTTGATTGGGGGTTCTAATGGCTAGTTTTAGGTGTCTACATCATCAGTATCTAAATCATACTCAAGTAATAAAAATTAAACAACATCAAGTGTATAACCCACTATATCATTATTAATTTAATAATAAAATAATCAACATAACATCAAGTGTCTCATGTATTGATAATATAAGTAGCATGTCATATCAAGACGTGTATAATAAAAAAAACTCAAAAAATAAGAACTATGAAAATAGTGGTCTCACATCCCCTCTCCTCTTATGCAAACTTATCCAAGAAGGCATTTAGGGTTAAAAGTCTAGTTTAAAGGATGTTAAAATAGTCTCAAGGAATCTTACTAACTCAACTTAGCAGTCTCTTTAAGTCAATGATCTTTGATCTTCTACTAATATATGATAAAGTTCAATGCAATACACTAAATAATCCATGGCCAAAGATAATTCAAATATACTAAAGGGTGACTCCTATTTTAAGGCATTGTTGATTATTAATTTATTTTTAAGTTATGAGAACACATTTTAAAAAATAATAAAGTTCCAATCAATTGTTACTTTAATAATTTAAATAATTTATTATAATGTGTCAAGTTTCATGTTCAAGTATAAGGTAAGAATCTATTTTATTTTTATTCATTTTATCTTATGGGACTAAGAGAATCTTAATTTCCTTTATCCCATTATTATTATGAAAAAATGAAGAACAACCACTTTAATTACATGTAACCCACAAGTTTAGGCACATGATATCATATCAATATAAGAGGTCCTTAACCCATCAAATGAACAAAAATAATGGTTTTAAAGAAATATAATCATAAAAGGAGTCTATTAAATTACATTATCATTATTTCCCAACCCTTCACTTAGTTATAGTAGGAGCTATTTGGGATTAATATATCACCTTTGCCTAAAAATTATTTCCTTAATCCATTGGAATGACTTTGGAGGCAATATCAATGCACAACCCTAATAAATCAATCCATTACGAGGAATATAGATTCTCATCCCTATCCCCAAACCCTAATTAGTCACATTAAATTGTATCCAAAATTATAACATAACCAATCTCCATCACTCTTAAAGTTACGATGAAACATATGTTAACAAAAACATAAATATAAACATAACGCTCACATCACCCTTACAAATATTATAGGTACAATCACTGGGGGTGAATTAATGAATCAATATATTTCAAAAATTCAATCTAAATCCTCAAAACCCTTAGCCATACACCATAATCAATTAAGAATCAAATAACCCACTCATAACAATGAACATGAAAGATAAACAAAAACATAATATCTATGTGGGAAACACTCTTGGGGGAGAAAATTCACTCTCAATCCAAAAAACACATAGACTAATTGTGCTATAATATGATTACAAGCATGATACTTTAGTGAAGCACCCACTTCACAAGGAACACCAAATCCTAGAGATGACAAGCATCATCTTGCCTAAGATGTTGAGCAATAACACAACATATATGAAATAAACAACTCTATAACTCTTATTGCTTCTCAATCTGATGGAGAAAACCCCAAAAATAAACATCCTTAAATCCTATCCACTCATTCAAACTTCAATTCTCTTCACTCATTCAAACCTTCACACATAAACAAGGTATCCAAAACCACCTTTTGGATCAACCTACACACCTTCACTTATTCTCAAGCATCGAACCTATAAATTCAACATTAGAACTATGAATAAAAGGCCATACATGTAATTTACACTCTGATATTTCTCTCAGTACATCCACATGGCTCTCACAGCCTTCACAAATCTTTTTCTCATCTACTCACTTTCTCAAACTTCTACAATTAGTCCAATTAGACCTTGTACTTATACCACTCTCTTCCTTTAACCCATCTTGGTCAGCGAATATGCTTTAAATAATTTTTATACCTTTTCAATAGGTATTAATACATGTTACATGATTTAACCACTCCACTCCATAGGTTTTTCATAGTCCTTAAGACTCAAATCCTCCATTAGGTCTTAATGAGACCCAAAACAATTAGGCCTTCACATTCACACGTTACTCTTGCAACCTCTTATACCACCTTTAGATTATACCAATTATTCAAAAACATAAAAACTATCTCAAATACCCCCTTTCTTAGTCTCATATGGTTCCATCCCACCTATAACACCAATTCAACATTTGAACCTATTGATTAGGTCTCCTTACTCTTTAGCGCTTCAAACATAGAAAACATAATCTCAAACTTCTAAAGATAAATCTCAAATATTTCATATATAAATATGATTAGATCACATGGGTGATCCCTTCAATACATATTATACACATTAACATGATTTAAACATGTCAACACTTTCTCTAAGCACTCAATTTAACTCTTTTAGAGTGACCACTCAGACTGGTCACACATAGTGAAAATACAGTCAAACTATTTTAACTCTCCATAATTGATCAAGGGAATTCTATGACATATAATACCTTCTCATCAATATTTTATACTTAATTTATATCTTCATATTCATTTGTTCCTCAAATATGCATAGAACACCTTTAACTTACCTATGTAAGATGGTTACTCAATCTGTCAGTGCATTCAACAAACACAGTCAAATTCTAAGCAATTGTTCACACTAAATATGGATTGTTCAAACCTACATAATCCACATAGATGGTCCTCATGGTTTAAAACCATATATAATATTTAATTCATTTTTAAACATCAATACACTATCAAGAAATCTTCAATTTCCCTTCTTATGTTACTTTAAAAACATGGTCAAAAAGTTAGTGAACTATAGAGCTAAATATTTTTTATTGTATAGATATTCAAACCTTATAACCAATTTATATAGATTCACCTTGGGTTATTTTACAATTTTTCCTCTTACACCATCAATAAATTCATTCTTTATCAAAAGATATTAGTAAAATACTATGGACTAGTTTTTCCCTTTGCTAATTTAAATATTCAAATTCTAATGATTACTATTCAATGTAAATAATGCAGACACTTGTCTTCATCTCATAATCTCACACAACTTTCTCAAAAAAATTATCTATTGATCTCCTCAAGAGTAATCCAGTCTTTACCTTACATCACTCACTATTGATCTTATATGCTCACTTTTAAGATCAGGTCACTTGGTAGCTATATGTGCCCTATATGTACCCTAAAGTCAATCTCCAATAATATTTCACCACTTGGTAGCCTCACATTCCTTCTAATAATCCTATTGACTTATTGACTTAATACGCACGATTGATCTTGCTATACACTTTCATGATTAAGACACTTGGTACCCTCACATGACTTCTAAGCAAAATATTTTTAGTCCCTACTCTTATGCCACTTGGAAGTCCCACATACCATGGTTTTTTTAAAATCTCACCATTAGATCTATCTTGACTATTTGACCCCTAACTTTAACATATTTAAACTTGGCGGTCTCTAGTCCATCATAGTCTTCTAGATCAACTTTGAAGGCTTATAACTTGAGATAGAAAACACTTCAAGAGTCTAAATATTTAGGGTACCTTCTTGGCACTATAGAAAACATCTCCATGAAAATGTTTGACCAATCTTAACTTTTTGATTACCTACACAAAATTCACAAACTTGTTGGATCACTCATATCTACATGATGTGTAGTTATGGTTTGGCTTCTCTTAAGCTAGAATATGCATGTTTATCTTTCTAAATGATCAAATGACACACCAAAACTTTACCAAGACATATATGGATTCCTCAAAACTTATTCTTTATCCTTCCAAGCCTGCACATGTGGCATATCTCTTCAAGTTATTAGCCACAACTTCTTTGTCATTCATGCACTAATACCACATGCTCTCTTTGACATCAATGGTAACCTAAGACATAAATAACCACATTAATGAGTTTATTTCACTTCTAAAAGTAATCCAATCACTCAAAATACCCCATGGGGTATCTACAACATGATCATACCATCAATAACATCCATTGATTACCTCACTAAGTTAACCACTGAATAACTATTCAAGAACACTGAAGCACACTTTGTCATTATCATTATAACACATGTGACACCTTATCAACATCCTTAGTCACCTTAGAGACATCATTGAAAAACCTCCAACAATATCCCCCTTTGTCATTAATATCAAACACTAATACATAGATTATTCTTAGACTTTGTCTCTCTTATTTAAGTACTTTCTCCCCCTTTGACACAATGGCAAAGTGGGCTCATCTTATGATCCTAACGACCTGAAAATACTTCAAGAACCAACAACAAGAAATGACCACCTATGAGAGATGATGCAAACTCCCCCTAATATTATGCATACCTCTTCTTACCTTGAGCATCTCAAACATTCTCCATGACTACACTCTTATTTGATCATACATGGCTTTTATGAAGACAAAACATATATAAATATCAAAAAATACATGAACTTAACTTTAAAATATGAAGAGTGACTTCCCCTAAGTCACCTAAGCTTAGGTATCCTTTTGAGCATCTTCATACCATTTACAACAATGATTAATCAACATAATTTCCTTCATACCTTATTTATCAAATTCTAATACACAGTCCTCTAATCCTGGGACCTGACCATTTACAAAATTCCCCCTTTGTTTATGTATGAGTGTTCAATATATTATCAAAAATGACTTTTTTTATCAAGTCATCATACAAATATTATTGAAATCAAAATTGTAGTATCTTCATATCTCCACCATGACTAAGGCATCTTACATATGTTCCCCCTCACATCACGCACATCTCTCCAATCCTTTCAAAATATCTAAGTTATCCCCCCTAACTCTGTGCTCCACCTAGATCATGATATCTTCAAAAAGACTTCTCAACAAACTAGATATATCATTAACTCTTCAACACTATCCACACTTAGTCAATATCCTTATAAAAACACCAATAGATCTCATATATTCATTAGATAAACTTAAGCAACTAAAGAAGGCATGAATAATTCTCATATGGATCTTAAAATAGTTTCCCTTTATCCTCTACAAGCCATCATGGTTTAAAACCTTTTAAAAGCACTCTCATGGAACTATCTCATCTTTAGAACACATGAATTTAATATTCATCATTTTGACCAATCAATTTAAGCAATATCCTTGATTAGACACCTAAAAACCTACATTATCTACCTGCATACCTTGCACACATAGCTTCATTATTCACCATTTGACTAACTAAATCATCCTTCAGATCATTGAATTTCTTCATGTCCTTTCATAGTAAGCCATCACAGCTTCTCGTGACCTTTCTTGTCTTACAACATCAATCAAAAACTCAACTAGCATCCACCATGCTTCCTCTTACTAATAAGTGTCTCCCTAAAGCCTAGATAGAGACACCCCTAACCCATAATTTCCTAGAACAATGTGAAATTAGGAGTTGCCCATAAATCCTCATATTCTCTCTCCTTCTTGGACAACTTGAACTAATTCTTCTTCTTCTTCTTCTTCTTCTTCTTCTTCTTGTTCTTCTTCTTCTACTACTTTTTCTTCTTTTGATTGACTGAATCAACTTGTTTATATTCTTTATCACTTTCATTCTATTCTAGGATGGTATTGACAATATATGGAGAAAATAAATATTCTTGGCATACCTTTTCACTTGAAGTATCAATCTCAAATTTCAAATCATCAACACTTGACATTGTCAACTGATATTATTTATAGGAAACTTTCTAAACAGCATTAATTTGTTTACTTAATTTTATAGATACCTTAGGACAAGTTTCAATTACCTTGGTCTCTTTAGTGAGCTTTATCTCTTTATTCTTATCATGAGAAGATAATGAGTACCCTTGGAATTCTTCAACATATGTAGCATATTCTAGCATGTAAAATAGTCCACTTGGACCTATAGACTAATCATGGCACATACTTTCCACTTTTGGTTTACATATTTTAACTTGCCTTCTTCATTTCACTTTAAGAGTCTGATTGAACTTATTTTGACTTCATGGCTTTTGCTTAAAGAACCTAGAAATGTGACCAATATTCTCACATTTGTAGCAAACCATTCTTCTTAAAGTGAACTCATCTTGCCTTACCTAATTTGGATAAAATCTTGTAATGTGTCCTACAACATAAAAACTAAAGCACTCAAATTTTCTCATGATATTTGATTGATGATTCTATTAATTCTCAGTAGGTCTTCTACACTCCCTAGCCCTATGACCAAATTGATTACAAGTATAGTAGTAACCATTGAAATTTGCATACCTCATGGCATTTAGTTGTCTAATCTAATTTGTCTTCACTCTATTAATACCCTCATTCCTTGACTAAATATTGATATTCAAGGTCTAATTATCCTTGTTCACATTGGTCTTTATATTTTCCTAAGTTACATTTTTTTGTTCTTCTTTGTAACCAAGTTTACTTCTATCACTAGCATGCTTTTGAATATTCAAAATGTTATCTAGATCAATTGATCTCTTTTCAAACATTACATATGACTTCATCTTACTAGATGCATTTTCTAACTCAACTTTCAATGACTCATTTTCAATCACATACCTTGAACGCTCATCTTCTCTATCTTTCAAGATTTTAGATAGGATTTCTAATTGACAACTGACATGTTTGACTATATTTTCATGATCCTTGGTATCTTAATTCATTCTTGCCTCAAACACATTAAATTGCTCTTTATAGTCCTTTATTTAAGACTTCAAATTCCTAGTTTTATTCTTCTCAATATTCAAATATTTAAGGTCATTCATGAATTTAGTCTCACAAATTACCTTGTCTTTTTCATCATCCATATCACCTAAACCACCTCCAAATGATGTAGATTCTTCTTGATATGAGTAGCTACCTTCTTCAGCCATGAAGATAGATTCATATTCAATAGCTCCATCATTTTCATGATCATTCTCAAAATCACTACCATCATTCCCATCAAATGAGATATAATATCCCTTGGTGTAGAGAATCCTCTTGTCCTTGCAAAACTTCTTTTGGCCATTATACCTTTTGAAACTATTCTTGCTCTTCTCATACCTAAATTTCTTCCTATCATTACCATGATATTTTTCATGTTCTTCATTATCATTTCCCTTATTCTTATGAGGAAAATTGTTGGCAAAGTTACCTATCTCTCCACAATTGAAAAATTTGAAGGGAAGTTTACCCTTAAACTTACCTGAACCTATTTTTGGTTTTCATGTTAATAGTTCATCATCATCATCAATATAAAAAATCTCATCATCCTTTACCTTCTTACCTTGGATAATATTATTTATATTCTTTTTTGCATTGAAATCTACTTATTTCTTTGGTGCTTTTTCCTCATTAACTCTCATCTCATAGGCAAAAAGAATGTCATGTAATTCATCCATCTTCATTTTGGTGAGATCATGACTTTTTTTTTTCTACAAGAAACTTTTGAATCAACTTTGAAATTGATATAATTTAATACCTTTTGTATTTTAGTGTCTTCTTCAATAACCTCTCCTATGCCTTTGATCATTTTCACTACCTCATCAACTCTTACAAAATAGGAAACTAGATTATCTTCTTCCTTCATTTTGAGACTTTTAATTTTCCTTTGGTAGGTTTGTATTTTGGCCAACTTGAATTTTGAATGTACTTCATAGATGAGCTAAAATTTATCCCAAATATCATTGGTATACTTGAAATGGATTACCTTGGTGAACTCAGTCTCAGAAAAACCATACATGATAGAATTCATAGCTTTGGAATTGTTCTCACTCAGCTTCTTATCTCCATCACTAGTTGAAGGAGTAGGTGGCATGAAATAACCATCAAAATATATTTCCAAGTGTCAAATCCTAAGAAAATTATGTATTTATTAATTATTTCACTCCATAAATCATAATTGGATCTAGTGAACAAAGGAGCTTGCGTAATAGAAAAACCTTGATAACTTGTCATTGTACTTAAGATAGCCTTCATGTGGTTAAACTTGTATAGAAGGTCCTACTATGATACCAATTATTATAGGTACAATAATTGAGATAGGGGGTGAATTAGTGAATCAATATATTTCACAACTTCAATCTAAATCCTTCAAACCCTTAGTCATACACCATAAGAAATCAATAATCAAATAACCCACTCATAACAATAAACATGAAATATAAGCAAGATAACACAAGATCTATGTGTGAAACCCTCTTATGGGAAAAAACACACTCTCAATATTGTAAAAACATGGAATAATTATCCTATAAGATTATTACAAACATGAGACTTTAGTGAAGCACCCACTTCACAAGGAGCACCAACTCCTAAAGTTGGCAAGCATCAACTTGCCTAAGATGTTGAGCAACAACACAACATATATGAAATTAAAAACTATATAAATCCAGTTAAATTTTAATATAATGGAGAAAACACTTAAAAATAACCTCCTTATATCCTCTTCACTCATTCAAACCTTCACACACAAACAAAGTATCCAAAACCACCTTTTGGATTAATCTACACACATTTGCTTGTTCTCATGCATCAAAAATATAAATTCAAAATTAGAATTATGACCACAAGGTCATAAATTAAATCCAAACTCTTTTATATCTCTCAATACATCCAAATGGATCTCAAATCCTTCATAAATATTTTTCTCATCCACTCACTTTCTTAAACATCTACAATTAGTTTAATTAGACCTTGTACTTATACCACTCTCTTCCTTTAACCCATCTTGGTTTACCAAGATAATTTACATATTTTTTATAAATTTTAAATATATATTCATACATGTTAATTTGGTGAATCACTCAACTCCATAGGTCAGTGATATTCCTTAAGAATCAAATCCTCAAGTAGGTCTTAATGAGACCCAAAACAATTAGGCCTTCACATCCACACGTTACTCTGAAAACCTTTTAGACCACCTTAAACTTGTAAAAATGATTTTAACACATTAAAACTATCTCAAATAGACCCTTTATCACTCTCATATGGTTCCATGCCACATATAACACCAACTTATCACTTGAACCTACCAATTAGGTCTCATTGCTCTTTAGGCCTTCAAACATATAAAATACAATCTCAAACTTTTGAAGCTAAAACTCAAATATTTCACATAGACATATGATTATATCACGTGTTAACCCTTAAGTACCTTTTATACAAATAAAAATTATTTATACACTTAAACATAGGATCTAAGCACTTAATTCAACTGTTTCAGAATGACCACTCAAACTGGTCACATAGTCATAATATAGTCAAACTATTTTGACTCTCCACAACTTATGAAGAGAATTATATGAAATCCAATACCTATCATAAATATTTGATACTTCCTTAAAATCTTTATATTAATTTATTTCCTCAAATTTATTTATAACACCTTCAACTTACCTATGTAAGATAACTGGTTACTCAATTTGTCAGCGCATTTAACAAACACAATCAACATCTAATCAATTGTTCACACTAAATATGGATTGGTAAAACCTATATAATCCAAAAAAATGGTCCTTTTTTATTCTAAAACACTCTCCAATAGTTATTTCATCTTTAAACATCAATACACTATCAATAAATCTTCAATTACCCTTCTCAGGTCACTTGTAAAACATGGTCAAACCTTAAGTAAACTTTGGAGCTAAATATCTTTGATTGTATAGATATTAAACCATTATAACCAATTTTTTTAGATGTGCCTTGGAGTATTTTACAATTTTTCATTTTAAACCATAAATAATTTCATTGTAGATAAAAATATATTAGAAAACTAATACAGACTAGGTTTTCCCTTTGCTAATTTGAATATTCAAATTCCAACAGTCACAGTTCAATGTAAATAATGAAGACACATGTCTTAATTTCATGATTTTTCACAAATTTCTCAAACATAATCCATTGATATTCTTGAGAGTAACCTAGTATTTACCTTTCATCATTCACCATTGATCTAAGATCTTTGCTTCCAAGATCAAGCCACTTGGCAGCCCCATGTGCCCTCTGCATACCCTATAGTCAATCTCCAATGTTCTTTTACCACTTGGTAGCCCCACATTCATTCTAATAATTCTATTGACTTATTGAGTTAACACACACCATTGATCTTAATTTTAACTTCCACAAGACACTTATCATCCTTGCATTCCTTCTGAGCATTGATGAGTCCATAAAATGGCTCATTATATCCATAAAATAACATCCTTTTTCTTTCATATAAAGTGGATCTAAATGTAGTTTCAAAACTTATAGTTTATTTAGAAGGAAATAGTAAGTATATCTCATGGTTATGTCTTTATAATTCCTTGTTATCTATTGGTTAGCTATTTCTAATGATTATTGGGAAAAAGATGTTAATAAGTGCATATACAGTTCATACTAAGCTAAGAATGATCTGAAGTATGAAAAATTAACCATTCAAGTATAATGTTGAAACAAGATCTAGTATTCTTGTCAAGATATGGACTCCTATAGGGTTGTTACAAAATATCATAATAGCTCTAAATTATAACATGCTTGTTACAATATCTCTATATTACAATAGGCTTACTATGGACTAGCTACGGATTACATCATACCAGCTATAGATTACATCAGCTAGCTATGGATTTCACCAAGATTGATATGGATTTTAGTAGGGTTGTTATAGATTTTATCAATTTGCTACAAATTTTAATAGAACTACTACAAACTTTAATAAAACTGCTATAGATTTATTTGGGAAGTATTTCTAAGAGTATTTTAATGTTCCATCTATCATGAAGAATGCTTTCCATTTAGATTCTTTCTATATGTAAGTTTTTATGTATAGACTTTCCATTTGTAAATTGTATTCAAACATAGGTTTATGTAATTTCACTCTAAATAATTATCTCTCTCCATATTTGGTGGAGATCAAGATTAGGTAGTAATAGATTTATTTATTAAAAGAAATCTCTCTTCATATTTTGTGGAGATTAAGATAGGATATAGTATATATGTTGTTACACTTAAATAAGGTGTTGGTTGGAAGCATGAAATTATAAATGAAACATTCCATACTAGAATGTATATTCATTAAATCAATCAATACAATTTCTCTTTCTATTATTTTAAGCAATCCATCTAAAACATGTGTTCTGAATAAATCCTCTTCTGAGGAATGAGCTATCCACTCATTCTAAAGAAGATGGATCGATGTATTTTTTTTTATTTTTTATTTTAATTATTATTTTTGTTATAAATTCTTATTTCTTTATTACTATAAACATTTATTTTGTATATATTGTTGTAAACCTATAGGTATTTTTATGTTTGTCATTTATTTTCAATTCAACAATTTAATTTCTATAAATATGATTTAATTTTTGCAAGTGTGACTGTCAATTCCTAAAAGTGTGATTTTCAATTCCTGAAAGTATGGATTGTGATATAAGGAACCATTTTCGAAAGATATCTTTCTCCTTTTGCATACAACCTTCAGACACCAGTCCTAGATTGACATTATTAAATGAAGGGTATTGATGACACCCATCAAGCACATTGTTGTCAGTCCTCATTCCTATACCAATTGGAAGTCTTGCATGCCATTGATCTTATAAATTATCATTCTTATATATATCTTGACTATTTGACCCCAAACTTTAATTTAGTTAAAATTTATGATCTTCGGTCCATCACAATTCACTAGAGAAACCTTAAAGGTTTATAAATTGAGCTATAAAACACTTCAAGAGTCCAAATATTCAAATTACCTTCTTGGCACAATATAAAACATCACCATGAAAATATTTGACCAATGTTGACTTTTTGATTACCTGCATAGAATACACAAACTTTCTATATCACTCATATATGCATGATGTGTAGTGACAATTTGGCTTATCTTAAGATAGAATATGCATGTTTCTCTTTCCAAATGATAAAATGACACACCAAAACTTTACCAATACATCTTTGGATGCCTCAAAACTTCTTTTTTATCCTTATATATCTCCATATTTTCCATATCTCTTCAATCTATCAAACACAACTTCTTTATCATTTATGCACTAGTACCACATTCTCTCTTTGACATTAATAAAAACCTAAGACCTTAATACCACTCTAATGAATTATTTTCAATTTCAAAATAACTCCAAGCACTCAATACACCCCATAGGGTATATTCAACATGATCATACCATCAATAACATCCATGAATTGCCTTACTAAGTTAACCATTGAAGTACCATGTAATAACATTGAATCACATTAAATCACACTATGTCATTGACATTATAGCACATATGACACCTTATAAACATCCTTGGTCACCTTGGATACATCATTCACAAACCTCCAACAACAACATATCTAGAAGGAATGAGTGAGATAATGTATTCTAGTTTTTTCAAAAAGTTATAGAACAATTGTAACCTTGTCACATATGCTAAATTTAAAAATATAATTCTCCTAATACTCTTACACTCACTCAAGGTGAAAGGTACATAAACTATCTCATCAAAATAACACACTTCAACAAGTTGAGAATTTAGCAATCCAATAAAGAATTAAAATCAAATTAGCTAAGCAACTTAACTCAATCCATAAAAAGAGAACAAATGAAAAGGTTAAAAAATCTAATATAATCCAAATAAGAATTAAGGTGAAAATGTCTAGATAACCCATCTCATTAAAAATTTAAAGATAACAAAGAAGGGTAGGATCTCCAACATTCATAAAAGGTTTAAAATAATAAATGGTTAGACACTCAAAATCCATAGCAAGAAAAACCATAAAAACATAATTTCAATCAATTTATTAATCACATTCAAGAACTGACATAATTTAAAGGCATGATACATCACATGGTAAAAGTGCACAATTTTATAAACAAAATAATGAATAGTGTGGCTTTGAAAGGCTGCAAGTGGAGATTAGGGAGATAACACATCAATAACTAGAAACACAACTATTCAATACCCTTGTACTATATGAAGAATGCATCATAAATCTAAGTTTTCAAAATTACCACACACTTACCAACCTATAAGTGGTAAAGATTACAACTAATTTCCACAAATAGGAGGAAAATATTAAACCACATGAAGTCATCAAACCACTCCATGTATACAACTTCTCTAGCCAATATAAAGTAGAAGATACCATTATGTGAAGGCTAAGGAATGCAATCAAACCAACACTAATTATATATAATTATAATAAAAATAATTCTTACTTAACATCATATAACATATAATCCACTTGATGGACTTATGCTATTATAATGTTATGGTGAGAGAGTATCAACTCATATCTATTATTGTTAAGTGCTAACCAAGCAACACCTCTTCCCAAACCAAAAAAACATGTGGAATATCAAACAAAAAATAAAATACTAACAAATAATAATCAACTACACAACTTACTACACTCCCATACTATAATGATGATCCCAACTCTCAAGGGTGGTACTAATCTCTAAGGGTTCTTTCAAGATCCCATCCCCTAGAATTGATGTTAACAAGGTAATAAACTCCATCTAACATGTACAAACTTTCTTAGGTGAGAATTATAATATGTTTCTACAACACCCACTACACAAATCACAAGTGGGCCCTATTGGTTTTAACAATCACCAAGGATGTTCAATATAAGGTGATCAATACGCTTATATGAACCCTTTTTCATAGAAATCATGAGCTATGTTAGGTTCTCACCTACCCAACATGGTAGACAACAAAAACTAAAAATCATAGTCTAACTATCCATTTAATAACTCTTTTAAGGTACATGGTCTCCTAAGGACATACATATGTCCAACCAACCCCTTCTCGAAAGGGTCCTGAAAAAATCGCAAATTACAAGACTCACGTGTCTTATCCATTATGGTGCATGGAAACTTAACCCTTTTAAATAAAATCTAAAAACATATGCTCTTAGAATTCCAGCAATATCATATAAAAATCAATGACAACCTTTCTAAGAAGGGGAAAAAGATCATAAAAGGATTCAAGTTATAAGTGACACTCTTAGATGACTATTAAATTGACACCAATGTATAATGCATATTTTTAAGCAAACAAATTACCAAGAATGATGGATGTGAAATGCATACACTCCTCATCAATCAATACATAAGGATGGCCCCAACCTAACAATCTAAACCAAGGGTATAGTATGATTGAAAAAATAAGGCATTGTAAACCCTAAAACTAATAAAAGCATCTAATATGGTACTACATGCCACTAGATTTTATGTGTTTGTATAACATTTACTATCAAAATGATGCAATGGCCAAGGCAAAAAGAGAAAGGTCACTTAAGATTTTTCCATCCACAAAATTTTGGATATAACAGTCTAAGCTAAATTACAAGTTCTAGGAAACTAGCATGCAAGCTAAAAAATAAAAGCATACTCTTATCATGAACATCTTTAATTAAAAAAAGGTACACCCACTTAGGGTCAAGTTTACCTCTATTTCTAAAATAAAATTATATTTCATTGATTTTGGTAAAACTCATAAAAAACCCACTCAGTTGGGTGCCACCACCATGGAATTAAAATTTCTTTAAGAGGAAATTATCTCCACATCATCAAGGAACTCAAAATATCATGGATACATCAATCAACTCAAGGTGTTACATAATATAAAAGGTAGACTCTAACCTTCTTATTATGATAAAAATAAATCACATTCCTCTTAAGGATCGTTATCAATAAGTTTGCCTCCAAACCACAATTGGTTTAAGACAAGGGTGTTCTCTAAATAGATACTCCAAGGAATCATATCATAATCTCAAAGGGGTTTTTGACCATAAAATTTGAATATTAACACATAAAATAGATATATATACCTTGGATATCAATGAAAAATGTGATAAGAGGTAGTACAAACAACCTATCTTAGTTTCTACTTGGATTCCGTAAAGGCCTACAAGTTCCTCTCCATCCCTCACTAACATCCAACTCCAAAGTAAATTCAGTCCATCATGTGGATAAAAAAAATTCATATATCAATATCAAAAAGAGATAAAGGTGATTCATGTCAAGGATAGGCAAAAACAAAGTGACCCACATGGGGCTCGCTAACAAGGCCATCCATAGGTATCACCAATATATTACCTAAGATAAAGATAATATCTAACAACATTCATATGTACACTGATAGGTTTTAATTGGAAACCATGCACAACACAATAAGTCTCTTATTCCTTCACATGGACCAAGTATGTTCCTAAGTCTCTATAATCCTCCTTGGTCCACATAGATGAGGTTTATAGCCTAAAGACAGAATATGCTCAAATTATTCCTTGAAATACTTGTAAAGTGAGAGTCAAAAACCAATGAAAAAGGGGATGAATTCACTAAATACATATTTATTCATTCCAATATCATCACTCAAGGTCATATAAAAACCAATAAACCCTCTATCACACTCAAATAAAATGGTGAGGTAACATTTTCTTGAAAAAAATTCATTGAACCTAGAAAGGCCCATCTCAACCCTCAATCCACATGACACCTATAGTCTAAATATGATAAAATCTCATGGTTTTAAGAACCAAGATCAATCTATCAAAAGAACATATATTTGAATTCCTCCAAGATAAGATGTGTATGAATAAGTTCATGAGAAATTTCAATCAACTTAACACATAATGGTTCACTCATGAGCTAACACTCACTTGGCCCGTATAGCCATCTAATTTCCTACTCCTAGTTGGAACCTTTGTTCTAAGTTTTATTTAAACCTAATTCATTAAAGTATATTTATGGTTGTATAAAAAATTATGTGATGGGTCTCACAAGAATAAATACCATATCAAGAATCCAAGCATCTAATACTAGGCTAAAGAGTCCATGGTCTAAGTAACACTTTATGTTTATTGTGCCTACCTCCTTAACAAGGTGTATCACCTAAAAAGTACACACATAGGTTTTTTGTATAATAATTGGTATATAATAATGATCCACATATCTCTTAGTGTTTTAACCATGCTTTGATACCAAAAATTCTTTCCAAAAGTTTACATTACTTAACACACACAAAAATAGGCTAGTTTTTTTAGAATGTACAATACACACTTTTCACAACTATATATCCCATTTTCTATCGATATTAATTTCATGATATACATAAATGATCTAAATAAACATTCATGTATAAATGGTTTGAATGGAAATACTTAAGTGGTTATACATTTTCTATGCAATCATGCTAACCTCACTTGCTCTAATCATCCTATCGGCTATCAAACAAACCTACAATGCTCTAAGATAACCTATAAATCCCATGGTTCAAATTCCAAAAAAGGACACTCAAATAATGTGAGGTGGGTTATAGAAACCACTAGATTGAATTATTCTATATAACTCTTTGTGATGCTCACAAATGTCTTCAGGTGATTTTATCCAATCAAAGGGCTCAATTTGCACTTAAGTCAAAATTAAAATATGTTTTTGGATTTAATCAAAGTCAAGTAAAGTGATCTACCAAAAATCATATAGTCCTCATATGACCCCTAAAAGGGTATAAATTATCTTGATTAAGGCCCTAAGGATGGGGCATTCCATCTTAGTTGTTAGATTGATTCAACCTCAATTATCATCTTTGGTCAAACGTAAGGAATCCATATAAATCTTTATGAAGGTCAATAGAGGATTAAAAATAGTAATTAAGATATAAAGTCATATTTTATAAATGAGGGAGGAGGTGTTGAAGGATGAATTTTCTAGTCATCCCTCTTCTCCCCCCTCAACCTTAGATGATTGTCATTAACATAATCTCCAAGATTATGGTCTTTTTCCCATTTTATTCATTTCTTAATTTATCCTTAGTACATGTATGCTTGATATAACTCTATAGGTACCCATATTCACTAAAATTTTCTAGATTATTTTGAGTTCTTATGGTTTCCAAAAACATCTCTAGGAGCTTCAAGCTCCACAACATCCATTAATTGTTGTCAACCAAGTCAAGAATGAATGTACCTTAAATTATCCATTTTAATATTTGAATCTTAGTCATTTATAAGGTTAAAAAACAAGGTTGGTTCCCTTTTGGGTCCATTTACCCTAAGGTCTCCAAATGCCCAAAAACATTTAAAAACATCTAAACTAACATTCCTAGGACAAAAGAAACATATCTTGAAAATGGTTCCTCTTCAGGTCTTGAAACCTCTTCCATATAGAAGAGCAAAATAAATTAAGTGGGGGTCATTTTTAGGTTCCCCCACCTTTGAGTCTCTAGGTATTTAAATTTTACTTTGAAAAATAGGTATCTTAGTTGGAAAAAGTACTAGTTTAAAAACAATAACATGTTCAAACTTTAGGAAATTCATAGTTGAAAATAATTTATTTCTTTTGCATTAACCATATGGTTAGTCAGGTATTTGTAAATACATTTTGAACTCCCAACCTACACATGACCTAGGTAGTGGGATCACCACGTGGATTATAATCCATGAAACCCCTAACCATGTACCAAAAGACATGTGAATGCTTTGTCCATAGGTCATATAATTCACTACCCTAATCCTTATATAAGCCCTTAGAGCCTTTAAACCTATACAATCCAGTCATATGGAAGACCACTGGCTATTTAGAAAGCTTTCATATAATAAGTGGAAAATTTCCTCTAAAAGGGCATATAAATAAAACTAATAATCCTACAACATAATTAATTTACAAAAATCATAATGGGAAAACTAGAGACTAAAAGATAATGAAACGAATGGTGTTGGGTTTCAAAATTTTCCAATTTTATTATAAAATTATTTTGGACACCTTTTTGACCTCATTTTGCATTCTTAAAACTTGTACAAATTAAGAGCACATTATAAAGAATATCTAGATAGAACTATGAGTTTTAACTTCAAAAATTAATATCTTGTTTTTTGTGACTCCAAAAATTATCTGTAAATTCCTACAAATTCTTGGAAAAGTATAGTTTCTAGTTTATTAATAAACTATTTTTTTGAAATTTCTTTAACATTTAACATGTTTAAAAACTTTAAAACCAAAAGAGCCTCTTTAAGGCTTTGATATAAATAAGGGTTTTACAAACTTTCTAAGCACATTACAAACTATATTTTTGTTATGCATAAATAATCCTATATATTAAGATATTAAAAATAAAAGTACACCTTAATTTTCACAATTAAAATCACTTTTTCATTCATATTCCAATACAATTTGTTTTGAAGAGAGTACAAGAGAGCAAAAGTATTCACACTTAATTTTGATGCCTTTTAAAAAATTTCATCCACTTTACACACAAATAAAGAATTTAAAATGATACTAATTAACATTTTCAATTTTTACATAGCTTAAAAACAACCCAAGATAAATATTACATTCATATTTCAAGTTATTCCAAGTTCTAAGAATATACAATCTCCAAAATGTACTTGAGAGGTCAACCAAAGCAGAGTATTACATCTCATCCATTTTCAATCATAAGGCATCTTACCTAAGCACCCATGAGCTTATAAATCACATCTCTTATCATATTGAACATAAATCGTATGATTTAGGTCAAGGTTATCAAGATGAGTTTTGGTTGGTAGTTATAACACTCAACTAGGCTACTCATCTTTAATGTTAACTAGAAAATAATCTATTAGAGGTTTCTATCACCCAAATAAAATTATACAAAAATTTTGAAAACATCATTTCATAACAAATAATATTAAAGGAACCCATAATAATATTCTAACAAAATAAGACTCATCAAGGAAGAAGGAGAATATGGGGATGCCTCCCTCTTATCCTATCACTTCTTTTGGCCATAAGATGACCTTAGCCCAATCAACCATGCCAAATAACCACATAATAAGGCATGATAATAAAAACTAACACTTTGTAAATAAGAACCATCGAGAATAGCATGGGAAACCAATTCCACTAACCAATACCACTATAAAAAGGATAAAAAACAAGATAAATAATCTAAGTAAAATAGACAACCTAACAACAGAAAAATGAATAAATAAATGGATTTTAATAACATATAATTAAAATATGATGTATTATTCATATCCAAAACCCAAGTGGTCATTAAAATCCACATGTTGGCCATAGTCACAATTGTGGCAAGCAAAAGTGAAAATAGGTTAGGCCAAATGGCCCTACACCTCTTAAAAAAAGAAAAAGAAGAGGGAGAATATTATATTCTAAAGTAATAACATATCTAAAACAATATCAAGGACATAGAATCCTATATTGGGTTCTTTACTTGGTTTATAATAAAATAATTCCTCTTCACAATGGTTGGGTTGTTCACTTCTTCACAAGGAAAGGTCTCTTCCTTCTCTTATCTTCTTGTTATCTCCTTTAGCTCTCTTCCCACTTCTCAAATTGAAAATGTCCAAAAAAAATTATCTAATTAAATCTTTCTTTCATAACATAGGAAAATAAATCACATCCATTAACCAATGGTAAGGTGACATTTATCCCTTCCCATCCCTTGGATATTGGTTTAAAAGTACACAAAAACATTAACTCCTCTTAAAAGCCCATTTGAGAAAGTAAGGTAAGTTCATTCCTCTTCAATGATTCCACTGTCTCATGCCATAAATGGTCATATGGGTTTTCCTATGGATTAATCCAAATTTTAAATAAGTCCTACTTGAATGTATAGTCAAATAGGGTCTTAATTACACAAATATCTACCTCTAAATCACTTTATAGCCACTTTCAAACTTGGTTGAAAGTTCCCACCCATGTTTTATATGTTTAACCAAGTTTATAAGTGAGGATAACAAGATGGATCTTTTTTCAACCCTAAAACGTTCTATATTTTCAAACAAATATCTAAGGTGTGGATAAAGATATAAATAATAGTGTTAATGTGTGAATAGTGTTAGGATGGGAAATGAGGTCCATAACTTACAACTAGGTCCACAAATGACATTATAATTGGGTTTATATTAAAGGAATTCAAGAAATCATAACACCACTATACTAAATATAAACTCATGATCATCATATTCTTAGTTACCTTGTTAGCATCCCTTATCATTTACATATCATTTAGAACATTAAATTCTTTACTCTTCATAGTTGAAGCTACAAAATGTAAATAATACAAGTAATCTCAATCTATACAAAATTCATCTAAACATATCCAAGGCATATCATCTCAATGGTAATATACTCATTCCAATCATATAAACAACATTATAATTAATCACATGTTAAATAAGCACTATCTCTATTAGTAAGGTAATATAATGTGTCATTTAATAAATAACTAAAATCATCTACCACCAGTATATGAATCACACTAAAGTAAAATTAAATGATGGAAAGTGTATAACCCACTATCTCAGTAATTATGTAGTAAGAAAACAAGTAACATAACATCAAGTGTCTCATGTCTCAAAAATATAAGGATCACATCATATCATGACATGTATAATAATAAAATGTCCAAAATAAAGCACTGTGAAAATAGAAGTCTCACGTTTGTACCAAAAGCAACAAAATTTCCCTCTTGAGGTTTTCACTTAATGTCAAAAATTAATCCTTAATATCATAGATGCTAAGTTGATCTGACCTATAAATTACTCTAAATAAGTATCCAACATAGTACTTGTTCATAATAAAATCACTATGGTTATTAGCATTTGTATTTACTTTTATAATCTTAACGTAGCATGCCTTAGGTAAAATTTTCATCTACCTTCCATTGTTGTTATGATTCATTTCATAGCTATATATGAGATTATTTCTCTCATGGATAGGTTTTTGGGGTAAAATAAAATTTGTATCACTCTTAAGGATTAACATAAGACTTCCTTTACTACTGAGTGGGGAACATTTTGCTATGTTAAAAGGATTTTTAGCCTTAAAAACATTGGTGCAAGTTACAAATGTGTAATGACCCACATTTTTCATGATCTCATTAAAAAATATATATATAAACCTATGTGGATGACCTTATATCTAAATCTAATCATCCCAAAAATAATATTTATGACCTAGATACCATATTTGATCACCTTATTAAATACATATTCAATCTTAATCCTCATATGGGTGTTTTCAATGTTACCTTTTAAAAAAAATTAGGATTCCTAGTTTCATTATGAGGGATTTAATTTGATACTTCTAATATCAATGATATTCTTAACATGTTGAGACCTCAATCCATTCCTAAAATTTGCACTTATCTTGTAAAACTATAAGGAAATCTACATATTTGTACCTAATTTAGCTTACCACAAATGTTAAGTAAACACCAGTCTCAAGAAAGGTGTTACAAAATAATGGACCTATGCATTTTAACAAACCTTTGATACCATGAATAAATATTTACTTCATACTCCTACTTTATGACCACTTTCTAGTGATTTCCCTCTCATATTTTATACATCATCCACCCCCATATCATTTGAGGAAAAGTTTGCAGAATAATATGAGCCTAGTAAAGAGTATATTATTTACAAAATTATTCATGTTTTGATAATTATTATACCTAATACATGAAATTATAACTTTATTGTCTCTTAATCTACTTTATTTCCAAAAATATTCAATAATATATGTTTTATCAAACTAGTTATATCATGGTCCTTTCTGACCCCCTTTGTTATTTATTACCTAAAGCCTTCTTACCTAGAGATCAAATTAGGAAGTGGATGGTGATTTTGATGTACATTTACCTTATTATTATCACTAAAAAATCAATAAAATGTCAAGTTATCACTAATAAACTTGTTTCCACACCTATACCAACTCATCAACACGTTCAATATATTTTCTAGATGAGGATGTCCTCTTGATTGAAGGCATCAATAAAATTATTTTCCTTAAAGACTAATTACACAATTTCATAGCTGACCTTGAGGATATGTCCCTAAAAGAACTTAAAATGGTATTATATAACTTGAAACCATATATGAAAACTACCTTAGAATAACTACCCAAAGTTACATTTATTTGTACAAAGATACTTGAACACTTCACTTTGATGGATCCAAGTGCCTTCAAGGAGCGAGGGAACAATGTGTCTTGGCCAATCCTTTTGTTAAAATAGTTGATTTAACTTTTTAATTTAATTTTTGTGTTATTAAAGACATTTTTGAATATGAATATCTCATCCTCAGGATGCAATCAATCATCTATTTATATATTTCCTACATATATGTCTTAGGTGATTCATAGCTTATTTTTTGCCAAACCACTAGTGCTTATTAATGTAAAATGTAAAACTTATATTATTTAATCAACTCACTTACACTCCTAATAAATAATTTATGTCTTTCACCATTGGGTAAATTCCATGAGATCAAAATGTTATAACTAACTCTCTTTCTTCTTTAACTTCTCTATTTCATCCTCATTAAACATTGAATGACTTGCCATTCCTGGTGTACATGAGTAAATATCCATCTACCTTAGTACCTAAGGATTATTCCCTTATGTTACACCTTGAGTTTTTCACTACTAAAGAAAACAAAGTATAAATGTATCATCCAATTTATCAAACATCATATCTATCCTCTTGAGGTTGATTCTCATGAAAAAATGAGACTCTAAAATCAAGCATGTAAATTATTGTTTATACATAATATCCTTTATTTTTTTAATATTGAAGGCACGTTATTCCATTTTTTTACTCAAAAATAAGTTCCTTATCTTCTTGATCAAGCACATGACCACATTTATGGTGGATATTATAGTAGACATGTTATATCTCACAAATGCCTATGTATGGGTTACTATTGGCCTACTCTTGAAAAATGATTCTATCACATTTTCAAATAATTATAATCCTTGCCAATGCCATGATGATATTATTCACTCTCCTTTATCTGAGCTTCAAACACATAAATATCATTTTTCATTCTCTACATGGGGATTAGATCTCATTGGTAAGTAAGCTTGATCATAATATGGCCAAGTCTTCATTATTAGTGTCACCAAGTACTTTACCAAGTGGGTATAAGTTATGCCCATTATTAATTTTATTGGCATAAACATCTATAAATTCATCCTTAATCAGATCATATGTTATTTCATAATTCCTCAAAACATCATATCTGATAATGATGGGAATTTTAAAAATCAAAACATGAAACAGTTGTGTGTAAAATTGAAAGTTACATACAAATTTTCCACACCTTATCATCCTTAGTGCAAAGGGAAAGTAGAAGACACAAAAAAAAAACTCTTAACAATAATTTTCAAAATACTATTAGGGATTCTTGTTTGGACTAGCTTTTCAAACTATATCTTACACTCTACGCTTATCATACTAGTATATGTATTACCACCAGGGCAACTCCATTATCTTTAGTTTAGGACTCAAAAACCATCTTACCATTAGAAGTAGAGTTACCCTCTTTATGAATTTCTCTTCATGAAATCATTCCTAAGGAATATATTCTTGAAAATTGCCTTCATGATCTAGACCTACTTGATGATAAATGCATGGGTATTTTACATCATAACCATCAATACAAAAATCACATTACAAAACAAAATAACAAGAAAGTAGAATTTATTACTTATGATGTCACTAACCTAGTTTTTAAATTGGATTACACCTATGATAAAGGGTGAAATAAGCCCAAAAGTGGTGGTTTCCTTACCTAGTTAAATACATTTTTTGATATAACACTCATAGATTACAAAAAAATAAAGGACATATATTTAAACAACCAACCAATGATCATTTTTTTAAAAAGTATTTCACTTGACCTTTATTCTTATTAGTTTCGTATTATTTAATATTTTCCATTTCTTGTACATATTATGTGAATGCTTATAGTTAGTTTATTTATTCTATTGAGCTAACATTTATTGTAGGTAATATTTTGAGACTCTTATAGTATAGCTTATTCTTATTTTCTCTAGACACCTCTGGGTTTCTTTTTCATCAACCTTAGTACCTATGCTTGGTCTTTAGGTCTTTTGTCATTTTTACACCTTTTGGTTTTTTAATTTTTGAGTTAAATTTTAGATTCTTAGGTAATAAAACTATGAATTACTCAAAAAACCCCATCTTCTTTATCTTTATTTGTATAATCATTTACTTTCTTTCATCATGCATTGTCTTATTTATGATTCTTTGGTCTCTTCTATAATTATGTGCATCCTTTGTGTCTTTTATATATTTTCCATGCTTTATAGTTGTATCTTGTGATTATTGGATTTTCATTTTGTGAGTTACATGGTAAGACATAGGGAATCAACCAAGCTCTCCTCATAAACATCCATCATTATTATTTTTTGTTACATAGATCAATTTTGATACCATCCTTAGCAAGGTGTATTTTTATAAAGATAATGCAATTTTTAAGAGTAATTTTTTCCTTGGTTAGAGTTAATCATATTCTCTTATGGTTAAATTATAGTAATCTATTTCAATGTCCTCATCCACATTCTACCTTTTCTTATGATGATATTTCATACTTACCTATAATTTTACCATTTTCCCTTACACATTTTTACTAATTGGGGAAAGCTAGAATTTTTATGATCACTTCCATTACTTCCCATTTTTACATCTTTTTGGGCTCACCAAGGTCAATTTAAAAATTGTGCTCTTTTATAAGGTCCAAATCTAGGAGTTTGTAGGTACCATGGATTTAGGTTCTCCTATTTAGAATATAAGTGTAAACTCTTTGGTGATAGGAATATTTAGCACCCCTTGTTTATTTTTACAAATCCATATGGAGGAAGAAAATATAAAAAGATAAAAGAGTTAAAATACATACCATAATAAAAGGCAATGTTAAAAAGAAAATTTTACATTAAAATTTATATCATACCAAAATACATGATATTTTGTATTACATAACATGTTCTATTCAAATCAAAAACTCCACAGTTAGTCTCATGATAGCTCTGAGGTCCATTTGGGTATGACAAGACAATAGACTAGGGTAGGATATCTCATTACATCATTATCTATCTTCTTAAATTCTAGTGCCACCTACTTTCTCACATAAATACCAAATATTTGTAATATACTAATAACTCTATAATGAGACTTGAGGAGTGGGAAAAACATTTTAGGAGGGTAAAATCCTGATATTTTTCATGCATTCTAGCCTTCATGAGAAGATATATTATGTTTCACTAGTTAATTCAAGCCTATGTTTGTTAGGTAGGGTTCTCTATGGCCACTGATGATGAAAACTCTTAGTCTTGCCAACATGATTTGAGTGTCTTGTTTCTATTAAATACCATGTTTTCACCTTGGTGACTCCCTATTTTCCTTCCTCCATTATTTCCCATTGATAGGTAGGTTTTTTTCCTAAATCTCTCCCATCTTCTTTATCTCTTGTTTCTCCATCTCTTTCAAACATGGTAGAAATATGGGAGTTCTAGATTTTCCATACTTATAATGGATGTTTCATATTTGATTTTTTGTGTGATATACTCTTGGTTATTGACTTATCTCTCTGAGATTTCTCTTATTTATTTTTGGGACCTTGAATTTTCTATTCTCCCTTTTTGTGGACCATTCAGTTCCATTTCTACATTTTCACATCTTTGTTTTATTCAGGTTTATTACTTCTCTTACTTGATGTTTTTATCTTCTAAAATTTATTTATGTCCTTCATTCGATTTGGATTATTACTTACCTTAACTTGGATGCAATTTTGGGTTTTTTGATCATAAGTGGTCTTAGAATTTTGACTTGCCAATTTTATTGTATCTTTATCTACTTATTTAGATATTTTAGTTCTAAACTAGCCTTATCAATATTGAATTGCCAATTTTTTTGAGAATTTTAATCATTTCCAAGAGTATTTAATTTTGCATACATTTATTTCCCATATTATGTATGCATGCATTGATTTTATCTATTTTTAACCTTGTATCCTTAGGGTTTCTTCAATGCACTTAGTATGCCCTCCATGATCGAGACTACATTACTTTCATGCATTCATTAAATGGAAAGGTAAGCAAAGGTATGAATATGGTACCTTCAATTATTCATTTATAATCATTTATTTACATTTGTAATCTTTAGTGTTTTTTTTATTTATCCCAAAGCACCATATCATGTTATTCTATTATGACATGTGATAATATTTAGGTGGAGCATATGTTTACACTTGGTATTTTCACTTTTGTCACTTTACTAATGCTTTTTCTTGTAGTGACTTATCAATTCATCAATATCCCTAAGTGAATGCATTAAAGGGTGCACCATGAATCAAGTGAGATCATTTTGTGGTAATTTTTTAAATTATGAGGTTAAGAAATAGGATTAGAGGGTACCATACCCATATAAAAGTTGAAATATGTTCAACTAAAAGTAAACAAAACAAACATAAAGAAGGACCCATGTATGAAAATACATGGCATGGTTTTCTTCAGCTAATAATACATTAAACCATTGGGGAAAGTCCACTAATAATCATGAAAAATAAATAATAAGGGGAAGTAAAAATAGTTTTATCTAGTCCAAAATCATGTCCTAAGACACTTATGAGGCTAAGTGTTCAGGATTAAATTTAGGATAATAACATACTTGTGTCCTCCATTATTGGATTGAAGCTAGTTCAATCTAGGGCACAGTTATAGGTATTGGACTCCATGATATATCCTACTTAAAATTAATGTTTGCGAGACACAATATTGCATTCAGTGATCAAATACAAATTTAAGAAAAATTATTACCCTCACCTTGTTTAACTAATTTCAATCACATACAATATTGGGTTTCACTTTACCAATTTCTAAATGAAAGGGATGGACTTGTTTAGATTCATAAAACAAACACAAAAAATGGGAGTAAGGTAAGGTAGAGAATGATGCTTCCAAGATTGAAAGGGTACTAATGCTTCAAGAACTAAGTTGTGTGCCCAACCACAGTTACATCACTATGTGTCAAGTTTCATCATGGGCTTGAAATCATCATCACATAGGGTTATATTCTAATCACAAAAAAATTAAATTCTTCATTCATGATTTATACAATAAAAATAAACCCACATAAAGTCATGTAATAAACTAAAGACAAGATATCCACATATAATATGTAGAGTTAATCACATAGGTTACTAATGTTACAAAGAAAAGGATAAGAATTCATACATGAGTTAGAATAGAAAATCACATTCCAAATATTGTATGCATTATTAGTATCAAATAAAAAGGTTAATTATCTAGCACAAACATTAATTCAAAAGCTAAAAATAATGGACCACATTCATAGATAAATAAACTAGTTTAATAGAAAGCATGAAATTTAAATTCATTTTAATACAGTCTATTTATATAAAAATGTTGATGATTACAAGGGATAGTAGTCTACAATATATCGATAAGGATTGGGATCACCTCCAAGTATCATGATATTGTTAGTGTAGGTTTTTGTTTTTCCCTATTATTTAATTAGGGAAATTATATATTTGTGCATACATGGAGTTTTCTTACATTCATGGGATAGGCTAGCTTATGTGGAGATGTGTGTCATAGATGTGTCATAGGTGTCATAAGAATGTCATAAGTAACTCCTTTGACCAGCTATTCCAAGTATGAGAGTTAATTCTCTATTCTTAGCACCCTGTCACCACCTTTCATGGAGGAGTTACAGTCTATTCTTGGGGTGCCTTGACCACATTTTGTGGGTGAATTACTTACGTGCTCTCCTATATGTATTCTTCACTTTGGCCATCTTATGTTAATGGAATATTGGCTTTTCTCCAAATTGTCTATGCAATTGTATTTTGTTTGATTTCATTTACTTTAGCATTTTGTGGTATTCACTTGCTTCATCCCATGCAACCATGACTCATGCATCCTCGTTATTCAGACCTTGGTGAATCCTTTGATATGGTATTAGAGCCACCCCGGTAACTGGTTATCTATTTTTCTATTACTTTCATTGAAATCTAGAGCTTTGTTAAGGCATTTTTTTGTGAAATTTAATTTTTTTTAGAGATATTGCTAGTTCTCTGTGCTCTTGTTCCTTCCATGGCTTGTTTGGTCTCTCCATATACATGCAGACAGGATTTTGCAAGATCCAATAATCTTGTTTCTATCAATCAACTTGCATATTTTGTGTTTTAATCAGAATTGAAGGTTGTCACATGCCTTTACAATCTCTTGGTAGCTGATTCTACCTTTGCATGCCTTTTTTGGTTGCTAAGGTCATTTTTTTTGGATAAAGGCATTTGTTTTAATTAGATCTACATCTTCTGTACATCAGCAAGAAAAATACCTTCTGGGTTTTGTTTGTAGCCCAAAAAAACTATCTGGGTATCTTTTAGTTTTTGCATACATTTTGTATAATTTATAGAAACTCACTCAGAAAGCTACAATAGGAAGCCTCTCCATTGGCAGTTGCAATTTTGAAGGCAGTTTTCAAATGCTCCGTTCTTTCTCATAAGGACTCCTTTTCCCACAATTTTTTTTTACTTTGGTCATTTTTTCATGCTCTATGCACTAATGTAGACGTTTTTTGATTTTGATGCTAATATTTTCAAAAATAGCAGATTCTCAATTGTGACATTGCACATTTCTCATTTTAGGAACTTCGGAGGATCATAACTTTCACATAAGACCTCGTATCGAGATGATTCTTTTTTTAAAAGTACATGATTTTTTGAGTAGATCATAGTGGTACTATTTATTTCTCTAGATATTATGCCAAAGTTGTATTTTTAGCATATGCTCTTCATGAGTGTTTTGTAATGCATTAAAAGCAAGACCACTTATTATTTATTGCTAGTGGCAGTTGCAATGCACTAATATAAAGCTCCAAATCATATTTTTTTGGGGGGGCTCTTTGATTGAGCAATTTTTGAGTTTTTTTAAAGCTTGTATATTTGATTATCAAAGATGAAGGGTGAGGCCCAGGTTGGCAGGAGGCTAATTCCCCCTCACAAAGACCTCCTTTTAGATTCTTCACTTTGTGTTGAGTCTAACGAGTGGCTATAAGGCCACTTTCTCTCTCAAAATAGGTATTTTTTAATGTTTTAGTGCTATTTTTTTGCAAAAATACTAGTTTACAGGAAATTGAATCTTTTATATCTTGCAAACAGTAACTCAGATTTAGGTGCCATTTTTTGAAAAAGTGTTTGTATTTCAACTATCCACAGTGTAAGATTGTTATTTTTTAAAAATACACTAGTTTATAAAGTGCCTAAAATTTGGGTCTCTCGAGACACATTTTCAGCTAAATCTGACATCCTATTTACTTAAAGTCTTACACTAATTACTCTAAGATGCATTCTCAGCTAAGCTCGACATCTTTTGAGCATGCACTTGCATATTTGGGAGGGGGGCTCAACATTTTGGGGGGGTGTGATTACTTTTTAGCACTTGCAATCTTTACTTTCATTCTCCTTTCTGCATAATTTTACAACTTGCAATCAACACAACTTCATCTAAATTTAGCTTAAAATAGATTATTTTCAACTTAAACCCCTAACACCCTTAAACTATCATGAATGGAAGGTTAAAATGTCAATCATTCTTAGAAGTAAAAGGTTGTATAGGATCACCATGGGTACTGAAGTAGAACCTAGCACTGATGCTGAAAAGGTCAAGTGGTACAACTATAGTGATGAAGCCTATAGATTACTGAGCTTATCCATGTCTCTAGAACTTCTTTTCCATTTAAAACCCTCTAAGACTCCCAAAGACATACGGGACACCCTAGAAACCTTATTTGGGAAGCTTGATGAGATGAGAGATCATGAGCTTGAAAATGAACTCATAAGTCTAAGTCCTAGCAACTTTGACACCCTACAGGACTTCTTCACTAAGTTTAAGGCCCTTAGATTGTAATTGAAAGAATGTGGGATAGAGAAGAAAGATGATCAACTCATCATTTCTATTCTCACAAAGTTAAGACCAAGCTATTCAATCTTTGTCTGCACTTTCCATGCCACAAAAAGTGCCCTTGGCACTACATGGAAAATGCCTTCTTTGAATTCATTCATTGCCAACTTGACTAGGGAGAAAGATAAACTAATTAAAATGGGCACAATGAAGTCTACTCAACTCCAAGATTTGATAGCTAGAAATGGTAAGGATAAGACTTCAACAAAAGAGAAGAAAAAAAAGAATAAGGACCAAGAGAAGAAGAAAGAAAACAACAATCCTACCAAAAACAACACTAAGTCTTTCTCCTCCAATGCTAAACCCAAGAAGGAGAAGGTTAAGTGTGCCTATTGTAAGAAGATAGGGTATGATGAACACAAATGCATGAAGAAATAAATAGATCACCTAACTCATCTTCTAGAGAAGCACAACATAGGTGTTCCTGAGTCCATCAAGCAGAATTCATCAACCCAAGATTCTACTAAGGCAAAAGGCAAGGGTAAGGAGAAAGAAAAAGGCAAGGCCCTTATAGCTATAGTAGCTTCTAAATCTTCATGGGTCATTGACTCGGGTGCTTCTCACCACATGGGCTCCTCCTTAGTTGAGTTTTCATCTTTAAAGCCTTGTAGCATGACTTCAATTAGTTTGGGTGATAACACATCAGTTTCTATTATAGGGAGAGGGTCAATTGAAATGGAAGGAGAAACATTCAATAATGTTCTAAGTGTTCCTTCTCTTTCAACCAATCTCCTATCAGTGTACCAAATCACTCACATTGGTTAGGGCATGAGAGTTGAATTTTCACTAGATTCAGTGGCTATCAGGAGTTACATAGTGATACTACAGTGGCAGTGGGTAGGGCAGATCACCAAGCAAGGTTATACACCTTCTCACATTTTGCACTAGATTCTTCTCCAATAGCATTGTTGACTCATTCAGATGGAGTTATCAAATTATGGCATGAGTGGTTTGGCTAATTTAACTACCGCTACTTTGAGCAACTTTGCAAACATGACATGGTCATTGGCTTTCCTCGTATCCAATTCTCAAAAGGACTTTATGAGGGGTGCTCCCTTGGGAAGCATCCCAAAGCAAAATTTGACAAAGGTAAAGCTTGGAGGGCTTCACAACCTTTGAAGTTAGTCCATAGTGATGTATCAGGACCTTTTCCCAAACCATCTTTCACAAGGGCCAAGGGATATATTTTCTCAAACAAAAGTCTGAAGTGTTTGAAATTTTTCTAGACATCAAGGCTCTTGTTGAGAAATAGAGTGAGAAATCCATCCAGGTTCTTTGAATTGATAATGGAGGGGAGTATGTCAGCAACAAGTTTGAGTAGTTTTGCACCATAGAGGGGATTGATTTGTAGTGCACCAGTCCTTCACAAAATGGGGTTGTAAAATGCAAAAATAGGTTCTTGAAAGAGATGGGTAGCTGTATGATTCACTCCAAATCCTTAGCACCATAGTACTGGGTTGAAGCCATCAATTGTGCTTGCTAAATTCAAAACAGGGTTCCTCACAAAGCTTTGAAAGGGATAACACCCTTTGAAGCTTAGCATAAAAGGAAACCTGATGTTAAGCACCTTGGGGTTTTCAGATCCCCAGCCATGGCCCACATACCAAAGAAGAAACACAAAGCTATGGAAGTTTAGTTTAAGCCTTGCATCTTTGTAAGATATCTAGATGGTATTAAGGGGTATCGCCTTCTAGATCTGACCACTCATGAGTTGTTCATTGAGAGAAGTGTCCACTTTCTAGAGAGTCCTAGAGACTCAACACTTAGCACTTCTTATCTCTCATCACATCTACTTCTTCATGATGATTATTCAGATTTAAATCAGTCACAATAGATTCTTGAGCCAGAGACTTCTTCTTTTTTGAGTTTAGATAGTGAGGATAGTGATGCAGAGTCATCCACCTTTAGTCAATTAGAGGATGAGGAGTTAACACCTAACTCACCCACTTTTGGGCCACTTTGGGCTAGACAGACACTTGAGAGTGCTGGCACTTGGGCAGGAGATCTTGTAGATGACAGACGTACTAGGGGGGATTTTCAAAGAGATCCACATGCCTTCTTTGCTTCAGTTTCAAATACATAGACTTTTTGAGAGGCATCAGGGGTACCTGAGTGGGATAATGCTATGGAGGAAGAATATTCTTCCTTAATCAAAAATTAGAGTTGGGACATGGCTTCACTTCTTGAGGGAAGGAAGATGGTTCGATGTAGGTGGATATATTGGACCAAGTTTGTAGCAGATAAGTCAGTTGATGATTACAAGGTGTGATTGGTTGCCAAGGGTTTCTCACAGGTGGCAAGCATTGACTACTTAGAGAACTTTGCACCCATTACAAAGATGACTTCTATCTAACTCACCTTAGCTATTGCCGTAGCACATGGTTGGGATGTGCACCAGATGGATGTGAAGAGTGCCTTTCTTCAAGGAGACCTAGAGGAGGAGATCTACATGGAGTAGCTACCAGAATTTGTTCAAGATTCTTCCTTGGTATGCAAACTTAGGAAATCTATCTATGGCCTCAAACAAGCCCCTTGAGCATGGTTCACCAAGATGGATTCCTTCCTTCTCATAGTGGGTTTCATTAGGTGCCATTCTGATCCTAATGTCTACTTTTTGTGGTAGGATGACTCGCTCTTGATTTTAGTTCTTTATGTTGATGACCTTATGATCACTGGGAGTTCTTCATCAACTATTACAGTAGTGAAGTCATCTCTCTAGGATAGATTTGACATGACAGACTTAGGTTTGTTACACTACTTCTTTGGCATTGAGATCTCATAGTCAGATTCAGGGATTTCTCTTGCATAGCCTAAGTATGCTCTTGACTTATTGGCTTGGTTTCACATGGCTGATTACAAGCCATCTCTGACTCCCTTTCTATTAGGAGTCAAGATTGAGGCTGACTATTCTTCACCATTGGTTGATGCCACTCAATATCGACCACTTGTTGGCAGTCTCATCTACTTGACTCACACTAGGCCCGACATATCATATACAGTGGGACTTGTCTCTAGATTTATGCAAGAACCTTATGAGCTGCATTGGAAAGTAGCTAAGAGGATCTTTCATTACATGCAGGGTTCACATAGATATGGGATTCATTATAGATTTAGCATAGAAGTCGACTTAGTTGGATATATAGATTCAGACTGGGCTGGCAATTCACAAACTCACAAGACCACTTTTGGTTACAGTTTCTCTCTAGGTTTTGGTCTTATCAGTTGGTCTAGCAAGAAGCAGAATGTTATTGCTATATCATCCATAGAGGCAGAGTATAGGGGAGTTGTTAATGCAACTATTGAGGATGTTTAGCTTTAGGAGGTTCTTTCTGAGTTTGGCATTCCTATTAGGCAGCCCACCATCATTTATTGTGACAACCAAAGTACCATTCAGATTTGCAGGAATCTGGTTGAGCACTAGCAGACCAAGCACATAGAGATTCACATGCATTTCATTTAGGAGCTTATTCATAGTCAGGTCATTGACTTAATCTTTTGCCAGTCTTTGGAGTAGGTTGTAGACATCTTCACCAAACCTTTTACTGAGAGCAAGTTTATTCATCTACGAGCTCTTCTTGGGGTGTGATCTACATCTGTAGTAGCATCATCTTTAGGGGGGCCTTCTAGCCTCTTCATTTATTTTATGTCTCTCTTTTGGGGGGGGAGTTTTTTCCTATGAGTTTTCTCCTTTTCTCTATCTTATGGGAGATTGCATTTGTACATGGGTACCTCATCAGGCTTAATTTCCAGGACTCATTTTATATTTCCACACTGCCCACCTAAGCTGCACTTATGAGGGGGGTGTTAGTGTAGGTTTTTATTTTTCCCTATTATTTAATTAGGGAAATTATATATTTGTGCATACATGGAGTTTTCCTACATTCATGGGATAGGCCAGCTTATGTGGAGATGTGTGTCATAGATGTGTCATAAGAATGTCATAAGTAACTCCTTTGACTAGCTATTCTAGGTATGGGAGTTACTTCTCTATTCTTAGCACCCTATCACCATCTTTCATGGAGGAGTTACAATCTATTCTTGGGGTGCCTTGACCACCTTTTGTGGGGGAGTTACTTACATGCTCTCTTATATGTTTTCTTCACTTTGGCCATCTTATGTTAATGGAATATTGGCTTTTCTCCAAATTGTCTATGCAATTGTCTTTTATTTGATTTCATTTACTTTATCATTTTGTGGTATTCACTTGCTTCATCCCATGCAACCATGACTCATGCATCCTCATTATTCAGACCTTGGTGAATCCTCTAATAGATATTCCCATATTTGGCCATGATGGATACCCAAATGTGTTACAACTATAAAGATTCAAAAACAAGCAAAAGATTCTTCACTCCTCCCAAAATATGTCTAGGGCACACTCAATTGATATGTTAAGTATTTGGAGAATAACCATCTCCAAACTACTTAAGCTATGCCTACTTGGTGGCTAAAATAATTGACACCAAATCTAATTCACTATCCATCTTGTCCAAGTCCATGGGTGTCTCCTAGAAGATTAACTCTGATTGTCCTAGTAGTCATTGATGCACTTGGACTAGGGCCTCAATGTAAACTTCCATCTTTAACACCTAGTTAATGTTCATCATAGATTGGGTTGAGAGCTCTAGGATTGCCTTGGCTCTAGCCTTGTTGGCCTTTTCCACCTTTATTTTCATGACCTAGCTAAAATTACCTAGATGGACCTTAACATATCCTTAGTCTATCAAGGTGTTATTTAGATGGAATATCACTATGATGTTGACTTCCTTAAATTAAGTTAGAATTTCTTCTTTATCTTTTTATAGAGTTTTCATGACCATCTGTGCCACTACCAAGTACTCCTCAATTAAGGCTCTCATGATCCTAGAATGGGTTTAATACAAATTCATGTTAGAGAGAGGCATGAGTATTAGCTCTGAGAACATGCCATTGTTAATAACCACAGTGATCCTTTTACACTTTTTATCTATGTGAGTGATTATCTCTAAGTATGCATGTACTCATTGGAAGTGTTCCCTATTCATAGTCAATGTTTTGATTACTTCCCTGAGAACTATGAAGAGTTACATGAGGGGTTATTTGAGTCAAATAATTAATTCTATAATGAACGTGCTCTTCACTTTTACCTCAAACACTTAAACCTATTCCTTCATGTCTTACATAATTTTCTCAGACATGTCATGAGTGGCTTAGATCATGATACTAGATCCTCATCCACATTCTTCTCCCAATTAGATGTTCTCATTTTGGTGAGGGAGAAGAGGTCATGTTTGGTCTACCAAACCACTAAGTATCATCATTAATTAATTTTATACATGAGGATCCTCTTCATGTTCCTTGATTTCCTATTTAACTCCCACTAAAACTATATTTCACCCTAAAAGATCATCTTAGCCTCCTTTGATCATCTGTTAACTCCTAGGATAGAAGGGGTAAAGGTGGGGTGGCAGATATAGAGGTGGAATGTGGAGGCATGGGAGAGGAAAGAATGGATGAAGTGAAGTGAAGTGAGGTAAGGAAAATATTAATGGAGGAAGAGGCATGAAGGTAAATGGGGAAGCATAAATAGGGAATCCCAAATGAACATTTGGGCATGCCACTGACTTTGGGTCAAATTGACATGTGGGCTCATATAACCAAGGAAAGAAGTATTCAAAAGGAATAAGAAAATTGGTTGGTTAAATCAAAATACTTAGGCACCTGATATAATGGAAAAGAGATACATAGGAGGGATAAGGGAAACAATAGGGGGCCAAGTAGTAGGATCTACCCTTTGCTTCTTCTTGGGCCTCTTATCTAGATCAGCTTATGTCTTAGTATTATAAGTAATAGTGGTGGAAGTGGTGGTGGGAATCAACTGGTGAGTCTATAGAGTGACTACAATTGTTGATGAGGTAATTAGAGATAATATATTTTTGCACATAGATGAACTCATTGTTAGGGTCACTAGGATGTGATCTACAATAGGTTTAGTAGTACCCATATGTTATACATTGAATAATGGAGGAGATGAAGTATAGGAAACTACATCTCTTAAATACCATAGGTGAGTTGTATGGATACTTACTAGTGGAATGGGTTGAGTGGCTAGAAATCATGGTATGAGGATGTTATACATTATCATATCTAGTGGTAATTAAGGGAATTAAGGGGGTAGAATGTGAAATAGGAGAGGCACCAATTAAGTAGGCAAATAGAAACTATGGGGTTCTCCACTAGGTTATTAAGGGATGGTGGAATTATGGGAAGGTATCATCATGGATGCCTTTGTTGGTCATGCTTCAAGCTAGACTCGGGGATATTGTTGATGTCAAATCATAATGCCTACATAAATTATGACTAATTATCTTGAATTGTAAGATGTGGGGGAGTTAGAGCAAAGATTGAGGGAGGAAAAACCCATGAGAAGAGGGATTTAAGAACCCCTTGATGATCTTTCTTGAAATCTTGGGTGCAGTCACTTGAAAAATTCCCTTGAGATGAGTTATCACAAGTGAATCAAGATCACTCTAGGTATATGGCTTGGGTTAAACCTATTTTACTATACATTTCATGGCCTCAATCTTATATAACACCTCCTTATCATTTGTAGGGTTGAGGTAGACCTCATCATCAAAGTGGGGCTCATGGCTATAATTTATGTTGAGGTGAGACTAGTATATCACCACATGGGGCTGAATGACAAAATGAGAATCCCATTATTTATGATCTACTCTACCTATGGCATAATAATACTTACTTTTCATCATATTATATAATAGACGTAGACTCTTATATATGCATTAGTGGATGATGATGGGGAAGGATAGGCAATCCTTCTATTGGTGACTGAGACAGTGGTTGAAAATACATTTTACTAGTTAATAGCTTATCTTTTATTTAGCCAACTAATTTATAACATGATAAGGAAAGTGGAGGGGGCCTTGTGAATCTCTATGACTCAGATAAGGGTAGGATTCATGTACCAGTAATCACTTATTGGGGTGAGATATTTCTTGATATCATTAGAGATCCAAGGCATGACCACCTCATTAATGGCCATGTAGACCACTAGGTCAAATGACTCATAGATTTCTTGGATATGATTCCAATAGTGGTGGAAATATAGTTTTTATAAAATTACATGCACCATAGTGCCCTTAGGATTTTATGGTGAGAAATCATAAGGATTAAAAATAATATTAACATAGATGGAATCCACTAGGTAACTCATCATGTAAAATTTATCATCCCAGGCCTCCTTAACATGGATCACTAGCCAAAAGTTATTAGTGCCCCTGAGGTCCGAGAATTCATCTCTCTTGAGGATGATTCTAATTAGGGGTACCATAGCATATGAATATGCACTAAATCAATATTTCTAATAAAGAAATTAAATAAGATCATCCTAACATGAACCCCTTCCCTAAAGGTGTAGATAGTTTAAGAATCAATGTCCTCCTTAATGACCCATTTGGTTTGGGTTCAGTTTCCTAATCCTTAAAAACCTCATATAGTTTATAGTTTTTTACCTATACATCTATGATATCCTTTTCATAGGTGACTATGTACTCCAAAATATTTTAATACACTTTGAATTTGGCTCTTGAAATGTCTACAATCTTGTGTCTAGACCTTGTAGATTACAATATGTCTTGGGCACTATCTTTCACCTATTTTGAGGTGATAATCTTATTTCCAAAGAGCTAGACACATAATAAAACATCTGCTTTGGATTCAACATTATGCAAACTACATATTTCATATGCCCTAGGGTCATATAATAACTTGGAATCATCTTCATCATCATTAGAGGGAGACTTGGGCACAACTTTGATTGCTTAGTACTTGAAATAAGTTAAGTTCTTGGGGAAGGTGGTGTCTCTGTATTCATGATTATCCCTAAGGTTAGAAGATAAAATATCCATGGTGCAAAAGGGTAAATCTTGATAGTATCTAATTCAGAGCAAGAGGGCATGAAGGGCACAGGAATGAGATAAAATTGAAATTAAAAATCTAAGAAATTAGTAGAAAATAATAGTAAACGAGTTCACCTTTGGGAACTTATAAGGATCAAAAAATATATCCTATCTTAATGGTGTTTAGAGTCTTACATAGCATGAGTTTCAATTAGAATTAGTGACACAATCCACCTATTCATTCCTTAATTTGGTAGTAACTTAGGAATTTGAAATAAGACATTCCCTATTTAGATTTAGGTTACTATAAGACCTTTTAAATTATCTATTTAGTTAATGTAAAGAGTGTGGTATGCACATGGATATTTCACACTTGTGGCATCTTGGGTGGCTCTTAATTATGGCATGTGTCTATCCATGGTTGGTCCTACTTGGGTTAGACTTCCACCTAAGCATAAGTAGGAGCTAAAATTTACCTCTTTAAGAGTTAGAATTAGCCATCTATAATATTGAGGTGATAAAAGGCATACTCTGATTAGTTTCCAAATCTAACTGTATTCCTCATAACCATCTCAAGACATATTGGGCATTCTTTACTAATTTTTCTATAAGTTCCACATGGCATGGTTTAATAAATTAGGCTCTCCCAATATCTGACATCTATGATAGGTCCAAGAGACTGACACATCTAATAGGATCTACATGGTGCTTATTCATTCGATCATGATCTCTTAGGCTTTAACATCTCTGACAGGCCTAAGACACTCACACTCCTGATAGATAGGCCATATGGTGCTTCCTCATTTGGTTAATATCTCTTGAGCTTTAACATATATAATATTTCCATGAGACTACCACTCTTAATATTTGGGCCATGTGGGACTTCCTCATTCAAGCATGTTCTCCCAAACTTTAACATCTCTAACATGTTTGGGAGACTAACACTTCTCACAACTACGTTGTGTAACATTTCCTCATTAGGTGAGCTCTACTATGAGATTTCATGAAAATTGATTAGGGTAAAATATATCCATGTAATTAATTAAAATCTCATCTTTCTATTTTCAAAGATTTATAAGGACTCTAAGAGACTGACACTTTAGGAAAACTAAAATAAGTCCAAATCTATAAAAAAACATAGTTATTGCAATAAAATATTCTAAGTATGAAATCCCTTATTATTTTAGAGTACAACAAGGACTCAAATACGTTTAAACTTATAAGACTACATAAATAGTTAACAAATACCAAATCTTCATTACAAACATTGTTAAATGTTTGACATACTAAGCCAAAATAAGAGTTTAGGAATTCTCAAGGTTTGAGGCTGATGATAAAGGGATTGAAAATCTAGGAAGATTTAAGTTGATAATTTTTATATGGGTCCATAAATTCTTCAAATAATAGGTTTGTGTTATCCATAATAAATGGTGACTTTGTAGGGAAAATATTTCCCCAACATTTATAACCTGTTAAGGTGTGGAACCTAAAAGCTTCACATATGAGCGCATTTAATAGTTTCAAGTCTACACAGTCACCAGCATCGGTCAGGAGCGACCACCATCGGTCAGGTGTAGTTGAAGAGATGCTAGCGTCAGTAGTAAATCGGTCAACGTCGGTCACAGGCAAGCAGGTAGGAACCAGCGTCAGTTACCTGTGCGTCTAGAATGCTATTTTCGAGGACAGAACCAAGTGTTTGCATGATGAGTTTAAGTTGTAGTCTTAAGTTTGCATCTCTATTATTAGTAAGATTATTTTTAGAGCCCTTGTTCAAGAGGCTTAACTGTTGGTTGTAAGTGCATGCTCAAGTCTCCTAATTCTATATGTAGAATTAGATCTTCTTAGCTTATTGCATTGGTATGTTGAAGAACAGTACAGAATTGAATCAATCCAGGTTGTTGGAGTTGATTGTTCTTGAGAGAGAGAGCTCTTGAGGGATAGAGATCTAGTGATAGATCTATACATCTGAGAGAGTTATGGAAGAAAGAAGTTTCTTCAATTGTATTCCTTTTGTAAAGAGTTTAATGCAAGTTTTCAGGGTGGTTTCTTGTATCTCTTGTTCTTGTTATTTATCATTCTAGTTACTTGTCTATCTAATTTAATTTCGCGTTTATTGCTTTCATAAGTGTAATCTATTGTTGGTTGATCCCCAACAAGTGGTATCAGAGCCTTGGTTGTAGGTTTAGATTTTGATATCCAATAATTGGTATCAAAGCTCAGGTTCATTAACAGGCGGTTCAGATCTGTGTAGTGCGTATTGATTACAGGTTACTCACAAGAGTTTCTACAAGGATTTCTATTTGAGTGGGAGAAGCAATGGCAGATGAAAGTAAACTGAGAATGGAGAAGTTTAATGGCAAAAACTATCAACATTGGAGAATGCAGATAGAGGACTATCTGTATCAGAATGATCTATACTTACCGTTAGGTGGGATTGCAAAGAAGCCCAAAGACATGGAGGATGAAGAATGGGAAGTTCTTGACAAAAAGGCTCTAGGGTCTATAAGACTGAGTCTAACATCTACTGCGATATCTAATTTATCACAAGCAAAGTCTACAGTAGAGTTGATGACTACTTTAGCAAACTTGTATGAAAAACCCTCTACTTCTAATAAGGTATATCTTATGAAGCAATTATTTAATTTGCATATGAATGAAGGTGGATCTGTTTCTACTCATCTGAATGATTTCAATGGAATTGTGAATCAATTAAGTTCAGTCAATATAGTGTTTGATGATGAAATAAAAGCTCTTTTAATATTATGTTCTTTGCCTAAAAGCTGGCATGGCTTAGTAGTGGCAGTTAGCAATACTGCATCTGCATCAAATATTTTGAAAGTAGAGGATGTTGTTAGTGTTATCTTGAATGAGGAAATTCATAGGAAAAGCACAGAAGAGACATCTGGGAATACTTTAAGTTTTGAGAGCAGGGGGAGGTAGAAAGATAAGATCAAAAGGAGATCAAGATCTAAGTCTAAGGTGAGAGGAAGATCCAAATCCAGAAATGGAAGGAAGCCATAATGCTGGAATTATGGAAAGATTGGGCACATAAGTAGAGATTGATGGTCAAAGCCTAAGGAGGACAATCAGCATGAAGGAAAGGAAGAAGCCAAGGTTGCAGGTATTGCATAAGATGCTTTAATATTCTCTCTGCATAATAATATAGAATCTTGGGTGTTAGATTCTGGTGCATCTTTTCATGCTACCCCTAATAGGGAATATTTTAGTGACTATATCCATGGAGATTTTGGAATAGTGTATCTAGGGGATGATGAGCCCTGTAAAATAATTGGCAAAGGTAAAGTGCAATTGAAGATGCAGAATAGCAACACATGGGTGTTGAGAGATGTGATGCATGTTCCTAGCTTGAAGAGAAATTTGATTTCTGTAGGAAAGTTAGGGGATGAGGGTTGTACAGTAACTCTCACAGTAGAATCTTGGAAGGTGACCAAGGGTGCACTTGTTATGGCCAGAGGTAAGAGAGAAGGTACTCTCTATTTGTGTAATTGTGTTACTAACAATTCTCCTTCTATATTATCTACTTCAGATGTGGATGCTAAATTGTGGCACTCAAGGCTTGGCCACATGAGTGAGAAGGGGATGTCAATTCTTAAGTCCAAAGGTATGCTTTCAGATTTAAAAGGCATAGATCTAGAGTTTTGTGAGCACTGTGTATTTGGAAAATAGAAAAGGGTTAGTTTTCTCAAGACTAGGTCTACTAAGAAGAGGCATAAGTTGTAGCTTGTTCACATAGACGTGTGGGCACCGGCTTAGGTTGCTTCCATTGGAGGATCACAGTACTATGTATCTTTCATACATGATGCTACAAGGAAGGTATGGATCTATTGTATTAGGAGAAAATATGATGTATTTGAGACTTTTAAGATTTGGAAAGCTATGGTTGAGAATGAAATAGGTAAAAGATTGAAGTGCCTAAGATTTGACAATGGCGGTGAGTTTTGCAGTTATAAGTTCAGAGATTATTGTTATATGCATGGAATATGTAGGCAAAGGATGGTTCCAAGGACACCTCAGCAGAATGGAATTGCTGAAAGGATGAATAGGACAATAATGGAGCGTGCAAGGTGTATGAGATTGCATGCTAGTTTGCCCTTACATTTTTGGGCACAAGCTGTTGACATTGAAATGTACCTGATTAATAGAGGACCCTCTACAGCTCTGGATGGTGGAATTTTAGAAGAGGCATGGACAGGTAAAAAGTTAGATCTCTCATATCTCAAAGTTTTTGGTTGTGAAGCCTTTGTGCACATAGATAAAGAAAATAGAAAGAAGCTAGATGCTAAGTCTATGAGGTGCACATTTATTGGCTATGGCTCAGATGATTTTGGTTATGGATTGTGGAATCTAGAAAATAACAAGGTAATTAGGAGCCATGACATTGTTTTTAATAAAAAAGTGATGTATAGTGATCAACTGAAGAAGCTAAATCAATCTGGATAGAGCAATGGTGAATGGGATGAGGTAACGGTCCAAAATGAGCTCACAAGAAAAGGAAATAATCATTTGCAAGAAAACATAGAGACCGACGTCGGCAGTATAGGAACTGGCATCAGCAGAATAGAAACTGAGGTCGGTCATATAGAGACTAATGTCGATAGGACAGGCACCGGCATCGGTCAGGCAAAACTAGCGTCAGCCAGTAACAGGTCTAGAGGTGATCGAGGTCGGTCACTGTCAGAGAATTTGGGTGGACAACATGTTGTGAACGAGTCTCAGACACCCATCAGAAGGTCAAAAAGGGTAAGCAAGCCTCCAATTAGATATTCTCCTTTTTTATTTTATTTATTGCTAACTGATGGTGGAGAACCAGAGAGTTTTGAAGAAGCAATATAGGTGGAGTCCAAGAGTCAGTGGGAGCGTGGCATGGTTGAGGAGATGGAGTCCTTAAGAGAGAACCAAACATGGGATTTGGTTGAGTTGCTAGTAGGTAAGAGGACACTGAAGAACAGATGGACCTACAAGTTGAAAGAAGGTGAGAATGGACAGATGAGATATAAGGCCAAATTGGTAGTGAAAGGATTTGCACAAAAGCCAGGTATTGATTTTGGTGAGATTTTTTCTCCTGTTGTTAAAATGACTTCTATACAGATTGTATTGTCTTTGGTTGCTGTTGAGGATTTGCATCTTGAGCAGCTAGATGTTAAGATAGCATTTCTTCATGGAGATTTGGATGAGGAAATCTATATGGAACAACCAGAAGGATTTGAGGTCAAAGGCAAGGAGAAGTTAGTGTGCAGATTGAAGAAAAGCTTGTATGGCCTCAAGCAAGCTCCTAGGCAATGGTATTTAAAATTTGACAGGTTTATGACTGAGCATGGCTACAGTAGGTGTCAATCTGACCATTGTGTGTATTTCAAGAGATTTGATAATGGTAGATATATTATTCTATTGTTGTATGTAGATGATATGCTAGTTGCAGGATCACACATGCAGGATATCTCTGAGCTTAAGGTGAAATTAGCTCAAACGTTTGCTATGAAGGATTTGGGAGCAGCAAAGAAAATCCTTGGCATGAGCATTAAGAGAGACAGGAAAAATCATAGGTTAATATTATCTCAAGAGGATTATGTGGACAAGGTGTTGAAATGGTTCAACATGCAGGATGCAAAATCGGTAAGCACACCTTTGGCTGGACATTTTAAGTTGAGTAAAGAACAATGTCCTAATTCACATGATGAGGTAGAGTACATGAGTAAACTTCCATATTCTTCCACAATAGGGAGTTTGATGTATGCAATGGTGTGTACTAGACTGGATATTGCCCAAGCAGTGGGAGTGGTAAGTAAGTATATGGCCAATCCAGGTAAGGAACATTGGAAAGCAGTTCAGTGGATCCTTAGATATCTGAGAGGAACCAGCAGTAGGCACTTGTGTTATGGAGGCTCAGATACTTCTCTATATGGTTATGTAGATTTAGATATGGCAGGTGATTTGGATGGTAGGAGGAGCACTACAGGTTATGTTTTCACTGTAGGTGGAATGGCGGTTAGTTGGATATCTAAGTTGCAGAAGGTTGTTGCCTTGTCAACTATATAAGCAAAGTATATTGCAGCCACAGAAGCTAGCAAAGAGATGATATGGATGACACGGTTCATGGAAGAGCTTAGAAGGGAGCATGGGAGTTACAGGTTGTATAGTGACAGTCAGAGTGCAATCCATTTGGCTAAGAATCCAGCTTTTCACTCAAGAACCAAGCACATACAGCTAAGGTACCATTTCATACGACAAGTATTGGAAGATGGTGATTTGAAGCTGGAAAAGATCCATACAGATAGGAATCCTGCTGATATGTTAACCAAGCTGGTTATAAAGGAGAAGTTGAATCTTCATTCAACTTCTGTTGGTCTTCATGATTGAGTTGAAGATGGAGGAGCTAGAAGATGTTGTTGTATAGGTACTGGTGCAGTTGTTTATCTCCAAGTGGGAGATTGTTAAGGTGTGGAGCCTAAAAGCTTCACATATGAGCACATTTAATAGTTTCGGGTCTACACAGTCACTGGCGTCAGTCAGGAGCGACCACCATCGGTCAAGTGCATTTGAAGAGATGCCGGCGTTGGCAGTAAATTAGTCGATGTCGGTCATAGGCAATCAGGCAGGAACCGGCGTTGGTTACCTGTGCGTCTAGAATGCTATTTTTGAGGACAGAACCAAGTGTTTGCATGATGAGTTTAAGTTGTAGTCTTAAGTTTGTGTCTCTATTATTAGTAAGATTATTTTTAGAGCCCTTGTTTAAGAGGCTTAACTGTTGGTTGTAAGTGCATGCTCAAGTCTCCTAATTCTATATGTAGAATTAGATCTTCTTAGCTTATTGCATTGGTATGTTGAAGAACAGTACAGAATTGAATCAATCCAGGTTGTTGGAGTTGATTGTTCTTGAGAGAGAGAGCTCTTGAGGGATAGAGATCTAGTGAGAGATCTATACATCTGAGAGAGGTGTGGAAGAAAGAAGTTTCTTCAATTGTATTCCTTTTTTAAAGAGTTTAATACAAGTTTTCAGGGTGGTTTCTTGTATCTCTTGTTCTTGCTATTTATCATTCTAGTTACTTGTCTATCTAATTTAATTTCGCGTTAATTGCTTTCATAAGTGTAATCTATTGTTGGTTGATCCCCAACATAACCCACACTATGATAATCTAATATTTTAACATAGAGATAAGCAAGTTAAACTTTATCTGATGCACTTTGAGTATAAAAATCACTCAAGTCTATTTTAATAAGTAAAATATTGGGCTCTAGTTTCTTCCAAGGCCACTCTATGAATTAATGATCAATTCCTTTTATTTAATGGATTACTTCAACAAGCTTAGGTATGTTTGGAATATCAAAATATTTATGAGGGGTTATGCATTTCATAAAAAATTTCTAAGGGGGGGGGATTGATCATTACTCTAATAACTTCTAAGTGTATATATCCCTAAAAAGATGCTTTTGGTCTCACTTCTAACCTTGCTCCATTGCTAGTCAAGTTGAAAAGACTACAATGGAAGTTACCAAAATCACCATTTCTGAGGAAGAAAATTAATATATATGTTGATATTTAGACTTAATTTGATTTGATGTTTAATTCATGAAGGTTGGAGACTAGTGTATCCAAGGTTGATGGTATCCTCATTAGGCTTGTAATACTTAGGTGACCGTTCACTTATTAAACTATTCATAAAATCCTTACTATTTTCTTTGGAAGTGTTTGAAATGGCCTTGGTTAAAGTAGATATTTTCTCAATGCACTTGTTTAGTGTTCAATTAGTGGTTTTTATTTCTTTCAATGCTTTTTATAAGGTTACCTTGTTTATCATTGTGTTAAATATTGGAGGTTCACCTTTTGTTTCCTAATTATATCACTAGTTTTCATTATTTAATCATCCTTTAGAGAAGTCATAACTTTATTTAAACTTAATTAATCTCTATGAACCATTTGGGGGAAAGGATACCATCCCATTAGGGAGACTTAGGAGCAAAAAATTGAGGTAAAGTTGACAAAATACATAAAAAACAACACTGTGGAAAGAAGCACACAACAAAATCAAACAAACAATAAAAGCAAACATACATCAAAGAAAAATAGACTAGTCCTAATATAATATATACATTAGCAACCTTGTTAAAGTTATTTAGATATTTTATTAGAAGGGATAGAAAAAAATTAATGCTTTATTAATATCTATTCATAAGTAGTGGAAGGTTGTTGCCTTTGAGGTCTTTGAGGTAGAACACATTGTATCTAAGTCACTCTAAGGTATAATAGGGTTTAAATTATAGTATTGACCCTTATTTTCATGGGATTTATCCCATAATAACACTAAATTATAAATACTTAATGACTTCACCTTTGACCTCTTGTCAAACCACCTTTTAACCATGCCTTGGTGTTTAGTGAAATTCTAGAGGGCATCTTCTTGACCATCTTCCAATTGGACTATGTCTAATAACATTGAGTTCACCTTCTCACTTATTTCCACGTATTTATTCATAAAAATATAGGTAGGTAATCTAAGGGAAATTGGGAAGAGTGGATATAACCCATATACTAATAGGAATAATGAAGATTTGGGGGCCTCCTTATACTGAGTATGATCAACCCAAAGGATGTATTTTAGCAATGAGTGACATTATCAGGGATTCTTCTCTACAAATTTATTGATCACATCGATCAATTTATTGTTTTTATATTTTTAAAAATCATTTCCTTATGGGTAGTACTTAGATGAGAATCTTAAATTGATCCCATGTTCATAAGACCATTTAGTAAAATCTACAAATTAGATTATAGGTCCATTATCACAGACCAGTGTCATTGGTATGCCAAATTAGGTGATTATGTTTTCTTCAATAAATTTGATCACCTCCTTGGTGGTACTATTTTTTGTTTCTACTTTCTTGATCCATTTCATGTTATAATCTATAGGCATAAGCATGGATTTGTGGCCAGCCTAAGGTGTTTAGATTGATAACTCCTATGAAGTTCAATCCCCATTGTACAAATAGTTTTCCTTCAATAATAGGTTGAAATGACATTAAAACATGAACCTCCTATTTGGTGAAATATTGGAACTAATTACATGATCATAAATGGGCATGCACATCCTTGAAGATAGTGGGATAGTAATAGCCTACTTATAGGATCTTTTGTGTTGTATCATTCCCAAAGGGATGGCTACTACCCAAGTTCTTATGGAAACTAGACACAACATATTTGGATTCTTCCTAAAATAAACACCTAAAATGATGCCTTCATAATTATTTATATAAAGGAACCATTTATTGATCATCTAATTATTTGCTTTCATCTTGAGGTACCTTTTTCTGGGTCTATTTTACTCCCTAGGGTGGAGTTTCATAGATAATATAGTGGGTGATCAGAGCATACCAATCTTGATGAAGTACTTATGCATGGTCCACATGATGTAGTGTGATCTAGGGATCAATCTTTGTGAATAAATAAATCAAACCATAGATTTAGATAAGCTTATCAAGTCTAATATCTAGATAATATTCTTGTAAGTTGGATATCTACTATCCTCTGCACTCTCCCAATTCATTTTGCTCGAGCATAAGCTTTATCATTGGGTATAGGACAATGGCATGCACCTTATTCTTAAGAATGAAATGAAAAAATTTCTTCACTACCTTGATTATGGCATACGCATGTTTTTCAAGTGTAGAATAATTGATCTCTGTCTTTAAGGTTTGTGCTCATGAAAAAAATTTGGTGTTCTTCCTCATTCTACTTCTGAGTGAGGATGGTAGCAATAGTGTGCTTAGAATTAAAAGAGTAGAGGTATAATTCTTTGGTGTAGTCTAGGTTTATCAGAAATGGTACCTCCATGATGAATCTTTAATGTCTTGGAAGGATTTATTAGATACATAATTACATTTCACTTTAGCTTCTTATTTCAACATGGCATTCAAATGTTTAAAATATTAAAAAAACTAGAAATAAATTCACATACAAAATTAATTTTCCCAAAGAAAGACTTTAGTTCCTCTTTACTATTTAGAAGAGGTATCTTGGAAATTATATCAACACACTTAGTTTCAATATAGATACCTTACTTCATGATAATGTGATCGACAAGTTTACCTTCAATAACACTAAACACACTCTTCCTTGGGATTAAGGAGTGCCATTCCTTATGCATCTCTCAAATATCTTCTTCAGTTAATGAATGTGATTTGATATTTATTTGGAAAATATAGTCAAATAATCCATATAGATAACAATGCATTTCCCTATCAAACCTTCAAATTAAAAATCCATGGCTATATAAAAATTGTCTCCTACATTGATCAAGTTAAATGGCATTTTTTTGTAAGTAAAGGTTCCCCACTTTGTTCTAAATGTAGTCTTGGTTCTATCCTTTGGGTTGATGAGTACTTGATTTTATTTATAATCCATCTAAAAATGACATCATTTGGGATTTTATCACCATTTAAATTAGTTATTCCAAGGAGGGTATTGAGTAATTATATTTATCAGAGGCTCAGTTCAGATTTTGGAAGTTTATATAGAGCCAAATCTCTCCATTTTTATTACAAATAGTTACTAAGTTGGCCACCCAAGTGGATTGGTGGATTGGAAATATGATTCCTATTGAAAAGATATCATGACCCTATTTATGTATATGTGTTTATATAATAGGTTCATAGGTATATGCCTTTGTCTAATAGGCTTCTAGTTTGGTTTTAGGGAGACAATATAGGTTATTTACACTTGGGTCTAAGATATTAATATCTCCGTAGGCCTAGTAAATTACTTCCCTATGTATAAGTAGCATCCCTCTAAGTTGTTAAATATATTCCAATATACAATCATATCTAATTTTAATGGTCTGGGGATGATCAAGGGACCTAAGATCAATATTCTTTATATCTTGGCTTCTCATATGGGCATTAAAACATATCTAGGTCAAAGACTTAGTCTAAGGATATCATGCTTTTTGGGACATAGTTTTCTATAAGGTTCATGGTAATGTCCCTATCATAGTTTGTATCCCATGTATCATCTCTCTCTTTCTCATCAATTATGTGGGCTTAAAATACCCCAGTGTTGTTGAATAATTATAAAATATGTTGTTCATCCTTGAAGACTTGGAATTAACTCTACCTTGGCTTCTCATATGTTGGTCATCCTCAAGGACTTAGAATTATCCAAAAAAAGGGGAAATGGATTAACTCTAAAAATAACTCATGTAATCCCATATCATCTATAGGTGTTATATTTTTAGTAGAAGTTATCAATTAATCATCAACTTAGTTTTCCTCTCAGGGAATGGGAATAAAATTAAAGGCAGTGAACATACCTATCAAATACCATGCCCTATGTTTGTAGTTCCAAAGATAAGAAATATTACACTAGAATTTTATCCTACCTTTGTTTATGACTAATTCAAAATACCCAAACACTTTAAGTTATTTGAATTTGTGTTTCAAGGCCAATAAAAACCCATGGATCAAGGCATTGTACTATACCAAGTTGTTAGTATAAAGGAACTAAAGTCTATAAGTATCTAGGTGTCATTTTCCCTATGGGTCAAGCTGAAGGATTCCTACCCCATAAACTTGTTTAGAGTAGGCCCCATTAAAGAATAGGGACAACAAACTTGTCATCTCAGGACAATTTCTACTTTCATGCCTAGACAGTTATATATATAGAGTGTATATTCTTAGGTCTAAGGATACTAGATTCACCTTTTCATTCATGACACTATATTATGTGATCATACATTTCATCAAAGGTTATTTGTCTACTCTAATTTTACTGGCCAACCTCTCTGAGGCAACCACATATGAGAAAATTTAGTATCCATGTACCCATTTAAGTTTATAGACCAATCCCTACTAAGAAGCATTATATAGGCCTTAAGGATTTCTACTACCTACATGTCTATGAACTTTTGGATCCTAGGTTCAAACTCTAACTGCATATGGATGTTTAAATTCTCAAAACTAACTTAACCTTTGATTTATCTAATTTTACCACCACATTTTTTGACTTTATAAGGACTAACCTTAACTTATCATAAATTCCCATAGGTATCACATTAGTTGAATCTCTTAAGTTGACTAAGTAGTTATGTAGGTTCTTCCCAAATAATATGATAATTATAATGAAGGGAGGGACTTCAACTTTGTTCTTGTGGATGAAAACATTGGTTTGGGTAGCCTTTTATTTTAAATGGGTAGGATTATCTATAAGTGACTTCATCAAAAGGTCTCATTGTTCAGTGATCTAGGCAAGTTCATGAAGCATTATATTTTATTTTATTTTTTCCTTGTCCTCTACTATGTTTTGCCATACCATTTTTGGAACTAGTTTGGTCTTTTTAGGAGCCTTTGAATCATTAGGTTTTGGAGGTGGTGGATCATTCCTAACTTCATGATCAAGAGGGGTTCCACCATTATTTGGAGGATTAGAGGTGGTGAGAGGTTCTCTCTACATATAATTCTTAAGGTCATAGTTTCTTCTTTGGAATTGCTATAATGTGTGGGCCTCACTAGTACTCTCCTCTAATTTATTATCATCTTTATATGGGATCTCCATAGTTTTTAATACCATCATTATGGTTGATGGTCTAGTAATTATAGAGGCTTTTGAGAGGTTTAAGACCACCTTGCATTCCTCTATTTCCCTTTCAAAGATATTTAAGGCACTACATAATTGTATGCATTTAATTTCCTTTTGTTGAGTTGTCTTGTGCACCCATCACTACTTTGGGAGGGATATATCATAGATTTTAATCTTAGGTAGATTTTTAGGTGATGGTTCTAGTTTACTATTAGGGTGATTATAATATCTATTTTTCCTTTGATAAGTTAAGTTCCTATTAGATCTCTCACCACTAGTATTCCCTATTTATTTATAGAGATCCAAGAAGTCATTGCTTAACCTCTACGCCATATGTTGGATAACATCCAACTCATTAATGGTGGAACATTGGGGTATGATTTGAATATTATTCATAGATAATAATGTTATTTGGTGTTATAAGTGGGGAACTACCTCATTTTTCATCAAGTTAAGAAAACCTAGGTATTGGTTTGGCATAGAGTGCCTCAGTGGAATCTGGTTAGTTATGGGTAGTAGTTGAGATGAATGTAGGTTATGACTTGCATTATGAATGTGTTTAAAGTGGACATTTTTGGTAAATCATTAAGAATGGGATCCAACATTTAACCTTGGGTGTTGATATTTCTATCCACCTTTATGTATTTATCATAAGCTAAATGTAGATCTATTATTAAGGGATCCCATCTTAGAAACATGGTCATCCAAGGGTCTAGGGAGTTCTTATACATTTTGATATATGGTTGAGCATTAGGTTGATAAAGCACAATAACCCAAATATACATATTTTGGAACCTAGAATTTAATTTTTTGATTGTCTTGTTTGGTTCCTTCTTAATACATGCAAACTATTGGTAAAGGAAACTAGGGTCAATGAATTTCCTAAACTGATCCAAGAAGGTGTTGTTAAATTTGTCCCACCTTATGATGGAGTCCTTAGGGAGATTTATTAACTAGTCACATGTTGCATCCATCAAAGTGAATGATAATACCCTACAAGTTACATCCTCAAGTTTCATATTTAGGAGCTTTGTGGTAGTTTTATATGAAGTTGCATGCTCTTAGGTAGTTCATACCACACCAAATGTGAAACATGGAAGGTACCTTTTTAGGATTATGGGTAGGTCATGGATGACTGTGGGAACACTAATATCTAACCTAGCTAACAAGGCCATGATGGCATATATTAGGGGTAATCTATTTTAGGTATATTAAGAGGACAAGTTAGTGGGAAAAACTATAGGTCAGAGTTTATTTCCACCAAATAGGACTCTTCTATGGAATTATAAGGGTGAAACAATCAATTTATAATGGTAGGATCTAGATCTAGTGAATTCTTTAGTAGGCTCCAAATTTTTGAATGGTAAATTAGTGAGTTAGGGATTATTTTTCAAGCCCTCCTTCTATCACCAACTATTCTTATGTGTGTTTGAGGCACACAACAATAGTGAAATGGTAAAGGATGTTAGAAATATTCCTAAGTTAACATTAGTGTGTACATTATATGTAAGGAGAGTCATTTCAATAACTCTTGATAATAGTATTTGTGATAATATTTGTGGGATATGACTCCTTATTTCAATTATATTTTATGCATGTATATTTGTAATCAATGTTATTAAATATTAACATAGCATTATTATTAAAACTCTCTAGTTTTGGCTCTTACAATTCATATTAATGTATCAGAATGGGTATGGAGAATTTTTTTAAAAAGGAGTGCAGTCAGTGGTTAATTTGTTCTTGAGGATGAAAAAGGAATATTGTGAATAATTTTAATGCATAGATTATTCATATAAGTTTAGGTAAACTAGATTTTTATATTTTATTGTTTGGTCATACCATGTTTAGAAATGGCATCTAGTTTCGATTTTCTAGTTTTACATTGGTTGCATCAATTTTGGAATCATTTTTATTCACATTTTGTATAACTTATCCATATTAGTGTTGTCTCCAAATTTTTCACCCTAGAAGAGGGTGTTTAGGCCTCTTCTAGATTTGGGAAATGTTGGGGCATTTCCAAGAATTTGGGTGTGCCTATAGGTCGAAATGAACCTCTAGGTTTAAACGGATAGCTCCCTAAATATGTCTATGAAAAATAACCTATGTTTAAACTAGACTATTGAGAAGAAAGGGTTAGAAAATTGTATAAAATTAAAATCTATTCCATGTGTGGTGATACACCAAAACTATCTTCCATATGAATGCCACATCCTAGTGCATAATATAGCAAAAGACACAAGCCATTTTTGAGCTCTAAAAAATCTAACACAAGTATTTAAACATAGAGGTGAGATGTTAAAAATAACATAAGGTAAATTAATCTAAAATAGCAAGTGTTTTCTCATTCCAAAACAATAATACTCATGAAAGATTTCAACACATTCAGACACACACTGTCACCTATTAGACCCAGGATTCTTGCTCAGATGTGAAGGGAGAAGAACATAAGGATAAAAATCATCACATAATATTATTGTACATCTCTTACAGACTCAAAAAATTATCTATAAACTTCAAAGGAAAAGACTTATGCTAATTTTTAAAGGTAGAGCATGGTATCATTCTATCAGGGCTTTGTCATACTATTTGTGGATATCTTTTTACTAGCTAAGTGGTTATATATAGCAAGAAGAAAGAGAGAAGGGGAGGCATTTGGTGATAATGAAAAGGATAAATTCTATTGGAAGTCATCATCTTCAATTGTAACTAATTTTGCCAATGATGCTCATTAGGGCATTCTGATTGATCCATGTCACCCTCTTGAATGCCCTTGGCATTCCCTCTTAGAGATTCATTTTTAATGGCTACTTAATAGAATAGAGATATGTGGAGATGGAACCAAAAATGGTTGTTTCTAATGGATCCACCTATTGGATATTTGTTTCAGTGCCCAACTACTTCTCCTTGGCTTGTCATGATGCATAATGGCATGGAGAGAATTTGTTTTTATTCTTCTTGGATTTATCTTTCCTTTTTGAATTATCCTCAAGGAATGACTAGGATTGGTAATTATAAGTCATTGATCTACTAGGCATGGATGCCTATGGATCATCCTTCATATATCTCTATCTCATGCCACATGGTAACTTCTCATTTGCCTAATCATGATGGTGGTACTAACTCATTGAACTAAGTTTGTTAAGATAAGCAACCTTAGAAACTTGATTTGCATTTATAGAACCATTTAGGTTCTCTAATTACTTAAAATTGCTTTCTTCAAGGTTGCCATTACTCATGAATTATAAAGTGAGAGTGAGTAATGTCTATTCATGGGACTAAAATACACTATCTAAGACCAAATCAGGTTTGTCTTGGTACACTACTTTAGGTTTTCTATTTCTCATGACTTATAAATTTTGAGTCTTAACCTTTGGAGAACATAGTTTTCACCATCCATAAGTAATTTGGGTTTGTAAATCTAAATTATTTATACTCATATAACCCCTTGAAGACAAGCACTAATGGAAACTTGATTTTCACTTGTCTTCACCTTAAGTCTTCAAGCTTTTTTAGGCTCCTTACTTTGGGTTTTTCATGTTTCAAGTATTCAAGCTTTTCAATCTCGATTACTTCCAATGGCTAGTTACTTGCTTTGAAATTGATGTCCCTTGGTCCGTCATGGGATATTGGCACAATTCATTTGAGAATGTTGCATCTCTTTTCCTTTGAATTTTTTATCCAAAGGAATTCCTTTAGACTTCTTGCTTGTCTTGGCTTTCAGAAAGTGACTCTTCAATTTTTTTTGAAAAGCACTTGGCTAAAGAAAGTGACCTTCAAAATAATTTTGAAGGGTACTTGGCTAAAGAAGTGACCTTTATAAAAAAAATTAAGGGCACTTGGAGGAGAGAAAAGGCCCTTCAAAAAAATTTGATGGGCATTTTGGGAAAATTGACCCTTCAAAAAGTTTAAAGGGCACTTTGGAAGGGAAAAGTGTACCTTTGGATTTTTTTAAGGGCACTTTGGAAACATAAAAATTCCTTTAGAATAATTTTGAAGGGCAAACATGAAGGAAAGTGACCCTTAAAACTTTTCCAAAGGGCACTTGGAAGAATAGAAGTGTCCCTTCAAAAAAAATTGAAGGGTACTTTAAAAGAAGGAAGGAGGAAGGAGGAAGAAAATCTTCTAAGATTTTCTTTGAGAAAGACTCAAGGAATGATTATTTTAGACTTTTTATCCAAGACAAAAGTCTAAGACAAAAAGGCTAAATGAATTCAAATGTTGGGGAGTGACAAGGAAGGCTTCCTACAAAGGCTAGACAACACTTGAAATGAGAGAAATACTTTGAGTAAGGATTCTTAGGGAAGGGGATAGATGGATAAAAAGATTATACTTAGCCAATTTTTGAGGGTACAAAAATTGGCTAACATTTTTGGCAATTCGTAAGGGAGGAATGCCTATTATTCCTAAGACTAGTCATCTTAATCCTTTAATTGGGCATGGAGTCATGTATAAAAGCTACAAAGGGAACTAAACAAGCTTTGGCTCAAGAACACATAGCTGGGTGAACAAACACACAAGGAAAATATTCTCACCAAACAAGAGGAAGTAAATACAACACTTGTGCAACAATGCACTTAGGGAAAATAATAGGCAATAAAACAAAGGAAGCACAACCAAAAAAACAAAGTAAACACACCTAAACTAGTATTTACAAGGAAACAAGGGATAATAGTAGGATTTCAAGTGTATACCATTTACAGGGATGGGTAACTCTTCCCCATTCATCTTGGATAGTTGAAAGGAGTTTATTTTCTTACACTTGGTGATGATGTAAGGGCCACTCCACAAGGTGCCAAACTTTGTATGCCTACCTAGATTTGATCTATCTTCATCCCATTTCAATACCAAGTCACCCTCTTTAAACACTCTTGCACTTGTCCTTTTGTCAAAGGACTTCTTCATGAGCACTTGATTGTGTCCCATAACCTTGTGTGCATCATCCCTTGCCTCCTGTAGCTGCATTAGTTTTGTCAACCTAACTTCCATTAGACTATTTTCAAATAATTCTAGCTGATATGCAAGTTCTAAGGTAGAGAGTTCTTTAGATATGGAAAACCTAGCTTCTCTCCCATAAATAAGTATAAAGGGAGAGTTACCAATTGATTTCTTAGGAGTAATTTTATCTATGCATAAATCTATCTTTAACTTGTTGTGCCAAGTTCTTTAAGTATTCTATAATGTTCTCTTGATTATTTTTATGAGGTTCTTCTTGGTAGGCTTAGCCAATCCATTACCTTGAAGGTAATAATTGGATGAGGTACTTAAGTGAACTCTGATCCTTGATGCCCAATTAGAATTTTTAATAGATATGAAATCAAGTGCATTATCATAAATGATGACATGGGGAACTCCAAACCTTGTCAAAATGCTATCATAGAAATCCAAGATAGCATTTTCACTTGCCTCCTTTAGTGCAACAACCTCTACCCACCTTGTAAAGTAGTCAGTGGCAGTCAATATCCATTTGTGTCTAGCACTTGATGGAGGGTTGATCATGCCAATGAAATTAAGATCCCATTGCATGAAAGTCTAGTCCACTTGGATAGGTTTTAGTGGAAGGGCTACAAGTTTCTACTTGCCTACAAAGAAGGCACATTGAGGATACTTTCTAACCCACTAGTAACATTATTTAAAAAGACTAGGCCAATAGTAACCAGCCCTTATTATTTTTATAGTTGTTTTCTTAGGGGAGAAATGATCCCCATCTACGCCATCATGGAACTTCTCCATTATCATATCAAATTGATCATTATTAACACATCTTAGCATCACACTATTTACATCCTTTCTAAAAAGGACACCATCCACAAGGTAGTAAGGGATGGTCTATAATCTAAAATATCTCTTTTAAGACTTGTTCAAGCTATTGGGACACTCACCATTTTAAATAAAATTGATGATGTCTTATGTCCAAATTTGAGCTTACATTTGATCAGCTGGTTGAGGTTAAACTTGGTTAGGCAAGACTTCCTCCTTTGGATCTTGAAGGTCTAAAGATAGATGCTCACACAATCCTCTTCCTCTTACCAATTTTATCACTTAAATGTCCATATCACACTCCATCACCTTTCTAATCCATCCATCTCTCTTCTCATTGAGGTCCTTACTTAGGAGAAACTCCTTGGTGTTGGGATGAGAAATGATGACATATATCTTATTGTTGGAAACCATGTGCCTAAATTTATTTATCCCTCTAATCATTATTAGAGCATACTTCTCAACAAAATATTACTTGACCTCATAGTCCTCCAACCCTTTATTTAAGAATGTAATTGGCTGCTCAACCTCTTCATCATTCTTCTACATAAGCATAGATGAGATCATTTCAAGGTTAACAAAGGTGTAAAGTATGAAATCCTTGGAAAATTTGGGTTCAAGAGAGTAGGATATTCTATAATTGCTCTCTTCATTGCCTCAACATTGTTTTTACCTTCCTTTGTCCAAGAAAAAGCTTGGTTCTTTTTTAGCATGGTTGTGATAGGCTTTACCATAGTTGCAAAGCCTAGAATAAACCTCATTCCTTACAAAGTTTATTTTCCCCAAGAAGCTTTGTAGTCCCTTCTTGTGTTGAGGCAAGGACAAGCCTAGGTTAGCCTTAATCCTTTTGGGGTCAATAGCTAATCCTTCCTTTGAAATGATATGACCCAAAACCTTGCCTTCATGTACATCAAAGATGCACTTCTTTGGATTAATGGATATTCCATACTCACTTGCCTTACGTGCTCCATATGATCAGTAGCATATTTGGAAAAAATAGTTATATCATCAAGATATATAAGTAAAAACTTGTTGATCAAACCTTTGAAAGCTATGTCCATCACTCTTCAAAACATGGCTTTAGAATTTGATAAACCAAAAGGCATCTTGTTGTAAGCAAAGGTCCCCCATTTCATAGTGAAGGCTATCTTGAACTAATCTTCTTCATTGACCAATATTTGATTGTAGCCTGAATAACCATCAAGTGAGAAACATTGAGAACTTAAAACAACTTATATAATTTTCTCCATGGAAGGTAGTGGATAATGATGCTTAAGAGACACTCTATTAAAATCTTAAAAATTCACACAAAGTCTGATTTCTCCATTTTTTTTGACAAGTACAAGATTAGGTACCCAAGGTGAGTACTTGATAGGAAAGATAATCCTAGACTCAATCAGCTTGGTCATCTCCTTCTTCATCAGTTCTTTTATCTTAGGATTGATAGGCCTTTACTTCTACCTGACCAGTTTAGCTATAGGTGTCAGCTCAATGGTGTGATTAGATAAACTTGGATCAAACCCTTTCAAATATTTATATTCCAAATCAAATATATAATAGAACTCTTTACATAGTTCAAAAAAATCCTACCTTTTAGATAAATAATAAATCTTACCAATCTTCAAGAGCTTGTCCTTGTAGATCATAACTCTTTCATAATTCTCTTTTTTTGTGTGCAAGGTCACTCTTTCCTTCTTATTTTTGATCATACTCATTGAAGACACTCTCCAATGTAATCATCCCCTTAGGTATCTTATTTGTCTTTAGCTATATAATTTGTTCTTCATAATGATCATGCAATCTCCTTTGGTTCCTTGAGGAGAAACCTGCCTCATTTTGTAAGAAGTGTGCAATGTGGTCATCACTTTCAAACACCTACCATGACACTTCATTATCTAAAATAGAGGGTCTCATAATGATCTTTATATGAGATTAATCTTTCTCTTGTCCCACATCATTATCTTTATCAAACCATGCACCTATGGAAGCTAATCTATCAACATGTTTATTGGAATCCCTTGGTATGGGTTGTATGTTGAAGGCATCAAAGTCTTCAATTAGGTCCCATATCTTATGCATGTAGGATTTAATCAAGGGGTTCTTGGATATATCTTGATTTATTACTTGGTGAATGACCAACCCACTATCTCCATAGACCTTCAAATTCTTGAGCCCTCTCTTCTTTGCCCATTGGAGGCCATGAACTAGGCCTTCATATTCTACCACATTGCATGTGTAGCTAAAGTGGAATGTATAAGAGGAGTAGTATTGATTATTTGATGGAGAAATAATCATGATGCTATATTTTTTACTCACTTTTCTCTTTGAACCATCAAAAAACATTTCCCACTTCCATTCAAGCTCATGATCTTCATTAGTGAGTGAAGGGGTTGGAACATCCTTTTCATGCATAAAGTAAACTCCCAAATCAATCTCTTCTATGAAGGTGTAAGGATCAAGTCCATGTGTCTCAATTTTGTATATATTAAGGAAAACATCAAAAATAAATTCAATGGGGGAGTTTATTTCACCATCTATGACAATTTCTTCTTCTTTGCTAATTAGACAATTCTACTTTGAATTTGTCTCCATATATGGCTCAATATAAAAATTTGCTAAGGGATGAGTCCTTATAGTCACCTTGGTCCTATATCTTATTTTTAAAGCTAAAAAATACTATTTAGTAGAAATGTATCCTCTTATATTTTCCATCAAGTTCTTTGACAATAAAATAGCAAAATGCACTGGAAGGTCTACCACCACAACGTCTTGTATGATGGGGAAACTTGGGCAGCCATATAGGAATACTTTCAGACCTTTGACCAATCCAAATATCTTGGTTATAGTCACATCAAGATAAAAAATTCCTTTGATATTTAGTTCATACTTCAACCTTAATTTTTTAGCCACCACCTTAGGCATGACAGTGATACCTACTCCACTATCCACAATGTAATTATGAACCAACTTGTCTCCTACAATGAGTGTGAGGTAAAAATGTGGAGGCTTTTAAAATTTGGTGGGGATTATAAAATATGATTTGGGTAATTATTAAGGTCCATACCATTGTGCTTAGAAACTTGAGGTGATATATTAATATTTACAAGTTGTTCTTGCAATAGATCTTTTTGACTAGGCATATATAAGACTTCTCATAGAGATATGTTTGTCTTGGCATTATTCAATGAATCAATAATGTTTAGAGGGGAAGTATTTACCTTCTCCTAAATTATTGAAGGTAGTGAGGGAGTTAAAACTTGCTACACTATAGTATTGACAACCCCACTTATATTTTGATTTTGCTGAGGAGTATGACTGGTAGTAGGTGGTATGCTAGAATTCATAGCTTGTGGTCCTAGAGAGGCATCACTTGGAGTCACATGTACTCTTGGAAAATATTCTAGAGATCTCATTTTATCTCTTGCATTGGCTATAACTAACATGATTTGATTTAACACATAATCATCTCTTGCTTGGAATTTTATCATACCTATGCTTTGGTTGTTGCCTTCTCCATGGTTATCTTTCTGCATAAGGTCTACTTCTTATAAATTACATAAGGAACAATTTCCTCTTGTGCCACCAAATATTTTCTACCTTATATATCATCACACATAAATTGGCCTTGACATTGTCCAAATTGGTCCAAATGATTCTCTCCTTGGACCAAATTAGCATGTATTAAAACAATAGCCTTCACAGGAGGAGTAAAATTAGGATTATAGGCATTGGGCTTCCTATTGTAACCTTGTTGATTCTATCCTCTTCCTTGGTAGTTGTATTAGGGTGGATCTCTATATCCTTGTTGAGGATAATATTTATGATTAGGTGGATCACTCATTTAGAACTAAACTTATTTGAGCTAAGCTTGTAATGATTAAATCTCTTCATCTTTCTCCATAATATCATCCACCTTCTTTGTAAAGGGTCTTGGTTTCACATTGGCATTCTGAACTTGTGATACATTTGGATCTTCATTATAATTTTCAGATATAAAAGGCATGGAAACTATTAGTGGGAGCTTTATAGCCTATATTAAGTTATTCCCAACTTCAATGGCTAGCTCATATGTGACTGGTAGAGTGAAACCTCCCATTGACTATAACATAACATCTACATCAGTCCCAATACGTTTGAGGTAAGTGGGTAACATAAATCTTGGAGGGGGTCTCATGATAGGTGGTAGCCTATGTCATGTTCTTTGAAACCTTTCATTGAAATCCCTCATAGATTTATTAGGACCTCTTTTTATTACATTAAATTTATGAATCAATGAATTATGGTCACTTTTATTTTCAAATATTATTACCATCAATTCCCTAAAACCATCCCAACTTGTGATGTAGCCACCTTCCAACATTTTTTACCAATCAACTGCCTTGCCTTTTAGAGACAACCAATAATCTAATGGCTATATTGGCTTAGGTGACATTATGGAGATTACAAAAGTTTGAAATGTCTCTAATATGATCAAATGGTGTAATATAACCTTCACCATTAAAACTAGGAAGACTCTTGGTAGCATTGGGAGGAATAGGGTCTTATATAATAAGGTTAATGGGATTTTGGGTGTTAAAAGCTAGGAAAGGTTGATGTCTATCCATTTCTCTTCTTTCCCCCATTTCTCTTCTTTCCCCTTGATCTCCTAGATCTTCATCTTCTTCAACTTCTTCATCTTCCTCTGCAAAACCTCCTTGCCAAGGATCTCTTAGGGCTAGGAATGGTTCAGGGCATTGTTCTTTAAGAAGAGCTTTAGCTAAAGGGGCTTGATAAGAAATCCTTGATGACCTAGTGAAGACCATGAAGTATAATATGGAAAACTTAATCTACAACTAGGTATTCTCAACCTTTTGGAGTCACCAAATTCTAGGTTAAGGATATTTCTACAACTTTAGGCTTTTCAAGACCAACATTCACCTTGACATGTAAATAACTAGGAACTGGGGTCCCACCAAGCATGCCAAAATCATTTTGTCCAAATCTTGCACCCTAGAATAGGGTATTCAGGCCTACTCTAGATTTAGGCAATGTTGGGACATTTCTAGGCATGTGGGTGTGTCTATAGGTGGAAATAAACCTCTAGGTTTGAAGGGATAACTCCCTAAATATGTCTCTACAAAAAAACCTCTATTTAAACCAACCTACTAAGAAGAAAAAGGTTAGAAAATTGTATAAAATTAAAATATATTCCAAGTGTGGTGATACACCAAAATTATCTTCCACATGAATGCCACATCCTATTGCACAATACAACAAAAGACACAAGCCATTTTCAAGCTCTAAAAAATCTAACACAAGGTAAATGAATCTAAAAGGGAAAGTGTTTTCTCATTCCAAAAAAATAATACTCATGTAGCATTTCCACACATTTAGACACACACTGTGTGACTTGCTAAATCTAGGATTCTTACTTAGATGTGAAGGGAGAAGAATAAAAGGATGAAAATCATCACATACTATTATTGTGCATCTCTTACACACTCAGAACACTTCCCAAAAACTTCAAATAAAAATACTTATGCTAATTTTTAAAGGTAAATCATGGTAGCATTCCATTAGGGCTTCATCATACTATCTATGGATGTCTTTTTACAAGCCAAGGGGCTATATATATATATATATATATATATATATCAAGAATAAAGAGATAAGGAAAGGCCTTTGATGCCAAGGAAAGAAATCAGTTATGTTGGAAGTCATCATCTTTAGCTACAAATAATTTTTCCAATGATGCTTATTAGGGCATTCATATTGATCCATGTCACCCTCCTGAATGCCCTTAGCTTTCCCTCTTGGAGATGCTTTTTCAAGGGTTGCTTAATAGAATATATCTATGTGGAGACAGTGCCAAAAATGTTTAATACTAATGGATCCACCTTTCAAAAAAAATTTGGTACCCAAATGCTTTCTTCTTGGCTTGTCATAATGCACAATGATGTGGAAAGAAGTTTATTTTATTCTTCTTGGCTTTGTCTTTCCTTTTTGATTGGTCCTCAAGGAATGACTCAGATTGGTGATTCTAAGTCATTGATCTATTAGGCAAAGATGCCTATGGATCAATCTCCATCTATCTCTATCTCATGCCACATGGTAACTTATCATTTACCTAATCATGATGGTGGTACTAGCTCATTGAACTAAGTTTGTTAAGCTAATTAGCCTTAGAAACTTGATTTTCACTTACAAACCCATTCAGGTTCTATGATTAATTCAACATGTTTGCTTTAGGTTTGCCATTAATCATGACTTATAAAGTGAGAATGAGTAATGTCTATTCATGGGTCCAAAATATAGTACCCAAGACCAAATTAGGTTTGTCTTGGTGTACTACTTTGGATTTTTTATTGCTCATGACTTATAAAGTCTGAGTCTTCACCTTAAAAGAACCTAGTTTACACCATCCATGAGTAATTTAGGTTTGTAAACTTGAATTACTTCTACTCATAAAACCCCTAGAAGATAAGTAATAATGGAAACCTAATTTGTACTTGTCTTGAATTTAAGTCTTTTGGCTTTCTGAGGCTCCTTACTTTGGGTTTTTCATGCTCCAAGTCTTTGTGCTTTTCAAGCCTAATTACTTTCAATGACTAGTTCCTTGCTTTGAAATTGACATCCCTTGGCCTATCACAGGCTATTGGCATAATTCCTTCAAGAATGTTTTATCTCTTTTCCTTTAAAATTTTTGTCTAAAGGAATTCATTTAGACTTATTTCTTGTCTTGGCTTTCAAAAAGTGACCCTTCAAATTTTCCTAAAGAGCACTTGGATAAATACAGTGCCCTTCAAAAAAAATTTGAAGGGCACTTGGATAAAGAAAGTGACCTTTATAAAAATGTTGAAGGGAACTTGGAGGAGAGATAAGGCCCTTAAAAAAATTCCAAAGGGCACTTTGGGAAAATTGACCCTTCAAAAAAGTCTGAAGGGCACTTTGAAAGGGGAAAGTGTCCCTATGGATTTTTTTGAAGGGCACTTTGGAAAGAGAAACAAGCCTTCAGAATAATTCCAAAGGGAAAACATGAAGGAATGTGACCCTTTAGACTTTTTTGAAGGTCACTTGGAAAAAGAGAAGTGTCCCTTTGAAAAATTCTAAAGGGCACTTTGAAATAAGGAAGGATGAAGAAAAGCTTCAAAGAGTTACTTTGAGAAAGACTCAAGGAAGGATTCTTTCAGACTTTTTGTCTGAGAAAAAAGTCTGAGACCAAAAGGCTGAATGAATTCAAAGGCTGGTGAGAGACAAGGAAGGATTCTTGAAAAGGATGGACAAAACTTAAAATGAGAGAAAGACTTTGAGGAAGGATTCCTTGGGATAGATGGATAAAAAGATTGTACTTAGCCAATTTTTGAGGGTGTAAAAATTGGCTAACAATTAGGTTCTTGTATTTCTTTAGAATTTTATTGGTCTACATTTTATTTGTTTGACATGGTGTATTTTATGTCCATATCTATATTCAGTCTCACTACTATAAATTTTGGGTGTCCAAAGAAGTTATTCCCATTTAGATATGTTGTGTTTAGTCATGTTTCAAATAAGTCAAAACTATTAATTTTGGTATAACATAGATATATATGATTTATTTTATTTTGTTTGTTCATCAAATACCACATTGAGTATCTCAACATCAACTTTACTATGCAACTTCAAATCATTGTGCATCATTTCATTAACAACATAGGTATTGGTTCATTTAAATGTTTTATAATGAAAACTCTATGTATTGATTTCTCACCCATAGAATGTCACTACACCACTCAACTTTGATCACTCTAAACTATATTTTATACACCTATTAGGACTCCTAAATTCAATTCTACCATGTGTCTCTTTACTCATTTTTGGCGTTCCTAGGTTGCACCGTAGCTAAGCAAAGGGATTATTGAGGTCCTCTTGCTCAAACCTAGTCCAACATGGGACTGACCCTAGGTTGTGGGTCACCTAAACTTGGGTCAAACCTATAGAGAAGGATAGGTTTATTTTGGATTTATCACTTAAACTAGACCTAATACTAACTCTTACTTGGAAAAGGGAGAGAGATTGATAGTAATTCATAAAAGCATGTAAAAATGAGGTGATGCACCAAATGTTTTGATCCTTATAATTGCATAAGATACACTATAAGATGCATTCAAGACTGAAAATATCACTACATTCACTCTTTTATTAGTTTCACATAAGTATTTCACACAAAGGCATGGATTAGATATCAACCTAGCATGGGAGGAAATTGTCTATTTCCACACTGACCAACAGACTATGTATGCACCTATAATGACCTGTGAGAATTACCAAAACATTCTATAAAGGTGAAACAACTTATATAGAATTAAGTAAAGAAGATATTCACTTAACCACATCAATTAATTCATGATACACACTTTAATTCAGCTTGAAAATGGAGGAATTTAGTTTTTATTACATCAAATAGGTGTTACAGTACAAATCTTGGCAGAGTCTAGTCATGTCAAAGAGAGGGATCCTCTTCAAGGCTTATAAGCTTGTATATATAGTAAAATGAGATGAGAGATATGGGGAATTATAATTTAAGTAATGGAAAAGGGTTCATTATGCTCAATATTTCCAATCTTCTAGCGTTGATTCTGTTAGAAAGGATCATCATGATAAGACTACTTCTAGAAAATATCCATAACAACCATATCAATCACTTTCAAACTATTTTTGGTCTACATTGATGACCCTTATAGTTAAAATTATTGGATAAAATTATTAGTGATTTTATTTTGGCATCAATAAAGTTATAACATCTTAATCAATCTATTTTGATCTTGGTGGCATTGATTTCTCCCTCTTGGCTCCCTATTGGTTCATCTTTAGCATGCAAGAATGGAGGATAGGGGTCATAATCATGCTATTATATTTGAAAATAAACCCATCAAAATTGATGCATATACCTCCATGGAATCCCTTTTTAATATTTTATATGGATTAACCTCGATCTAATCGGCTTTAACTTTTAATTTTGACCATTGATCTTGATTTGAGCTTCTTGTATTATACCAATTGGTAGCCCCTCATTTATTCTTAGGATCCTATTGACTCTTTAACCTCTCATGCACTATAGATATACCTAAACCCACTTAAATATACTAGTTGATGCTCATTATTAGATCACTACTTAGGTATGCAAGATATTAACACTTATCATCAATGTGTTTATGCTAAATTTTTGACTTGATGCTTATCATTGGTCTTTAATACATGAATAAACATGTGTCATTAGATCTTGGGACCCATTGAAACTATCACATTTATCACTCACCATTTTATATTGACCTTCTCTCCTAATATTTTTACACTCATCACTCTCACATTAAACCTTGGGACATTTAAATTCTAATGGCTACTTCATAGAGCTTAAACTTGACATCTGTACACCTATTTCATTATGCAAGTCTAACTTTGAAGCTTTATATCTTAAGATATAAATCTCATTAAGATATAAAATTTTAAAAGGATGGTATTATTATGAAAAAATCATTTCCATATAATATTTTGTCCCTGAGGGGTTCCCCAAGTGCATTTATTAAATTCATAATCAAGTTGACCCATTTATTTCTGTATGACATCCTATGATGGTCTAGTCTTTCAAATCTTGTACAGGTCATTTGATCATTCACTACAATAGGAACTTTTCTCATCTATTCAATCTAGGAAAAATCTTAGTATGTGGACCAAAATTTGCCAACGTCTTTGGTGACTCAACTTAGAAGCATGCATGATATGGTTGAGAACTCAAACCATATACATGAATTTAGACTCATAAATAATGAAAAATCTAAACCATGACTACAAAAAACCTTTTGATTTACAAAGATAGTGAATTACCTAAAATATGGAAGTTAACTAAACAAATAAAAATAAAAATAAACTTATGTGTTATGGCAATACTTGGAGTAAATCAAGACCAACTAACTATGTATAGGGAACTTAGCTTACTTAATAACAATGTCTTGGATGTATCCCATTGACTGGGATAGGAAGATCTTTGTCATCCATATTTGAAATTTGGAATGAATTATGGGATTTCTAGTTATAAATTGTGTATGGACCACTATAAATGGATTCAAAATTTGTATGTCTTCCTGGCTTAGCTTTGTCCTCATCTCACTTGAGGACCAAATCTCCTTCTTTGAAACTTCATGAAGAATCTCCTTTTTCAAAGTCTCTCTTCACTTTTACTTGATGGATTTCCATGGCTAGTATGGACTGATGTCTTATGTCTTCCAAATCCAAAAGCTTAACATATTTGATATCCATAGTTTCACTCTCCAAAAACTCAAGTTGATGCATCAGTTATAGAGTAGTAAATTCAAGAAAAATAGGCATTCTTACTTCTTTACCATCTACTAGCTTATAGGGAGAGTTGGTTATTGACCTCTTATAGGTGATATTATCATCCCATAGATATAACTTTAGTATCATATGCCATGCCATATTATTATCTTCAATAATCTTCCTTATGTTCTTCAATAGGTTCTTGTTAGTGGACTTAGCAAGACCATTTCCTTGGGGATAGTATTTTGATGAAGTGTTAAGATAAACCCCATGTTGAACTACCCATTGGCTATTTATAGACCCCATAAAGGCCATAGCTTTATCAAAAATAATAGTTTAAGGGACTCCAAACCTAATAAGTAGACCTTTATAGAAATTTAGAACATTGGTCTCATTTGCTTTCTTCAATACCACTACCTCTATCCATCTAGTGAATTAATTCATGATAGTTAGTATCTATTTATGACCCAAGCTTGAAGGGGGGTTCATGATACCAATAAATTCCAATCCTTATTGGATAAATGGATGATCCACTATAATTAGTTAGAAAGGTAAGGTTTCAAGTTTCACCTTTCTTACAAACATAGCACATTATCTACATTTCCTAACCCATGCATGGCAATCACTAAATAATCTTGGCCAATAGTACCCACCTCTCATGATCTTGTGGGTTGTGTTCCTTAATAAATAATTAACTACACCATTTCCATCATGAAACTCTTCTAAAAACTCTTCCTTTTGATGTTGTTCAATGTATCTTAACAACATGCCATTGATATCTTTCTTAAACAAAACATAATTAACAAGAAGAAAAGGAATTGATTGTAATCTAAAATATATTATGTTTTAAGGAGAGAGATGAGAGGGATAAGTACCATCCTAGAGAAATCTTACTAAATCATGATACCAGCTAGAAGGTAAGGTATGATCAACTACAACTCCTTCATCAGTTGATACCATGACCACCTCATTAGCTTCTTGTAAGTCCTAGACTAGATGCTCACAAAGTCCTTTGCCTCTAACTAGATTTGTAACATTGATCTCCACATCATACTCCATTAATTTTTTTATCCAACTAACTCTTTTCTCATCTTATATTTAGACAACAAGTATTTTAATTTCTTGAGAGACATTATGACTAAAAGTACATGTTTTTCAAAAAATGAGTACCTTGTTTCATATTCTTCTAAGCATTGATTGAAGAAGGATATTGGCTACTCTAAATCCTCATGGTTCTGCTACATAAGAACTTTTGAAATGGTTTCAATGTTATCATAGGTGTATAGAATGAATTCCTTTGATAAATCTAGGTTCATGAGCATAAGAGCACTAGCCATGTCTTTATTGATTTCCTTAAAAATCCTTACTCCTTCCTTTGACTAGTTAAAGTTCTTATTATTATTTATCATGTTTATAAGTGGATTAGCTAAAGTGGTAAAATATGAGATGTATCTTTTGATAAAATTGATCTCTCCTAAGAAACTTTGCAAACCTCTTTTGTGTTTGGGCAAGGAAAGTACAAGAATTGAAGATATTATTATAGGATTTATGCTTAAACCATGATTTGAAACTATATGACCAAGAATATTACCATCATGAAATGAGAAGAAACACCTTTTAGGATTCAAGGATACCCTAAATTGTCTATGTCTTTCAAACACTTGGTTAAGGTGAACCATGTGCTCACTTGCATTCTTTGAAAACATTATTATATCATCCAAATAGACCAGTACATATTTATTAATAAGGCCATGGAATGCCACATCAATGGATATCTAAAAAATTTCTCCAACATTGGATAAACCAAAGGGCATCTTTCTATATGCAAATGTCCCCTATTTGATGGTCAATGTTATCTTGAATTGGTCGTCTTCCTTGACCAAAATCTGGTTGTAACCACTATAGCTATCCAACAAGGAGAATATTTTTAAACCTAAAACTAACTATAAGATCTATTCCATAGATGGTAGTGGATATTGGTCTTTAAGGGAATCCTTATTAAAGTCATGGAATTCAACATACAGTATAATTTCACCACTCTTTTTATATACTAGAACAAGGTTTGCCACCCAATTTGAGTGTTTGATTGGAAATATAATAGTTGATTCAATGAGCTTATGAATCTCAGATCTCATCAAAGGTTTAAGCTTAGGATTAATGGGCCTTTGTCTTTGTCTTAATGGCTTAGTTTCATCTTTTATCTCAATGGTGTGTTGAGATAGACTTCGGTCAAATCCCTTAAGATCACTCTATTTCCATGCAAATACATCATCAAAACTTGCACATAACTTAATGAAAGCTTCTTTTTTTGAATAAATGTATACCTTTCCCATATTTAAGTTCTTATTAAGTGTAAATTCCACATTGGCATAGTGTTATTATTTTATTGAAAAAGTTGACTTTTTTTCCTCATCTCATCATCACCACTGAATATGTTCTCAAGTGTGACCAATCCTTGGGTAACTTATTTTTTTTCAGTTGCACAATCTGATCACCATAAAACTATAGGTACTTTTATTGATTCTTTAAGGAGAACTCAACATCCTCTTACAAGAATCTGATAATCTGATTATCATCTTCAAATACTTGTCAATTATCATTATTATCTAGGATAGAATTCCTTACAAGTACTTTAATGTGTGACTAGACCTTTTCATTTCTTACATCAGTTGGGATACTAAATTATGGCCCAATGACACCCAACTTGTCTACATATTTTTTCTCATCTCTTAGTATTGCTTGAATGTTGAAGGTCCAAAAATACTCAAGTAAGTCTCATACCCTATGTTTATAAGACTTAAGCGATGGTTTTTTTCATACATTAAGACCTCTCACTTGGTGAACTACAAGTTCACTATCACCAAAGACTTATAAGGTGTTAAATTTCATCTTCATAGCCCATTGCAAACCATGAACTAGTGCCTCATATTGTACAACATTGTTTGAAAAACCAAATTGAAATTTAATAGATGAGAAGTGAAATTTTTGTACTAGAGAAATCAACATCATTTCAGCCCTGGTACCATGCTTATTCCTTGACCCATCAAAGTATAATTTACAAAGACCATCATTGGACTCATTATCATTCACAAGGCTAGAATGGGTGCATCTTTCTCATGCAATTAATAAACACCAAGTATTTCTTCTTTAGTTATCTAATAAGGTTCATATTCATGTGAGATAGAGGCCCACTCATCAAGGAACAAATCTATAATCCATCTAAAGGTGATGCAGTTTCTTCTACATTATCTTCTTTTACCTCATATGAGATGAGGTAATTGGTGTTCACAATAATTGGCATATATGGTTATAAATGGAACCATGCAATAGGTTAAAAATGTATGGCTACCTTAGTGTCATTCCTAGTTATAAACAAAATATGTCTAGTCAATTGATAAATATCCTCCAATATTTGAGGTAAAGTCTCTTGATAGATACATGGCAAAATAGGGAGGCAAGTACACCATAACTACATCCTATTGAATGGTAACATTGGGAAAATCATGTAGTTTTAACTTTAGATATTTAATAATGCCTACTATCCTAGTTGGTGACCCATCTAGTTATAATACTCCTTTAGTATTTAGTTCATAGATAAGACCAAGCTTGTATGCACTTTGCTTAGGCATGATAGTTTTATTGGTTCCACTATCCACCATATAGTTATGAACCAAATAGTCAAAAAATATTAAGGAGAGGTATAAGTGAGATGTTTTACTTGAATTGACCTCAGATTTGTCTCCTTTTTATATTTTATCTACCTACTATACTTGATGCTTATTTGGCTAGTTTGAATTAGTTATGACAACTCCTTATTTCTCAACTGGTTGTAGAGACACTTTGAGTGCTAAAATATCTTAGATGAGCATATAATTTTATCTTGTTATATCAAGGGAACCCCACATACTAATCATAACATTATATTTCTTCATTTGATCCACTATACTAAATGTAGATCCCTCAACCTTTGGTTGTACCTTTTGAACCACTAGTTGTTCATGGAACAAACGTATTTGAGGGACCATCCTATCCTCTAAATTCTATTTTTTTGTGTTTTAGGGGTCTAAATTTAATCTTTGGTACTCTTGGAAACAAAATTAGGATTACATGGAGCATTAGTCACATCTTGAGCCTCATCAATGTCTCTTATTTTAGTTCTAGTTATAGCTGAAACTTGACCACTTGAACTACAAGTATCACCACTATGATTGAAACAGACATAATCATCCATTTACCAATTTACATTGATGGCATCAGGATGCCCTTAAAATTATTGAGCCTATCCTTAGGGTACTAAATTTGTCTCTTAATACTGACCTCCTTAAAGAGAAAAATCTTCTTATGTCATTTGTGGCACAGTAATGTTTTGTGATACCAAGGCTTGGTGTTGAGCATCACGAAGGTTGAAGGGATACCAATTTGAATCATGCACTAAATTTTTTTAAGATGGTTTGGGAAAAATATCTTTTAAATTTATTGGTACATTAGGGTCAAGATTTACATATGGTTTATCTAGAATTATGGCTCCTTGTGCTTGGTAAGGTGGTTTGTTTTCCCTAAATCCTTGGTAGGGAGGATTTTAATCTCTAAAATACTAATATGAGGTTTTATTCTAGTATTGATAAGTCCTACCCTAGTATTTTTGTCTTTTGATTTGAACTATTTCATTTCCAAAAGACTTTAATAGACTTTTCAATTCTCCAATCTCACTAATTTTAATACAAGGGGTTATAAATTGGGCTTTAAGAGATGGGATAGGAGATAATGATGGAAACTAGGGAACTTAAGGTGGTGGAGTAGATTGTAACTCTAGTAATATAGGCATTGGAGGCCTAGGAGAAATCTTACCAACTTGTATCAAACTATTTTCTATTCTTATGGAAACTTTATAAGTATTTGGCAAGGTGTTACCACTCATGAATTATAGCATCACACTGATATCAAAAATGAGGGATTTTAGATAGTACAAGAAGGTATATTCTAGGGATGGTATAATCATTACATGAATCCTAGTCCATGTCTATTAGAATCTAAAGTTAAAATTAGACATGAACTCATAAGAAGCTCTCTAAATGGTAGTCAATTACTCAGCTAATGATAGATGGTCATATTTATCTTCAAACTTCCTAACTAAAGTTGGACCTAATTCATCATAGGTAGTAAAGGAATTCAAAGGAAGATTTTTATACCACTCCAATGTGTTTTCCTTTGAAGGAAGTGGTAAATAGTGTGATATCCACATTATCTTGAACAACATTATGAAAAGATCAAAGGTTGACATCATCCTAGATGTGCTCAATAGTAGTTGTTCGATGTTCTCAAAAAATAATGGGATGATTTTAAGAGAAGACATAGGAATATCATCATATTGGGCTAAGTTTAATGGACTACCTCTCTTGAATGGAATAAATACTTAATTTTTTATGGCCATTTAGGTAGTGGGGATCAAACTGCTTAAGGTAATAGGATGACTAGGGGATGAATATTGCTTTTGAGGATAAGTTATTGTCCTATTAATTTTTTCTCTCTTATATGAAACAATAGGTAAATCAATGAATTAAAGGGGAATACCTTTACTAGATAACCTTGTAGTAATCTTTAGCTTGAGAATTTTATGTGGATAATGATATGAACTTTACAAATTTAAAAATTTTGAGCTCTTGGTGATGATGTATCTCATTTTCTAATATATATGATTCTCTTTAGATCTAAATTTTATTTATCCTAAGGATAATGTGTCCCACCAGGTGTGCCAAAAATTTTGACGTTCCTAGGTTGCACCCTAGTTGAGCAAAGGGATTGTTTAGGTCCTCTTGCTCAAACTTAGTCCAACATGGGACTGAACCTAGGCTATGGGTCACCTAAAATTGGGTTAAACCTATAGATAAGGATTAATTCCTTTTATATATATCACCTAAACTAGACCTAATACTAACTCTTGCTTGGAAAAGGGAGAGAGATTGACAATAATTCATAAAAGTATGTAAAAATGAGGTGATGCACCAAATGCTTTGATCCTTTTAATCTCACAAGACATACTATAAGACATGTTAAAGACTATAAAATATCACTTCATTAACTATTTTATTAGTTTCACATAATTATTTCACATAAAGGCATGGATTATCTATCAACCTAACATGTGGGGGCAATTGTCCACTTCCACACTAAGCAACAAATTATGTATGCACTTAGAATGACATGTGAGAACTACCAAAACACTATATAAAGGTGAGAAAACTTGGAAATAGTCAAGGAAATAATATATCCAATTTAACACATTAATGAATTCATGAGGCATACTTTAATTCAACTTGAACATGGAGGAATTCAATCTTTATTGCATTAAATAGGTGTTACAGTACAAATCTTGGGAGAGTCTAGTCATACCAAAGAGAGGGATCCTATTAAAAGATTAGAAGCATGTATGTATATAAAAATGGGATGAGAGACACTAGGAAAATTCCCATAATAATGGAGAAGGGGTCTTTATTCTCAATATTTCCAATCCTTTGACATTGATTCAATTAGAAATGATCATCATGCTAAGACTACTTTTACAAAATGGCCATAACAATCATAACAATCCCTTTCAAACTATTTTTGGTCTAAATTGATGATCTTTATAGTTAAAATGGTATTATAAAATCATTATCAATCTTATTCCAATGTTGATGTAGTTACAACATCCTAATCAATCTATTTTGATCTTCGTAACATTGATTGCTCCCTTCTGGCTCCTTACTAGTTCATCTTTTTTGTGTAAGAAAGGAAGAAAAGGGTCATAATCATGCTACTAGATTTAAAAATGAACCCATAAAAACTAATGTGTCTACCTCTATGGTATCCATTTGTAATATTGGCTTTGTTTCAACCTCAACTGAATTGGATTTAACTTTTAATTTTGACTACTGATCTTGATATGAGCTTCTTGTATTATGCTAACTATTAGCCCCTCATTTGTTCTCAGTATATTGATGACTGTTTAACCTCTCACACACCATAGATATTCCTAGATCCACTAGCATCTATCATTTGATAATTTTCATTATACTTTGCTCAGGTACCTGAGATCTTGACACTTGTCATCAATGTGTTCATGCTAAATTTTTAACTATATGCTCATCATTGATCTTTAATGTATGAATGAATACATGATGTTAAATCTTGTGACCCAATGACACTATCAGTTTTCTTGATTTCTATTAGATATTGACCTTATCTCTCAATATTTTTACACTTATCATTCTTATGTTAAACCTTGGGACATTTGAATTCTAATGGCTACTTCATGTAGCTTAAACTTAATGTTCATGAACTTGTTTCATTCTACAAGTCTAACTTTGAAGCTTTATATCTTGAGATAGAAAGCTCAACAAGACACTAAATTTACATAAGATGATCTTGATATGAATAAATTCATGTCTATGTAATCTTTTAGCCTTTAGGGGCTCCCCAAATGCATTTATTAAATGCATAATCAAGCTAACCCATTCATTTCTGTATGATGCCTTATGGCAGTTTGGTCTTTCAAAGCTTGTCGAGATCATTTGATCATTCACTCCAATAAGAAATTTTCTCATCTATTCAATCCAGGTAAAGGCTTGGTATGTGGGCCAAAATTGGAAAACACTCACCTCAAGCTGTAAACAACTCATTGTTACTCTTTTTCTTTTTATTAGTAGTTTAGTTATATTGTTTGATTTTTTATATGGTCTTAGGTTTTATTATTTTAGTCCAAATTTGTTTTATTATAAAGTATTTAGGTTGAATTTATGTTTGTTTAGTATTAAAATTAAAAGTTGCATCATTTAAATTAGTGTTTCCATTTATTAATCATGTTATTTATTAAATTTTCTAATCAATAGTCTTCTAATAATAGTTATTTAGCTCTATTAGAAATCAAAAGATTTAGGATCATTATAAAATTTTGTTCAAATAAAATAAGTCAAGGGTTAGAGTTAAAAATCAACTTTATGTCAATGAAGTATGTTGAAGTTGAAAATCTCATCCCATGTAAAGGACACAATTTTGAGAGAACCCGATGTCCTGAAAATGAATTTTCAAAATTAAGGGCGGGGGGGGCGGGGTGGGGTATCCTATTTTGAGTCTCAAATTTGAATCCAATGCGTAAGTAAAAATAAGTTATAGGTTAGAAGTAATGGAGGAAGGAGGTTTCTATAGTCTCTCATCAGTCACCAATGATGGGGCCCATATACTTTGGTGGTTCATTTAATTTTTAATGTGTTGTGTGGTGTGTTTTTTCAAAATAAGAAATAGAGGTTCATTCATGTTCATTTATGAGTATAATTCCTATGTAATCCCCTAAATTAAGATAGTGATGAGAACTAAAATAAACTTGCAACATCATAACAAATATAGTTGTTGGTTAACCATTTAAAAAACCATCATTGTGGTTATTGGTTAGCCACTTGTAAAACCATCATGTTATGGTTATTGGTAAACCAATTTTGAAACCATTTTGGAGGTTATTGGCTATCCTAAAAACTAAAACCATCTAAATCATGAGCTTGTAAAGGTAACAATTGTCATATGGATTTATATTCTCCCTATATTCACACTAAGGGGGGAATGTTATAAATATTCCCAAGTCAATGTTAGTGTTTACATTGTATTTATGGAGAGTTGTTTTAAAAAATATTAACAATATTTGTTATAATATATATGGGATATAAATCCTTATTTCAAGGAAATTATATACCTATATATTTGTAAACAATTTTATTGAATATTAACATAGCATTATTATTAAAATTATTTGGTTTTAGCTCTTAATCATATCAAAGGAGGGGTAATAAGATAAACTTAATAAAATATTATTTAATGATAGGATTATTACTGGTAATTACTCTTTATGCCCTCTTAGCACTAATTATTGTCTAGTCCAAAATCATTTCCTGAGACACTTATGAGGTTAAGGGTTTAAGATGAACTTTAGGACAATAAGGGACTTTCATCCTCTAGTTCAAGATTGAGGCTAGTTTAATCCATGACATGGTTTTAGGTATTGGGTTCCTTGATATAGCTTACTTGAAATGAGTCTCTAAGAGATGCAGTGCTACCACCAAGTATCCAATACCAGTTTAAGAGAAATTTTAACCCTCACCATGTTTAACCAATTCCAATCATGAGCACTACTAGGTTACAATTTATTGATTTACAAATTAAGGGGATGGACTTATTCATAAAATAAAATAAACACAAAAAATAGGATTAAGTTAAGTGAAAAAAGGATGCTTTTAGGGTTGAAAGGGTAATAATGTTTCAAAAATCAAGTTGTGTGCCCAGCCATAGTTACGCCACTATGTGTCAAGTTTAAAGGTATTGAACTCATCATCATATAGGGATAGATTCTAAATACTCCAAAATGGAATGTTTCATTAATTAATTTTCCACTAAATATAAACACATAGAAAGGCCTATAGTAAACTACACATAGGATTTGTATAAATATTCTATAGACTTAAGTACACATGTTACTAGTGTTATAAAGAAAATGAGAAGAATTCATAAATGATTTAGATCAAAAAATCACATTCAAACTACTAAACTCATTATTATCATCAAATCATATGTTTAGTTATTTATTACAAACATTCATTCAAAATCTAAAAATGATAGACCACATTCATAGATAAAAAAACTAGTTTGATAGAAAGCATGAAATTTGCATTCATTTAACATAGTTTCTTTACATTAAAAATTCCAATTATTAAAAGGGATATTATTATATAATATATAGATAATTATGGGAATCAACTCCAATTAGATTTATATTTGTATCCTTAGCCATAACAACCACCCAAAGTTGTTACAACTATAAAGATTAAAAAACAAATAGAAGATTCTCCACTCCTCCCAAAAGATGCTTGGGGGCCTACTTAGTTGATGTGTTAAGTAGATGGAGAATAACCATCTCCCATATACTTAGGTTATACCTATTTAGAGACTAGTGAAAATTCCATCAAATTGAATTCCCTATCCAGCTTGGCCAAGTTCATGGGTGGCTCCTAGAGGATCACCTCTAATTGCGATAATATTCATTTATGAACTTGGAGTGGGGTATCAAGGGAGACTTTCACCTCTCACATTTGGTTGATGTTTTTCAATTATTGATTCCAAAGATCTAGAATCACATTGGATCTATCCTTGTTTCCCTTTGCCACCTTTCTCCTCATGACCTAGTCAAAATGACCCAGTTAGACCTTGAATTCTCCTATGTCTAGTAAGGTGCCATCTAGATGGAATAACATTGTGATGTTTAATTACTTGAAATAAGATATCATGTGCTCATTTCCTTCTTCTATAGTTTCCTTCACCATATTCACTACTACCAAGTACTCCTCAATTGAGGCTCTCATTCTCCCAACATATGTTTGATATAGATTTAGGTTGGAGAGAGGCATGAGTTTTCGTTCTAGAAACATGCCCTTGTTAATAACCACAGTGAGACTTTTACACTTTTTATTGATGTGAAATATATTATCTAAGTATTTTTTCACTCACTAGAGATTATCCTTACTCTTGGTTAATGTTTTGACTACTTCCCCTAGATCTATGAAGAGATACATGAGCTCCTCTTTGACTTGGCCAATCAATTTTTAAGGGAAGATTCCCTTAACCTATGCTTTAATTACTTGAAACTAATCCTATATGTCATCCATAATTTATCATACATGTAATTAGTGGAATGAAGCATGGATATTGGATACTATCTACCTTATCCTCACTATTGCATGTCCTCACTTTGGTAAGGGAGAATAGGTTATGTTTGGTCTACTAGACCACTAGGTATCCTCCTTAAGTGAATATTTATGTGAAGATCATCCTCACGATCCATAATTTTCTATCAAATTCCCATTGTACCTTTGAATCCCCATAAAATATCATCTTGATCTTCTATGATCCTATGCTAACTCTCAAAGTAGAAGGGGTGAAGGTGGGGTTGTAGAAATAGAGGTGGAAGGTGGAGGAATTGTAATATTAGGAATGGATGAAGAACATGGAGGAAAGTAAGAGGGTAATGTAGGAGGAGGAGTTATGGGGGTGAAGCTAGAAAGGACAAATGGGGAAACCCATAAGAACATCTAGACATAACACTAGCTTTGGAACAAACTGACCTATGGGTTCATGGAATCAAAGAGAGGATTATTCAAATGAAATTAGGAAATTATATGGTTAAATACAAATCCTTAAGCACATAAGACATTTAAAAATGGAGTATTAATAGGTAAAAGGGGACTAATAAGGTACAAAGTATCAAGAGTTACCTTTTGCTTCTTCTTGGGCCTCTTTTCCACATTAGCATGTGCCATAGTAGTAGAAATACCAATGGTGGTAGTGATGGTAGGAGCTGATTAAGGAGTTTAAAAATTAACTAAAGGTGTCACTAAGGTGGGTGAAATTTATAAAATGATTCTCATATGTGAAATCATTACTAGAGTCATTGAGATGTGTGTTGGCATAGGTACAGTAGTAGTCAACTACTATGCACTAAACAATGAGGGTGTTGAGGGCCAAGTAACTATAGCTCTTAAAGACTAGAGGTGAGTCATAGGGATACCTACTAATGGAATGTGTTGAACGTGTAAAAATTGGGGCATGAGGATGTTGTATGTGGATAGAGACAAAGTTACTTAAAGTAATAATGGGGGGTTAGATTGGGAAATGGGGGAGGCAACACCTGTGTAATCCTAATAATAAAAGGGAAACTAGGGGTGATGGAATAGGTTATTAAAGGATGGTGGAATTATGTGAATTTATTGGTCATGATTTAGGCTAGACTAAAGGCTACTACTGATGTTCAATCTTAGCACCTACATAACCTATGGCTGAGTAGCCTAAACCACAGGAGATGGGAGAGTTAAAACAAAGACTAGGGCAGGTAAAACCCATGGAAGAAAGGGATATTAGACCCCATAGATGATATTTCCTAAAATTTAGGGTGTATTTTCATGAACATATCCCTTAGGTTGATTTGGTGTAGGTGAATCAAGGCCACTCTAGGTAGATGGCCTAGGTTGAAACCATTTTCCCCTCCTTTTCTTGGCCTTGAACTTGGCTAACACCTCTTTTTCATTTGAAATTTTAAGGTGGACCTCATCATTAGTTTGGGTTCATGGATGTAATTTATGTTGAGTTGAGACTAGTATCTCACCACATAAGCCCTGAAAACACCATAAGGGTCCCATTGTTTGTGATCCACTCTACCTAGGGTATAATAATATTTGTTTACCACCATATTATATAATAGAGGTAGACTATTATATACATGATAAAAGATGATTATGGGGAAGCATGGGCAAGAATTTTATTGGTATATAATTTAGTGGCTAGAAATTCCTTCTACCAATTGATATGTTATCTCTTACTCAGCCAAACAATTTAGAATGTGATAGGGAAAGTGGAGTGGGGCCTTATGAATTAATTTGACTTAGATGATGGTGTCATACCTATAATACCATTAATAATTTATTATTGTGAAATATTTCATGATATCATTATATATCTAAGGCATACCTCCTTATTTATATCCATGTAGACCATCAAGTAGAATGATTTTTAGATTTCCTAGATGTGATTTTAGTAGTGGTGGCCATATAGTTTGTAAAACACCACATGAACCATAGTGCCCCTAAGATTACATGGTGGGAAATCATAATACTTAAAAATAATATTAGTATATATGGCATCCTCCAATTAACTCATCATGTAAAATTTTCCACCATCATGGGCCTCCTTAACATGGTGTACTAGATGAAAGTTGATAGTACCCCCAAGGTCTAGGATTTCCTCTCCCTTTTGGATGAAGCTAATTAGGGGTACCCTAAACATATTGGAATGCACCAAATTTATTGATTAAAACAAAAAATTAATAAATATTATCCCAACACATACCCCTTCCTTGAAGGTGCAGACAATGTATTAACCAATGTCTTCTTTGTTGACCTCTTTGGTATCAAGGTTAGCTACCTAGTACTCTAAGACCTAATATATTTCATAGGTGATTAAATGTACATATATATTATCCTTGTTATAGGTGATTATGTACTTTGGTATATTTTATTATGCTTTGAATTTAGCTCTAAAATTGTTTAGAATATTTTTCCTATACCGTATAGAGTACACCATGTCTTTGGTACCATCCTACACCTATTTGGAGGTGAGGAGCATATTCCCAAAGAGATAAAAACATGGGAAAATCTCTAGTTTGGATATAAATTTTTTAAACCCACATCTTTCATATGCCTTGAAAGCATATAGGAACATCTTCATCATTATTGGAGTGAGACTTGGGAATAACTTAATTTGATTTAAAGATTCTATTGGAGTGCCTTAAATAGGTTAAATTCTCAAGGAAGGTGGTGTATTTGTATCTAGGCTCATCCCTAGGGTTGGAAGATGAAGCAAATATGGTATAAAAGGGTAATTCTTGATATCACCTAATTCTAAGCAAGGAGGACATAAAGGGCATAGGAATGAGCTAAAATTGAGGAGGCAAACTCTAGGAAATTAGTAGAAAATAATGGTAAACCATTTTGCCTTTGGTAAATTATAGGGATCCATAAATATATCATGTAATAATGGAATTTTTAAGTTCACCCAACACAATTTTAAATTTGAGTTTGTGACACAATCCACATATTCATTCTTCAATCTAGCATTAACTTAAGAATTTTAAATAAGATGCTCCAAATTTAGATTTGGTAGATGTGACAAGACATTTTCAATTGCCTATGAATTTTCCATTTAGTTAATATGATGATATTGGTAAACACACAACTATTTTTCCCCTATGGCATCCCAATGGATCTTGTTTGTACCACATGTCTATCATTGTTTGGTTGTGCTTGAGTTAGACTTCCACCTAAGTGAAATTGGGTGCTAAAATTTACCTATTCAAGAGTTATAATTGGCCACCTAGATTGTTGAGTTCATGCATGACATCATCTATGTATACACATAATATTTTTAACTTTTATTAAATACTGACACTTTACATCTTTCAAGAACCCATCATGACTCAATCTCCTTAAGTGCATGCTTTAAGGGGTGCACTGGGAAAGGGGTGGGTAGACCTTTGGTGATTCACAAGATTATTTTCCATTATTTCCAATCCAACTAGTTCCTAAAATGTTTCCCTAAGCTATTTCTCCTCCATTACATAGTGTTCTAGTCTTTTACTCTTTCTATCATTCTTATTTTGTTTGGAAACCTTTTTACCTATTCAGTATACTAGGTCAACTTGGTTGACCTAGTATACTTTAGGGTCATTTCAAATCTTTTTGTTTGTTAGCCTTTCAGCTGACCTAGTATAGATTTTAGGCATTAGCCCAAAAATGTGCTAGGTCGACCCAGTCAACCTAGCATAGCCAACATGTCCAAATGATTTTAGGTTGAGATACTCATATATATACAAGGTCATTTTTTAATTATTAGAATATGCAATAAAAATTTATTATTCACTCATGCTTCTTCACAATATGCTCTTCCACCATTCCACTTTAGGAGTTTTAACTTATGTTTCTTAATTTGGAGAATCTAGTCTTGTGGATAGGTCTTGGATGCTTTGGCATAACAAAGTGATCTTTATGAACTAAAACAACCTCTTTCAAATCACCATTGGCCAAGAGAGAGTGAATCATGATGGGTTCATATTTAGGTAAGTATATTCTAACTTTTTTCTCCTCTCTTTTAGTAGATATAAGTAGCATAAGTGATGGCTCGAATAATATTACTCTTCATATTCTATGTATTAGGGTGTTACTCATACTTTATTTGAAGTTCCCTATACATATTTGATTGCTTTGCATTTAACCCTCACATTGTGCCATAAGCTTTGGTGCACACTAAATAGTTTACTTTCTTGTTTATTAGCGTAAGTGAAATATCAAATCATAAGACTCTCTTAGGGTTATTGTGTGATTGTGTTAGACTATATGCTTTGAAACCCTTCCTAGCATGATATGTTGTGACAAATGATAAAATTGATCCCCTAATAGATTCTAGTAGATCCCCATATTGGTCATGCTCCTACTTAATAAGTGTATACCCAATCATAAGTGTAGGTGTGCTCTATCTTATTTGATATAAGATTTATTCATGTACATCATGCAATTCCTATTACATTCATTCTAGTGAACCCGATGTGAATCAAATAATTTCAAGATTTGTTCACTTTTATTTCACTTATTTCATTCTTTTTGTCATCATTTTTATCATATATTTTGACACATTGGTTTGATTTAGTCAACCTAGTTATTTCTATCTAGATTGATTAGTATGACCCAATACAAATTTTTAGCACTTTATAGACTTTCATTTCATCCTATTCGGTTGACCTAGTACATTTCTAGTCACTTTACAATAGGTTCTTATACAACCTAATCGATCAAATTGACCCAGCATAGGTTTCAATTTTCCAAAATTATAGATTAGCCTACTAGGTCAACCAACTTGACCTAGTGCATTTTTAGACTTCTAGTTCAATCAATTAGGTCAACCAAGATGACCTAGTGTATTTTTAGCACTTTTTCAATAGGTTTTTGTATTTCTTGGTTGACCATCTCAACCTAATTTACAATATTTTGATAATATTTTCAAGGTTCCAGATCAATAATCTCCTTCATTTTCATTTTAGAACCATCAAGTTCAATATTTTATTTTTTTATCTCTTTCTCTTATGTACTTTCCTTTCAAGTTTACGATCTTTAAAATTTCTCCTGCATAGCTAACTAGATCCACCTATGTGACCTAGTTTTGTGTTTTGTGTGCTATCTAAAACAACTAGGTTGACCTAGTCAACCTCGTAGGTTTTCTAAATCTTATCTTTAGTACTACTTGCTAGACCATGTTGACCTAGTTTTGTATGTTGTGTATATAGTGTTCTCATTATACATTGTTTCAAAGTTGGAATTCACTTTTTATATTAATTACATATATCCTTTCAAGTTGTGTTCTTACTTAGAATAGTTCACATAGTCTAATTAGAAGGTTTTTAATTAATTGCTTAGTTTCACTATTTGTATTTTATGCACACATGGTCAAATCACATAACATCAACAATTATTTTAACATTTGAGTACCCAAGCCAAACTACTTGGATTTAACCACCAAGGGGGAAGCCAACTTGATACTCTGGTCAAGTATAAATCATGGTCAATGGTATATTGGTTAAGCACCCAACACCCTTATCATTGCAGTGTGTGAAGTGAGGGGTTAAGCCCCAATAACAATCCTATATAATTACCACTACAATCCCTTTCATCCTAAACTCACAAAAAACCATCCATAGATTGTTATATAGTACCTTGATTATAACCAACTCCCTATCATTTAAAATTATTCTTAATAATCTAATTAACATTCTATGTTGACCAATTAGCTAGCTTTACTTTCCAAGTTGTATGCTTGCTCTTTGATTAATTGTGTGTGCAATAACTTGCATTAGCCAATATTGGTGCAAGGTTTTGATTTGTGTGCATCAATTATATTGGCCAACATCAATTCAATTGGATGTTTATTTACTTTCAACATTTACTTTCCTAGATTAGTTGCAAAATTATCTTGTTATATTTCCCATCTTATCATCAATCTTTTATTTTTCCTTGTTTGATGTACTAGGTCAACCTGATCTACCTAGTACTATCACATGCCCTATTTTCTATCCATGTTTTTACACTAGGTTAACCTAGTTAACTTGGTATAATCTGCAGGTCTTATTTGTACACTAGGTTGACTTGGTCAACCTAGTTCTATTTCTATATTTCCCTATTTATCAACCTAATTATTCATCTCTTCCAATTTGTAATCTATTCATTTCCTTTTGGTTAGAATGAGGTCTCCTATCAAAATATTTTTAGATAGTCTTAATCCATTTAGATCCTATATGGGATGTTCATTTCTCCCTTTTTTTCCTCCCAAGAACACCATCAGTCTTGGGGCATTTCTTCTCCTCCTTCATCTATACATTATAACATGTTTTAAATAACACCTCCAGATGAATTTGATAGATCTAATCCTTTATGCACCTACCAATAAACCTATCAAAATATTCAAAAATGTGGGAGTGATTGACACAATTTTACATAGTAATCCCAATAACAACCCTTCTTCTAATAATCCTTCCCCTAACACCAACCTACCACCTAATACAACCCAATTATTAGCCCAAGTGATTTTTAAAATGAACATTATGCAAAACTCTAATACCAATCAAATGATGCAACTTCAAAAACACTTGATCAATGTGGCTAATCAACCTCTAATCATGCATCCTCAAGTTAATTCTAACTACATTCCTCCAACTCTTAGAGATTCCTTAGGTAATGTTATTCCTCAATCAATAATGAAAAAATTCTTCAAACCATTTAAAATGAGCCTTTAGCTCCCTTAATTGTATCTATTGACATCACTAACATATCACCAACTATAGGTTCAGTGTCTCCTCAAGTAACAATGATATAATCATAAGACAAATATTGATGGCTCCTGTGCACGTGAACCCTAAAAATTTGAAATCAGCTGCTGTGAACCGAGCAGCCGGTGTGGCTGTGGCTACCGTTATGGATGAGGTTTTTTCTGCTAGTAAAGGGAGGAACCAGAATACCCTTAAAGGGATTTCTTTTATGGGGATTGAAGATACTATAGCCTTGCATCTGGCCTATGTTCCTAGTTCAGGGCATGGACCTGGGGGAGAACCTATGCGGATATGGCAGCCTTCGAAGTAGATATACATGATGCTCTACCTCATACAACATCTGGACTTACCCGCGTATCACCTGTAAGTGCTTTAAAACCTACTAGGGTAACTCTAGACCCTAAATTAACAGAAAATATCTTCCAAGAGGAAAAATAGTTTTCCTCTTGTGCTGCCATTTTTCATTTCTGTGGTTTCTGGCTCTCTTTTATAGATCTACAAAACTAGATTGCCAAGAACTAGTTGCAAATTAAAGATGGTCAAATCTAGCCTTGTGCCAGGGGTTTTTGATAGTAATATTTCAAATCCCTGAAGATAGAAAGTCTATATTATGTCATAATAATTTTTATTGGCAGGGTAGATTTCCTCTTATGGCCAAACCTTGGCATAAGGATTTTAATCCTCTCTCAGAATCCTTTAATAAGATCCCTATATGGGTGCAGCTCCCTTATCTTTCGATACACTTGTGGTAAGAGGCAATTTTTAAAACTATTGGAAATGCTATAGGGGAGTTTTTATATGAAGAAGATAGTACGAAGAGTCACCATTTGACTTGTACATAATTTTTGGTTGATCTGGATGTTTCAAAGGGCCTTCCTAAGGTGATATGCATTGATTCCCCAAGGGGTACCTGGACACAAATCTTGGTTTATGAGGGGATCCCTTTTCGGTGTAGGAAGTGTCACCAGACAAGACATATTGCTGCTTGTTGTGTTGCTAGGAAAACCAATCCCAAATGTTCACCTTCTTGGTGGCCTAAGGATTTATCTGAACATAGCATGGATAAACAACCTTTGGAAGCAACAACAGACTCCAAGACTAAGAATGAGGAAAGGTCACAATCTGAATCAGAAGATGAAGAGGAATCATTAGAGAATCATTCTAATGAAGTCTTTGTGGAGGCTGTGGTTAGTGATACAGCTGAGCCAGAGGAGGAGGTGGTGGTCTCTTCCCCTATTTTGGAGGATCTTTCTAAGAGCCAGACTGTGTTTGACTTTCACAAGGATTTTATGCCTACTGGAGTCCAAAGATCATTGTCTTCTGAGGCATGGGTTGCTAAGGCTGCTAAGGTAGAGGATGGTTGGACAACAGTTAGAAGAAAGAAGTCTAAGCCTTTGGTCCCTCCTCTAGATATGAATCTTCAGTCATGCAAAAAGAAAAATCTTAACTTAAAACATTCATCCAAAGTTCCCTTTTGCTGACTAGTTTTTAGGGGGCTGTAAACTGGTCACTTTTTTGGTTTGCTGGTTATTGGTCTGGAAGATTGTTCAACTTGCTGTTCCAGTTGGTTAACTTTCAAATCAGTGTTTTGACAGTTGTTTTTTCATGGTCTTATTTGTTGGTAACAGGTCCCTATAATACCTAGTTTAGGTACTTTTCTATAATCAGGTTCTTTTGTTAACCTAGTTGTGCTTTAAGGTTTATCTTTCTCCTTGTGTAGGGTTTCGGGGTCCCCTCAAAACCTATTTTTACCATAATCTAAAACATATCACCAACTATCAAATATGATAGGACTAAAGACCCTACCTCATTTATTAAAGCCTTTGGTAATCTCTACAAAGAGTAGATCCAAACTAATACATTTTCTACTACTAAACTATTAGTTAAAACTTTCATTGGTGATGTATTAGAATGGTATAGTCAATTACCCAAACATTCTATTTGGTAACTCAAAGATTTGGTTAATCCTTTAGTTAAAGTGTTTCAACACAATGATCTTCCTAAAAATTATCTTAGCCATTTCATAAATACTAAGTGATCTCCTAATGAATTTAATCATGACTTTATTAAAAGATGGAAATAATTAGCTCATAAAGCTGATCTATGTATAATGATAACCTATTCAAACTCTTTATCATCGCTTTAACTCTCATTCTTTAATACAAGGTTCAAACCTTTTCTCCTTAAACTCTTATTGAAGCTCCTGACCAAGCTAAACAACAAGACTTTCTTATGAGTCAATTCAAACCTAATTCTAAAATTCTTAAAGTATCTTTTCAAACATATAATGCTATCACTAGTAACACTTCTCAAACCAAACTAGGAGTTATCAAAAGTGATATTCCTTTAGCATCTCACATACCTCTTTTGGTATAATAAATGAGACAATTTTTACTACCCTCTAAACCTTTCATATATCCTACTGCTCCCCCTAAGTGGTATGATCCCAATATCTTATGTTGGTTTCATGCTGACATTAGGAATTTTCATGAATATTGTAGAGGGATTTCTAAATGTGCTATTTATTACATTTTTGGTGATTAATTTAACCATGAAACTATGGTTAAGCATTGCCATCAAGAATACACTTATGCTTCTCAAAAACAATAATCCTCCAAAGCTTATACATCTAATAACCAAAAATCCTCTTCTCATAATCAATCAACTTCCAAGGATGTTTGTGCAATTGACATAGATTATGACCAATATTTTAACAAATCTCAATATGTCAACATGGCTAAGGTTAATTATCATCAGAAACCAACTCACAAAGATCTTATTACCAAACCTAATAAACCTTCTTTGGAGGAAAATTTTATTAAATATACTACCATCATCAATATTGACTTAGAAGCACCTAAAGAAAAACTTCCTCCTTCTGATCCTCCAACCACATCTATTCCTCAAAAGTCTAATTTGTCTTCTAAAACTCATGGCTCTTCTTCTAAATCTCATTGGAATTTTCTTGAATAACTTAACTCTATGCCATGTAAGATTCATATTATGGATTTGGTTGGCACTTCACCTTATCATCATAAATTCCTTATGCAATAACTCCAAGAGATTGAAGATCCATCTTATTTAGATGAAGAACTACCTTGTATTAATTCTCAACCAACTAACATTAACACCATTAAATATATCTGTCCCTCTTCTAATCCTTCCATTGAATTTCTTGAAGAGGACATGATTAATGGTAAAATACTCTTACATTCTGATGATCCACCTCTCTTCATTAAAATATCCATTAATACCACCCTTATTCTATAAGTTTTAGTTGATGAGGGTTGTGGTATTAATGTGACCTTTTATGGATTTTACAACAACTTGGTTATAAAAAAGGTCATATTAAACAAACCCATATTACTTGTCATGGTTTTCATAAGACTAATAAAAAACTACTTGGTTGTATATGGCTTCCCTTAACCATTGGTCCTAAGACCATTCAGACCGGACTCATGGTTTTTGATCTTCCTTTATATTATAACATATTCTTTGGTCATCTATAAACTCATCGAATGAGGGCCATTATTTCCTTTGGTATTCAATGCATTAAGTTTATACATAATGGAAAATTATATAAGCATGAAGCCAATCCCAACCCATGGAGTATCCAATTACCTAATCCTAAATCACAATATCATGTTCCTATAATCCCTAGAAATAATATTGCTCATTTACCTAGGTTCATCAATATGAATTCTAATTTACAAGTCACTCTTGTGGATTCCAATGATGATGAGCCCAATGAATTACAACATACTAGTAACACCACCAAACTACCTCCATATATTTTGGAGTGGCTTCCTCCTCTTTTTTCAAGGGATCATACCATTCCTATCGTGGATGATATTACTGATTATACCCTCCATGAAATGCTCAAGATCCATATTTACCTAAATATGCTTTTACTTGCAATGATTTTGGAGTGGCTAAATTATTTCAATATCTTCTCACCATTTCTCCTAAAAAATTTAGTGATCTTAGGATTTTTCCTTCTGAAGATCCTCTTGAATCTCAAGCATACAAAATTTCTCCCACATACGATGATAACTATATAATGGTGTAAGTTTAATCTAGAGACTTGGATGTCTTGCATTATCAAAACACATTAGCCTAAATTCATGCTTTCAATCAGGATATGCATACCATTTTTATAGATAATAACTTAGAACCTGAGGGTTATGTGCTTTCTATTAATCCTCCTCTTATCAATTCTCCTTGGGTGGTCGAGAAAATCACACCTTTTAAACCTTTGGAAGTACTTTCATCTTATCTACCTCCTTCAAATCCTCCCATTGAATCTAATCCTTCTCCTATCAAAGAACCCACCAAAACTCCATCTACCTCTTCTACTCCATCTACTTCTTCTACTTTTGAAATCAAATTTTAGATTTTTAATATGATTTCCATGGTAATGAAACTTGATGTCAAGGCAATCGATGTCTATCAAATACATTTCAAATATGATTTCCATGGTAATCAAATTTTAGATCTAGAAGTAGATGTTGAGTATTATGTTCCTCTTCCTAATTTTACTAGTGATGAAGCTATTCTTGAGTTACTTTATGCTTGGGAACCTCAGCTCCTCTAGCAACATCATAAACTTGGAAATTTTAAAACTAAAACTCCTCACTTCAATAACTTTATTGCTAGAATTGAACCTAAAACTAATATAATTTCATCCTTATCCAACATACCATACCACTTTCAAGATGGTAATGTCATGCTTATTAAATAAACAACTTTCATCAAATATGGTACTCCCCCATGCCCTTGATTGATCATAGTTTCCAAATAACTTTCACCCTTTGAACATGATAATTTCAGCCTATTTTTTGATAAGTATCAAGAGACATTCACTTTTTCTTACCAAGACATGCTTGGAATTGACCTTATCATATTGGTTCATAACATCATTACCTATCTTGATGCCAAACATGTGCAAATTTCCTCCTAAAGTTACCAACTTATGCCATAAGTAAATCATCAAACTAATCGATGCTAATTTTATTAAACTTGTGGATTATTCTGAATGGGTTTCCATTATTTTTTCTATTTATAAAAAGGTAATTATGGTCATTAGTATTTTCATTAATTTTCACAACATTAATCTTGCTTGTCCTAAAGAGAAATTTCTTTTGCCTTTAATAGATTCCATTGATGATTCCATAGTTGGATATGAAATGTTGTCTCTTATTGATGGCTTTTTGAGTTAGAATCAGATTCATATAGCTCCTAAAGACCAACATAAGACTAATTTCACCATAAAATGGGGCAGCTATTATTATGTTAAAATAACCTCCAGTCTCAAAAGTATTGGGCCCACTTATTAATGTTTAATGACTCATATCTTTCATGACCTCATCCATAAAATTATTAAAACATATGTCGATGATCTTATCGCCAAATCCAAAACCATACAAATCATCTTTTTGATATTATCATCATGTTCAACCATCTCATCAAATATAAAGTCTAATTTAATCCTTTTAAATGTGTCTTTGGAGTTATATCTGGTAAATTTTTAAGATTATTAGTCTTTCGTCATGGCATTGATGTTGATCTAGCCAAGATTAATAATATTTTCAACACGTCTATTCCTTTTTCTATTCCTGATATTAGTGCCTATTTAGGCAAACTTATGGAAATTAGATGATTCATTCCTGAGATGGCTTATTGAATTCATTTTGTTAATTCCCTTCTCAATAAAATTACATCCTTATAATAAATAGATCTATGTCAAAAAGTGTTTGACAATATGAAAGAGTCATTGCTTCATCTACCTATACTTCATCCTCCTTCTAATGATAAACCTTTAATTATTTATACTTCTTCCACACCTATCTCAATTGGGGAAATGCTTGCCTAATAGGATGATATGGGTAAGGAGTATGCCATCTACTATATTAGTTGATGCCTCATCGATTATGAAACATGTTATATAAAAGTTTAGCATGATTCCCTCATTATCTATTTTATAGCCAAAAATACTTATCACTACATGCTTTACAAAATCACTTATATCATTTTTCATTCTAACCCCCTTCATCATTTCTTATTTAAAACATTTATTCCAGGAGATATAATTGGCAAGTAAATGGTCTTACTTATTGAATTTGATCTTCACATCATCATGTAAAAAGTTGTTAAAAGGCAAGTCATAGCTGACCAACTTGTCATAGCTCCTATTCTACCCATTTTTTCCCTTCAAGATAACCTTCTAAATGATAATATACTTTACATTGAAGGTTTTAATCAAGAAATTTATCTTAAATATTATTTTCATAGCTTTACTGTAGATCTTTAATCTAATCAACTTGATGAATCTTCTACTTCCTTCGATATTACTAAACCAAAGGTAATTATCGAAGATCTTAAAATCAATGTTGACTTGCATGAGGATACTTAGACCCTTCACTTTGATGGTGTTAAATGCCTTCAAGGAGCTGGGGTAGGTTGCATTCTCACTAGTCCTCTTTGCAAGATCATTCCCTTGGCTTTCCATTTTACATTTAATGTCACCAATAATATAGCTGAATATGAATATCTTATCTTAGGTATGAGAGATGCTCTTGATTTAGACATATAATATCTTCATGATTTGGATGACTCTCAACTCATTTTACATTAGATTAGTGGTACCTATCAATTTAAAATTGAAAACCTTATCACCTATCATCAAATTATAATCACTCTCACCAAGAATTTTTTCTCTTGTATAGTTGAGCCTATTCCTAGAGATCAAATTTCCATTGTTGATTCTTTTGCCTCTTTAGCCTCTCTTTTTCATCCACATCAAGTTCTTTTTTATCCTTCATTTAACATAAAAATAGTCATATCTCCATCATCTATTCAACCAATTGATTCAATTATCTACCACATCGAGGCTATCACCATTTGAAAATGCCTATGGTATAAAAATATCATCCAATCCTTAAAACATCAAACTTATCCTCTTAACTTGGATTCTTGTGAAAAGACACATCTTCACAAACAAGATTTCAAGTACATATTTAGACATAACATCCTTTATTATCATAATATCGAAGGTGGCTTACTCTATTCTGTCATGAAAGATGAGGTCCCTCCTCTACTTGAAAAATCACATGGTGGCATTTATAGTGGTCATTATAGCAGACATGTTATAGCCTGAAAATGCCTACATATGGGTTACTATTGGCCTACTCTAGAAAAGGATGGTATTAAATATGATAAAAAGTGTAATCCTTGTTATATTCATAATGATATCATTCATTCACCTCCTAATGAACTTCAAACTATAGAATATTCATGTCCATTTTCATGTGGGGATTCAATCTCATTGGTAAACTTCCTCATTCCTAAGATGGCCACATTTTTATTATTGTTGCTATCAAGTACTTTATCAAGTGGGTAGAATCCATGCCACTTGTTAATGTTACTGATCTTACCATTTCCAATTTCATTCTCAAGAAAATAATTTTCTATTTTGGCATTCCTCATACCATCATCTCAAACAATGGTGGTAATTTCAAAAATAAACATGTTAAAAAACTTTGTACCAAATTCAAGATTAATTACAATTTTTCCACTCCTTATCATCCATAGTGTAATGTTTAAGTTAAGGCTTATAACAAGATTATCAATAAAATTATTCAAAAGATAATTCATTAAACCCACACAAATTGGTATCTTCATCTTTATCCTACACTTTGAGCCTATCAGACTAGCATTTATACTACCATTAGGGCAACTCCATTTTCTCTAGTCTATGGTTCTAAGTCAGTTCTTCCTCTTGAAGTTGATCTTCATTATATTTTCATATCTCCTCATGACATCATTATTGATGAATAATTATGTGAGTCTCACCTTCATTCCCTTGAACTTCTTGATGAATATTGTATCTCTACCTTACAACATAACTGCTAATATAAGGCTCACATTTCCTGACAACATAACAATCATGTTAAAGTTTGCACATTTAATGTGGGTGATCTTGTCCTTAAATTAGACTATACCCATGATAAAGAAGGTAAATATTCCCAAAAATTTTGGGGCCCATATTTATTCAAAGATTTCCTTGGTCCAAACACTTGCCATCTTCAAACTAATGAAGGTCATGTTTTCAAGGAACCCACCAATGCTCAATTCCTAAAAAAGTACTTTGCCTAATCATTTCCTTCTTATCATAATTTCTTTCTATCTATATCTATCTATCTATTTTTTTGGGTTACTTAAGCATGGATCTCTCCCTTTATAATAGTTCCCTCCATTTCACAAACCTTTAGTCCTTCCTTTTTGGTCTTTTGGTTTCTTGATGTATGATAGTCTTCATTATCTTATTTTTCATTCCCCTTCTACTTACCAATTTTGATTTGGTGCCCCTTGGGATTTTATCTTATTATTTTATTTGTAAGATCATGTATAGGACTTTAAGTCCCTCACAAAACCACCATCTCTTATTTATTTTCCTTCTCTCTTTGTTGCTTGCCAATGTTGTTTTGGCATCCTTTGGGTTTTTTTTGTGAGGTGCTTTGTATAAAGGATCCCTTATTTTTTATTTTATTTTTGCTTATTATCACCCTTATGGGTCTCTCTTTTATTATTTTCTTTGTAAGACCATGGATAAGACCCAACCCTTCTCATAAAATTGCCATATCTTTGTTATTAAACTTTAAGTTTTTACTTCTTTTGCTAGATGGAATTTGCAAACAGTCTATGATAATAAATCACCCTTTGTTGTCGTTGTATCCCTCTTTTTTCCCATTGTCACATTTTTTGAAATTTGAATCAATTTAAATTATTCCAAGTGTCATTCCTCTTGATTTCCCCTTTCTTTCATCTTTGCATTGGATAAAATAAGGTCTAAGTTAAGATATCACTTTCATTTCACCTAGATTTATGAGACTCTTATACCCCATGCTCTTTGAATTTCTCTCCCTTATTAACCTTATCCCAAGTTTTCAAATGAAAGTCATCTTTAGCACCCATTTTGGTTTTCCAAATATGTATGGAGGAGGAATAGAAAAAGCCATCAAAATAAAGTTAAAAGCCAAATTATTTAAATAAAATGCAATGATATTTAAAAGCTAACATACAAATCTCAAAAGTCAAATTAACACCAAAATACATGATTATAAGCATATATCCTATCTCCAATAAAAGATCAAACTCCATAGTCAGCTTCACATAGATCCAAAGTCATTTAGGGTGTAGTAGGCTAGTATATTGGAATAGGGAAATTCAAAAAAACTTCTATGGTGCCACCTAATTTCTCATGCAAGTACCCAATCTTGGAGTAGACCTATGACTCTATAAGGGGTCCTAAAGAATTTGGAACACGTTGTGGGGAGGTAGGTCCATTTTAATTTTCATGTATATAGCCTTCATGGGATGATCTATAAACTCCATTTGTTAACCTAAGACTTGTGTAGCTAAGAGAAAATATTCAAAGTCCCTAAGGTCATCAGTCCTCTTGTTTTGACAAACCAAATTTTAGTTTCTTGACTTTGATAAAAAAAATCTTTACCTTGGTTTTTTCCTTCATTCTCCCCTCCACCCATTTAATTTTCCCCCCTTGACATCCAAATTGTGATTCCAAATCTATTTTCCCTTTTCTTTAAATTCCTTTTTCTTCATTTATTAAAAACATGCTAGCACTAATTTGTTTTAGTTTTATCTATTCTTAGATCAAAACAACATGTTTGAGCAACTTTGGATCATATTATTCACTTTATTTTACATTTACTAGACTTATTTTACTTTCCTTTTTCCATTTATCATGATTTTGTTATCCTGCTATTACAAACACCTAAGTTTGTACCTTTTTCCATTATTAAGTGAGATGTGGATTGTTAATACTCATTCATCAATGTTGTTTCCCCTTTTGTGCATTCCCTTTTTCCATTATTGAGTTTTATGTGGATTTTTACTACTCACTCATCAATGTTGTTTTACCGTTTTGTTTTTTCTTTTTACCATTGATTTGTCTTGCTTATCATTCCTTTTTAAACATGTATCCTTGGTTTGAATTAGTGATTTTGCCTTTTCTTAATTGAGGTTTACTTGTTTGAGTTTTTGGTCTTTAGTAGCCTTGGCTTTTTGATTACCTAATTTACTCTTATTTGACTTAGTTGTTTGGTATAACATAGTACTTATCACCCAGCTTGTCAAATTCCCATGTACATTTCATCCTCATAGCACCAGTTATCTTTGATTTTCTTGTGTTTATTTGGTTTTACTCCTTAATTTTGTATTTCTAAGTTTTTCAAAATTAGTATTTGTGCCCTACACAATCAAAACTAACAACATAGCTGACAATCATCCCATGATAAAGGTAAGTTAATGTACACATTGTATTTACTTTTTAGTTATTTATTTTTTTAGATTAGTTTCCCTTTCTATTATTTACTTTGAGTTATTTTATGCTTTTTAAAATACTACAAAATTTTATTAGCATCACCATTGTATGTGTCCTTATGTTCTTTCTCAAATCACCATCCCCTATTACACCTTAGTGACATGTGATGAACTTTGAGTGGGGCATATGCCTACACATAATAGTTTTAACTTTTATCAAATACTAATGCTTTACATCTTTTAAGAACCCATCATGACTCAATCTCTCTAAGTTCATGCCTTAAGGGGTGTACTAAGAAAGGGGTGGGTAGACCTTTGGTGCTTCATAGGATTTTTGTCCCTTATTGCCACATTATGTCCAAGCCAACTAGTTCTTAAAACCTTTCCTTAAGTGTTTCTCCTCCCTTGCATAGTATTCTAGTCTTTTCCTCTTTATATCCTTATTCTCCTTACTCAACACCCTTTTTACCTATTTAGTATACTAGGTCGACCTAGTCAACCTAGTATACTTTAGGTTCATTTCAGCTCTTTAGGTTTGTTAGCCTTCTAACTGACCTAGCATAGATTTTAGGCATTAGCCCAAAAATGTGCTAGGTAGACCTAGTCAACCTAACACAACTGACATGTTTAAATGATTTTAGGGTGAGATATTCATATATATATATATATATATATATATATATAAGTTTATTTTAGTCATTATTAGAATATGCAATCAAGATTTATTATTCACTCATGCTTCTTCACAATTTTCTCTTCCACCATTCTACTTGAGGAGTCTTATCTTAGGTTTCTTATTTTGGAGAATATAGTCTTATGGATAGGTCTTGGATGCTCTGGCCTAATAAATTGATCCTTAAAAACCACAAAAAACTCTTACAAATCCCCATTGGCTAAGGGAGAGATTGAATCATGATGGGTTCACATTTAGGTAAGTATATTCTAAATTTGTTCTCCTCTCTTTTAGTAGATAGAAGTAGCATATATATTGGCTCGAATAATATTACTCTTTATATTATATGTATTAGGGTGTTACTCATACTTACTTTATTTGACATTGCATATACATATTTGATTGAGTTACATCTAACCCCTCACATTATGTCACAAGATTTGGTGTGCCCTAGATTAGTTTACTTTTCTTATTATTACAATAGTTTACTTTCTTGTTTATTAACATAAGTGAAATATCAAACCATAAGACTCTCTTAGGGTTATTATGTGATTGTGTTAGACTGTAGGCTTTATAACCCTTCTTAGCATGATATTTTTTGATAAGTGATATAAGTTATCCCTAGTTAGGTCTAACATATCCCCATATTGGTCATGCTCCCACTTAACAAGTGTATACCCAATCAGAAGTGTAGGTATGCTCTATCTTATTCGATCTAGGATTAATCCATGTGCATCATGCGATTTTGATTACATACACTCTAATTATTTTTTGGATTTGATTATACCTAATCATAACCCTGTTAATGGATCTTAGGTATTTTTTACCATTTTTTATAGAAGTTCCATGTGGTGTGGTCTAACAGGTTAGGCTCTCCTAAGATTTGACTTCTCTAATAGGTCTAGGAGATTGACACATCTGATAAGATACACATAGTACTTCCTCATTAAATTGGCATCTCTTAGGCTCTAACATATCTAATAGTTTTAAGAGACTAACACTCTTAATATTTGGGCCACATGGTGCTTCCTCATTTGATCAAACTCCCCTTGGCTCTGACATCTCTGATAGTTCTAGAAAACTAACATTGCTAACAATTAGGAGACATGGTGCTTCCTCATTTGGGTAGGATCTCTTAGGATATGAAATCTCTATCAGGTCTAGGATACTAATGCTTATAACATCTAGGTCTTGTGGCATTTCCTCATTGGGCAGGCTCTCCTATGAGATTTCATGAAAAGTGACTAAGCTACAAGAAAGCCACATAATAAATTAAAAATCACCTTTCTACCATCAAAGTTTTATGAAATGTTGAGTAGGATTTTGAGAGACTGCCACTTTGGGAAAACCAACATAAGTCAAAATCTATGAAAACATAGTTAGCATAATAAAATATTCTAAGTGTGAAACCCTTTGTTCTTTTATAATACATCAAGGACTCGACCAAGTTTAAACTCATAAGACTATACAGATCTTTAACAGAGACCAGATCTTCATTACAAACATTGTTAAACATTTTATAGACCAATCCATAATAGGAGTTCAAGACTTATTAAGGTCTAAGGATGATGAGAAAGATATTCAAATTCTAGGAAGCTTTAAGTTGAGAATTTTCATAGGGGCCCTGACTTAGCCAAATAAGGGGATTATGTTGACCATAAAAAATAGAGATAATAAAAAATAGAGTATTAATGGTAATACTCCTCCAAGTCTGAGTAGATGACTAGATTCCTACTTTATTTCTTCTTGTTTCCTTCTTTTTTGGTGAAGCCATGGGTTCTCTTGCTTGGTCCATGAGTGGATTTTTCAGCTACATTTTTCTTCAAGAAATCCAAGCTTTTATTAGCTACATTCTCTTGTTTATTTTTATCTTGTTCATACTTCTCTTTAGATTTATTTTCCTAATTCTTTTTTTATATGGGTAACCTCCCCCATTGTATCTTTTATTTATCCTTCAACATCTCCTTCATGAAGCTTCAATCCTTAAGTTTTGATTAGTATCAACAGTTACTTCAACTTATCACTTTCCTTAGTCATATTAGTACATAAAAGTTGTTGCATGGTCACTTTGGTATTCATCTTTTCCAAGTTCATTTCTAATTCCCATATTTTTTAATTCATTAGGGTATGTGAATCTAGGCTTTTAATTTCTTTGACACCTTTCATTTTTTTACTCATGTTGGTAATAAGAATGGGTCTATCAGAGTCTTCCACTTTTAGGGGTTTAATTGAGGCCTCCTCCTCTTGGGTTTCATTGCCTCCCTCATAACCCTCATCTAACTCTTATTTTATATTATGCACATATATGGTTTTAATCATTTATTTTACCCACACTAGCTCATACCTCTTAACTATTAAGAAAATGGAACCCTAGTGTAATAATTTAGAGGCAAGGTTCAACTTGAAAGTTATGATAGTAGCCTCCATGGATTCTAAAATAAAAGAGGGTAGGTTGATTTTTGGCCTTTAAAATGTTTTTTCGGTCATTCAAAACATGAACTTGTGGATGCTCCATAGCATGTAAAAGTTTTATAGTGGGGTGCTAGGTGTGGAATTCCTACATAAGGCATGGGAAGATCCAGCATTGGGAATGGAAGTATTATATCATAACTAAACACATGATCATCAGTTATCTCACCATAATGATGGAAATGTCCCCAAGGCATGGGACCCTTGTACTCCTTGGGATGAGTCTTTAAATTTATCTAAATTCCTTCTATTTTAAGCATACTTAGTTTAAGACCAATGTACAAAGCTAAAGAGAAAAAAAGTAACCTATCGCTAGCCTAAACCTAAGATCATGAGGGAAAAGGTAAGAAAGTACTAAAATCAAAAGGTGATGTGCCTAGAATAGAGTGAGTGCTCATACTACCATAAGCACACTACAAATGATTGAGAACAAGATGTTTCCACACATATTCTACCAAAGACACTCCAAATACATAAGCGTTTCACATAGAGGCATGGGAACATAGTGTTACACTGAGAGGGATGATAAACAATCTACAAGCAACATTAACATAAACCTGAATGCACTCAAGATATGACCTATAAGTGAGTTCTAAGTTTAATGAAGAGGTGCAAGGAATGGATAATATAAAAAGGGGTGAACATTATCTATAATTAGAGATCAACAGATGTAAATATCACATAGATCATTAGAATAATAGAAAGAGGTGAACTTAATTCTCATTAATCTATAAGACTTAGCCAATACAAGTACTTAAAGAGGGCAAATTTTGGCAGCATGAAGCTACTAGAATGTGTTGACCCTTTTACAATAGAAGAACTAGGATTTTATAAGAGATAAAAATAGTTTTTATAATAAATATGTCACTTGGGTGGCGGATAAAGCATTAAATTATTTAACAGTGCCTTAGACATATTTCTTGAAACTTCTCTAGTGATTAGACTTGGGTTGGTAGTAGGATCACGTCGAAATGCACGTACATTGGAGAATGGAAGATTTTTCAACATCAAAAGGTGGTGTGTACTCAAGTCCTAATACATGATGGTTGTTATTGTATTTAATTTTGAAAACACCTCAAGCTCCTCCAAACCACTTCCAATAGCCTTCTTTAAATCTAGCAACCACCTGACATGTGATGCTTCGATAGGTTCTTTGAGAGAGCTCCCTTGGATTTATAGATAGGAAAAACATGGGTGTGACACATGGAAAGATAATGCTTATTTTGGGATAAATATGATGATTTATTCATTGAATGAGTGTGGTACCACCATGTGGTAACTATAGAAGAAGGTTACACATTGCATAAGGAGGTATAGATGTATAACTCTACGTGTAGGTGTAGAACCTTTTGGAATAGGTGTGAATACCATTTTGAAGGATAACATGCATGATGATTTGAATATCTTAGGCATGTTTGATTTTTTTTATGTCCACTTCTTGTGTCATGTTTCTTACTTATCCATTTCTAAACTCAGAGTCTTCACTCTAAAGATCATGCACTTCTTGATCTATGCAACACCAAACCTTGCATACAAAAATGCATTGAGTTCCTTATGCTAGTGTGGATCATTATGGCCTTGATGCATATACTTATGTATTCATATAGGGTATTGGAATAGATAAGATGTGTTTTACCTCTTCTACTTGAATTATAGAATACTCCACAAGCATGCTAAATTTTGTAGGACTTTAGGAGGCCTTACACTAATTAAAGGGGTGACTTAGAAAGTTAAAACTTCTAACAATCTTTGTAGGCCACTTTCCTACTAAGTGGGAACCCAATAGCCTTTGAGTGTTCCATTGGGTATAGGTTCTTTGGGACTTATAAACCCTCCACTTGTGAATGCACTATCTACATACCCTAGCTTTCGAGTGAGCTAAGATTCACCTTAAAAAATATAGAACTTTAGGGAAGTGAAAAATATCTATTATACTTATTTACAAAGATATATATATATATATATATATAATGGATATACTGCTTGAGATGAATCTCATTGATTGGGATTAGAAGCTCTTCTTCATTCATTCTAAGAAGCTAGAAGGCATTAGAGGGTTTGTAATTGGTGATGGTGTCTGGACTACTCCATAGTACATCTAATTTAGTGTGCCTTTTGAGCCTTGCTCTATTTGCATCCCATTTTATCACTAAGTTCCCCACTTATAGACTTTTAGTAGCAAAACTTTTATCAAATACCCTCTTGGTTTTCACCTGTCCTAGTTTGATGGTGTGCATAGCTTGCACTCTAGTCTCTTTGAGCTCCATGAGATTTTTCATTATTACTTAAAGTGGATCATTTTTGAGTAGCTCCAACTGGTGAGCAAGTTCCAACAAAGGCAACTTGAGGGATGCTAGTAGCCTAGCCTCTCTTCCATAAACTAGCATGAAGGGTGAGTTCCCTAGTATCTTGTTGGCCATAATTTGATCAGTCTAAAGCATGGTTTTGAGATTTGTGTGCCAAGCCTAACAATTATCCTCTAGAATCCTTTTGATGATACAAACTAGGTTCTTATTCATGGACTCAGCTAGACTGTTACCCTAGTGGTAATAGTTTGATGAGGTGCTTAAGTAGATGTTGTGCTTGATAGCCCATTCACTCATTCTAGTCCCAAAGAAGGCTAGTGTATTATCTAAGATAATTGTGGTTGGAATACCGAATCTCATCACAATGCTTTTATAGAAATTAAGGATGGATGTCTTGTTAGACTCTTTTAGAACAACTACCTCCATCCACCTTGTGAAATAATTAATATATATAAGGATCTATTTGTGTCCCTTGCTTGATGGTAGATTAATCATATCTATGAAATCTAGGCCCCACTATGTAAAGGGTTGATCAACTTAAATCAGACATAGTGGTAAGGCTACTAACCTTTGCTTGCCTATGAAGAAGGTACATTTTTTACAAGATCACACATACACATGAACATATTAAAATAGTGTTGGCCAATAATAGCCAGCCTGCATCATTTTTGTGACAATGGTATTAGGTGAGTAGTAGTCTCCCAAAATGCCATCATGTAATTCCTAGAGAATTCTACCCATTTTCTCTACTTCAACACATCTCAAGAAAACCCCATTGAGTTTTTTTATAAAAGCACATCATTCATAAACACATATCGAATGGACTGTAGTCTGAACTACCTATGCTTGACCTTATCAAGACCTAAAGGGTATATGTTATATCAAATAAAGGACTTCATATCCTACACCCAATTAGTTATAGCTTTATTTGCATGTTAGTCTTCATGTGACACTAGAACTGCTACATCTTCTAGCCTTGCTACTTTAGATAATTTCTCATAGAGTCCCTTTTCTCACACCAACTTGGTGACTTGGATGTCTATATCATAATCCATTAATTTTATCATATAGCTTGACCTTTTATCACTAATGTCCCTACTAAGGAGGAACTCATTAAAAATTACATATACTACCATGAGTTAGATATTGTTGTTGGAGAGCATATGCTTTAATTTATTTAATGCCCTCACAATTGTAAGTGTATGCTTCTCCATGAAGTTGTAGCATAGTTCATAATCCTTCAGAACCTAGATAAAGAAAGCAATTAGTTTCTCTATTTTATCCTTGTTCTATTGTGTCAAGATGGCTGAGATGCCTTCATCTCCACTAAATGCATAGAGGATGATTCCTTATTATAATCTAGGTTAATCAAGGTGGGAACTTGCACAATGGTAGGCTTTATGGACTCAAAATTTTCCTTTCCTTTACACATCTAATTAAATGAAATATTCTTCTTTAACATCATAGTGAGGGGCTTGAATAGGATAGCAAAGATAGGAACAAACATTCTCACAAAGTTAATTCTCCCTAGGAAACTCTAGAGGCTCTTTTTGAGTCTTAGAAGGGGAAGAGATGAGATAGCCTTAACTCACTCTAGATCTATTGTGAGTCCCTCTTTATAAATAATGTTCCTAAAGAGAGTACCTTCATGTACTATGAAGATGCATTTTTGAAGGTTCAGAGATATTCTAAACTCATGGCATCTCTAAAAGACTTGCTCTAGGTGATCCACGTGGTCCTCTATGTACTTAGAAAAAATAGTTATATCATCAAGGTAAACCAAGATGATCTTATTAATGAGCTCCTTGAATTTCATATCCATGTCTCTTTTAAAGTTTATGCCAGTGTTCATGAGGCCAAAAGTCATGCACTAATATGCATAGGTTTCCCATTTAGTGGTAACATGGTTTTGTATCAGTTGCACTCTTACACTTAAATCTAGTTATATCTAGAATAACCATCTATCAATAAAATTCTCTTTGCACCTATGACCATTTTTAAGATTTGCTCCATAGATGGAAGAGGATTGTGGTCTTTAAGGGAATCCTTATTCAAATCTTTAAAGTCTATGTAGAGATGTATCTCCCCAATCTTATTTCATACTAGCAACAAATTGGTTTTCCATAAAGAGTGTTTGATTATAAGTATTATGTTGGCCTCAATGATCGTGGAGAGATCTTTACGCATCAATGGATCCAATTTTGGGTTGAATGGTTTCTACTTTTGGTGCATGGGTTGCTTGCCTAGGTCTAGTTCAATTTTTTGTTACACAATTCCTAGATCAAAACCTTTGAGATCTTTGTATCTCTATGTGAAAATGTCATATAACTCCTATTGAGTTGAATGAATTTTTCAATTTTGATCATGGAACACACCTTACTAGCTTTAAGAGATTTTCATTTTGAAATATCTATAGGTGCATAGATGTCTCTCTTGGCTATCATGTTGTGCCTCTCTCCTCTAAATTAGTCATCAAAATCAAATATACTCTCTAGGGTGATTATCCCCTTTGGAAATTTGTTCCCCTTTAGCTTGATGACTTGTTGTTCATATTAGGCTCATAGTTTTGTCTGGTTCATGGTGCAAAACATTGATTCATCCTATATGAAATTAATAATCTACTCATCACTATTAAACACTTACCAATTTCTTATGTTTTTGAGGACTATTAGTCTGACTACTAGCTTGACAAGCTATTTGGATTCTTTCATTATATTACACAGAATGTCATATTGTGCACCTATAGTTGTCAAAATATTTGCATATACATTTTTTGCTCTTGGAATGGAGGTGAAATTAAAATCATCAAAACATTATATCATATCCCATACTCTATGTTTATATGCTTTCATCAAGTCATTCCTAGTCATGCTCTGTGCCCTGACTTGATTTACCACCAACTCATTATTACCTAGTGTTTACATTGCCTTGATTCCTTTTTTTGTGCTAGTTGAAAGACTTGAATAAACACCTCGTAATCAGTAGCATTGTTCATGAAAGTAAAATATAATATATAGGCATGTAAATATTTTTCCTTTTAGGGAAATACCATCATGATTCCATCCCCTACATCATTCTTGCTCTAGGAGCCATCAAAGTATATCTTCCATATCCCTTCAATATTCTTGTGCACCTTCATGAGTTTAAGAAGTGATGTACTCTCCTCCATGTTGTAATATGTGCCAATCCCTATCTTTATAATATCATATGGGTCAAACTCAAATATTTCACACACCCATTCATCCAATAGGTGGTTTGAGGTTTCCTCCAATGGTGTCATGACCTCATGGAGAATTATATCTTCTTCTTGGTAAAACATCACATAGTTCCACTCAATTGGGCTAGGAGTGTATGGATCAACATGGATTTTAAAGATAGGATTTACCCTGATGGTTATTTTTTTCCATATATGGTCCTTAAAAACATATGTGACCAATATAAATATAAATACCTACCCATATTTTTCATGAAGTCTCAAGAGACAAAAAGGGTGAAATAGGGAGGTAAGTCAATAATAAAAAAGTCCTATGTAATAAAAAGGCTTGGGCATATGTGTAGTGTTAAATTTAAATCTATGATTACACTTAAAACCTTGACTATTGTGCCATCAAGTTGGACCACTCCTTTATAAACTAGGGTATACATAATTTTGAGCATGTTTGTAATTTCTTTTGGCATTACTAAGTTGCTTGCACCAAAATATATCATATAATTATGTACTAGGTGATGGAAAATGATCAAAGAGACATATAATGGAGGTGGCTTGCTACTAACATTATGCACCTGTACTCCCCTTTTTGGTTGGTATAAATTTGTAAAAGTGGTGAGTGTTGATTGGGGTGCTTGACACTCTTAGAAGCCTTTCAGTGCATCTTGAATAAAATTCCATTGGGATGGAATGGTAAGTGCATCAAACATTATGGCATTAAGGTTGGTAGTCTTCATTTGCTCCACTATGTTGAAAGGGATTGAAGATCCCTTTAATTTTGGTTTTACATGGATATATTTTTCTAAATCTAACTCACTAATTTTAGGTGGGCCTTATTTTTACATAGCTTTCTCTAGGTGTAAGGGCTGCATGGGTGCCTTAGCCTATGCATCTACATGATTGACTTGAACTATGGAAGAAGTAGGCATTATGACCAACACACCCTCCTCTATCACTATCCTCTTAAATCTTGTACTGAAAGCAACTGGGGTGCTTCACTTACTAAGTGTATTGGACTGGTTTATATAACCAAAGTCCTCCTCCTACCAATTTACAAAGGCAAACCCATCCTATGGGTGAACCAACACTTGGGTCTATTCTATTTAAAAATCTACACCCATCATTTTCTCCTACATTTGTGGCATGTCTTGAGCCATAAGCTCTTAGTTCATGATAATATTTTGCATAAGTAGCTTGCTTGTGTAACTAGTTACATGGCAGGCACCATTTCAAATCTTGCACCATATTATTTTATATGATGACAAGGGCCGTAGAGGTATTAATGGCATCAACCTTCTACACATGAAGCACTCTATTATATGTGAGTTAGTTTTATGCATGCATGGTTCCTTGGTATGGGGTCATTTGACTGGTATTATTGAGTGAATGGTTGATGTTTAGGGCATTGCACTTGTTGTCTTTTGAGGGCAACTAGCTCATTCCTAAAACTTTGCAATAGCAGTTTTAGCTCATATAATTCATTAAGAGTGGAACTTAAAGTAGGTGGGCATTTTATAGTAGGGATAGGTGCTAGCATGGGTTGTGTAGTTATTGATTTAGGATAAATCTCTACAAATATAGGTATTTGGGGTCTAGATGCAATCTTACCTACCTAGATTAAGCAATTCTCATAACACATTACTACTTCATAGGCATCAAGGAGAACCATGCCTCTCATGGATTAAATAATTACTATAATATCACTATTAAGAGTCTTTAAGAAATACAAAAATATGGTGTTAGGATATGTCTTGCATACTGCAAGGATTCTATCCCAGACCTTATGGAATGTAAAATTAAAGTCAACCATAATTTCATGTGGTGCTCACTTTAGAGTCATGAGCTACTATACCAGTGATAGATGGTCACTATAGTCCTTGAATTACTTTCATAAATCCTCACTAAACTCTTCCTAGTTTTAAATGAGTTTGGTTGTATGCCCTGATGCCATTGAAGATTTTTTCCTTTCAAAGAAGAAGTTAGTAATCTGACTACAACATTGTCCTGGGTAACATGGTGTACTACATAGATATTTATGATGTCTTGGATATGCTCTATATGGGAGATCAAAGTTTCACCTATGAAATAGGGTAAGATCTTGAGAGTAGACACTATAATTTCATCATACTATGCTAGGAATAATGGAGTACCCCCATTAAAGGGCACACATACCTAATTCTTTAGTCTAGCCATGAAAGGGATGGGAAATAGACCTCACCTAGAATAGAACCTTTTTAATGCTAGTGTAGACTGAGCTCTAGGTGGAGAATGACTTTCATTTCATCCCTTGATGGGGGAAAAGATACTCTAGTTCTCCTTTTAGATGGCACTAGAAGCTTAGTGAAATGGAAATCAACACCTTTTTATAAATGATCTTGTTATTCTTGGCATGTAAATGGGAAACTGATATTTGTAAACTAGAGATGTTGGCAGTTTTTAGGTGCTCTTTCTTAATGTCTATTACACTTGATGGATAAATAAAGGCACCATTCCTTTAGCTTCTTCAATTTAGTCCCACTAGGCATGCCAGAAACTGTTATAGTTCAAAAAGTGCACCCATGGATGCTCTATAGTGTAGGAAAGCTTTATAGTGGAGTGTTAGGCATGGAGGTCATAAACAAGGCATGGGAGGATTTGAAGTATTATAGTGAAGCTATACACATGAGCATTAGTTATCTCACTACAATGAAGGAAATGTCCCCAAGGTGTGGGACCCTTACACTCCTTGTGATGAGTCTCTAAAGTAGGCTAGATTCCTTATATTCTAAGTGCACTTGGTTTAAGACTAACACATAGACCTAAAGAGAAAAATGTAACCTACCACCAGCCTAAACCTAAGATCATGAGGGAAAAGGGAGAGAAAACTAAAGTGCTAAAATGAAAAGGTGGTGCACCAAGAATAGAGTGAGCACTCATACTACCATAAACACACTATAAATGCTTGAGAACAAGATGTTTACACATAGATTCTACCAAGGACACTCCAAATGCACGTGTTTCACATAGAGGCATAAAAACACAATTTTACACTAAGAGGTATGACAAAGGGTCCATAGGCAGCATTAATATAAAACTGAGTGCACTTAGGATATGACCTACAAGTGAGTTCTAATTTTAGTGAGGAGGTGTAGGGAATAGATAACAGAAAGAGGGGTGAACATTACCCATAATCAAAGATCAACAGACATAAATAACACATAGATCATCAAAAGAATAAAAAGAAGTGAACTTAATTCTCATTAATCTATAAGATTTATCCAATACAAGTACTCATGGAGGGAGAATTTTGGTAGCATGAGGCTACTAAAATGTGTCAACCTTTTTACAATAGAAGAACTAGGATTTTGTATAAGATCAAGTGAGTTTTTACAACAAATGTGACACTTGAGTATTAGATAAATCATTAAATTATTTATTGGTGTCTTCTCCATGCTTCTTGAAACTTGTCTAATGATTAGACTTGGGTTGGTGGCAAGATCACATTTGGATGCACATGCATTGGAGAATGGAATATTTTATAACAACATCAGAAGGTGGCATACACTCAGGTCCTAATGCATGGTGGCTATTTTTGAATTTAATTTTGATAGCACCTTAATATCCTCCCAAATACCTCTAATGGCCTTCATTAAATCTAGAAACCACTTGACATATAGTGATTCGATGGGCTCTTTGAGAGAGATCCATTGACTTGATAGATAGGAGAAACATGGGTGTGACACATGGAAGGTTGATGATTCCTTTGGGAGAATTATGAAGATCTCTTCATTGAATGACCATCATGCCACCATGTGGTAGCTATAGAAGAATTTTTTATACTACATAAGGAGGAGACACAGATGTATAGCTCTATGTTTAGGCATGGAACCTTTTAAAATATGTGCAAAGACCATTTTGAAGGAGAGCACATATGAGGATTTAAAGATCTTGGGTGAATTTGATTTGTTCTATGTCTACTTACACCATGTTCCTTACTTAGCCACTTATAAAACCAAAGTCTTCACTCTAAATATCATGTGCTTCTTAATATATGAAAAACCAAACCTTTCACATAGATATGCATTGAGTTTCTAATGTTATCATGGATCATTGTGGCCCTATTGTGTAGAATTACACATTCATCTAGGGTTCTAGCATAGTGCTTGAGATGAATGCCATTGACTGGGATTAGAATCTTTTCTCCATTCATTTTATAAATATGTAAGGCATTGGAGAGTTTTTAATTGGGGATGGTGTATAGACCACTCTATATTGCATCAAATTTAGTGTGCTTATGGTAGTATGAGTGATCACTCTATTTTGGGTGCATCATTTTTTCATTTCAAAACTTTCTTACCTTTTCCCTCCCTTTTCCCTCATGATCTTGGGTTTAAATTAGTGGTAGGTTACCTTTTTACTCTTTAATTCTACATGCCAGTCTTAAAATAGGTACATTTAGAATAGAAGGAATCTAACCTACTCCGAAGACTCATCCCAAGGAGTGCAAGGGTACCATACCTTGGGGATGTTTCCATCATTGTAACAAGATAACCAATGCTCACATGCATATATATGCTATAATAATTTTTCACCCATCATCATTTCCTCCTATGCCTTACACAAGACCTTTGTGCCTAGCATCCCACTACAAAGTTTCCCATGCTACATAGCATCCATGGTTTTACATTTCGAATGATAAGAAGTTCATTAACAAGAAATGGTGAGAGAAAATGGATATGTAATTACCCTTTAAGGTGATGTATCTCATGATTTAGAGATATATTTCAAGTCATTTTCTTTGTATGTCAACTTTGGGGTACCATTTATACTTTGGAATGACATACTCATCCATCTCCAAAAAATCTTCATGAGATCCTCATGTTTTTTTCCTTGAAGTCCTTCATGCCCTCACAATCCATACCTATAATTTTTGTGATGATTTCTTATGTGATTTAAATCCTCTTTCCTCTCATTCTAACCATTCTTACCTCTCATCCCATTACAAAATTCTTGGATATGGTGAAGTTAGAGCCAGTAATCCTTACCATGAAATTAGTCATCCCCCTTTTGATAGTTTACACCACATGGTTGAGTATTCCTTGTATTTAGAGTATGAAATGGGATCATCTTGTGGTACTTTTCAAGATATGTTTGCATATTATTCTATCACTACTATCAGTCTGATATCCTTTGAGTCTCTTTCTTTGTAACCTATTTGTCTAACTTTCATCCAAATTTTCTAACTTCCCTATATCTTAATGCATAAACTTGGCTGATATAGTCTATTTTTTACTTTGCCTTCCATTTATTTTATCATACATCTCAATATAGTTCTAATTTTATCTTTTGTCATTTGTATTATACCAGCCTGGATGATACCATATTATGTTAGCCAACATCTTCCAACTATATTGGCCTAATAAATATTATCAACATAGATTTTAGGGTTATTTTTAGGTATTGGATCCATATATATAGGGTCATATTTCATTCCTAAAGTATATTTCACATTCATAAATTATACTTTCACTCAAATTTCTACCCTAAAGTAGTATTTGGGAGCTTTAAAAGATTTAGAAGCTTATCTTGGAGGAGGTCTTGTCTTATGGTGTCATTAAAGCTCAATAGGAAGGGTTTTTAATGTTCCTAACTAAGGATATATAGGTCTTCATCTTACCACTTGAGTTATTCAACCTACAACATCTCTTACAAAGTGCCACTTGAACTAAATGGAGATATTGAAGTATCAATAAGTCCACCTAAATGTAAGTATTTATATAGCTATACTCTTTACTTTAGTTAGTATATTATACATTTTTTATTGCTCTATGGATTTATTTGTGTATCCTTACTTAAGATATTCCTTATATCGAATAAGTTCATATAGATATAGGTTTGTTTAGGCTTTTAATTTTTCACCTTAGGTTGCATAAACCCCCATTTGGTTAACCATTTGACCTTACTTCCTTTAAAATTACTTACTCATCATTTAATTTACTTGCATATTTATAATTATTGATACAATCACTTATATTAATTGACCCCTAGTGAGAACAATACCCCATATTATAATCATAGGATTTCGAACCCTTTCCTCTTGACATTTAATTGTATATTACCCTCTACTAACTCTATAAATATTCTAGGTTCTTATCCACTCATCAAAGTATACATAAGATTTATTCATTGACCTTATTTTAGTCCTAGTCTATTGAGAGAAAAAGGATAGTTATAGGTCATCCTAGCCCATGCATACATATTCTATGTAAGAAGATTTAACTATTTAAATCTAACTCTATTCAACATTGGGTGTTCACCTTATGACTCCTTTTGTGTTTTACTTTGAATCTACATGACTCTATGTTTTCATTGCATAAATTTGTTTATGTGTGAATATTACTCTATATAATATTGATTGTTCTCCATGTGACTCTTACTTTATTTGACATTATGTATTATCATGTGTGTTTCAGTTCTTGTATGTGTCATGGCCATGACATTATGTGTGACTCTATGAATCTATGTGACTTATGTGGATACAAATAGGATTTTTTATTGATCTTGTTATGCCATGATTTATATCATGCATTATTTTAATTATGTGTGGGGGAATGATTCATAACATGAATAGTCTATGTATTTGTTACTTAGTGTTTATATGCTCATCAATATGTTGAATTTTCACTATATGTCTCTTTACTATATATTCTTGACATGACACGTGTATGACTTAGGATACATGTTTCATATATGCTAAGATTATTTAATATTGTGACGGTGACATAATCTAACTATGTTATCACATGATTACATATGTTTATAAATAACATGATGCATATAAATATTTTCTCTTAAGATAAGTAATTCACAAGTTACATACCTCACCTCAAAAGGTGGGCATATATAGTGGGCATGTCTTAAATACTAAGTCCTCTTCATAGATATATTCAAGATTTGGGCACAAAAAAATTATATTTTGGGCATTTTTTATTTAATAATGCCAAAATTTTATATATATTATGATAGGTTTGACATAGATTGGGATAATATGCAAGATATATGTCAAAAAAATTAGGATTTTGAATTACAACTCACATATTCTATTATTATATAGATTACAAGACTCAATTTACACATCATTATAATGGGGGAATATTAAAGGCATACATCAAATATTTTATAGGATTATTAGTGACATTTCATAGATTCTTTAATATTATTACATATATTATAGGACTTAGTTTACACAAATTATCAAATTAAGGGCATATGCACAATATATGAAAATTAATTTTAGATAGTATGATATTTTTTCACAAGTTATATGACTCATATTACATATATTATTACATTGGTGGAATATGTGAGGCATTCTAAAAAATGTTTTACTCAAGTTCTACTCAATTCTACTTAGATACTCATATTTAGTTGTGAAATCCATCTACAATGGATGATCAAGAAATTTTACTCAGATTGACATGATTTATTTATATTTTTTAGAACCCATGGTGTGTCTAATTCATATAAAACATAATGAGTAGTGTGTCTGAGGTTTAGTTTTAATTAACTTATAAGAACTTCTCCATCTCCAGTGATGGTTGGAGCATATTCAACTCAACCCATAGTTTTAACACTAACATATCCACAGGGTGTAATCAACCCATTCTCCACTATATCTAAAATGAAAATTGGTTCATTTCATATAGAAATATTCGTTCCTTGTTATTCAAATTTCAAATATAATCAATGTTTTTACTTCATATTTTATATCATTAGTGTATATACTAAAATCTAGTCTTTGACACTTGACAATGACAATATTGACACACATTGACCATGCATGACTATAATAATTAAACAAGGTCCTATATCTCCATCCTCACACACTTACATGTTATCTTATGAGTCAACCCTTTAGTTATATTCTACACACTTATAGGAACTTCATTATCTATGTCAAACATGCTAAATATCTTGCATAGAAATCTCCAAACTCTTAGTTATATACCTTGTACATAGGTTGGTTCCAATAGATATGGTTAGTATCACCATTAAAAATTAACCTAATCCAATCAGTACCAACCCATTCCTAGCAATGTCTATTTTTTAAAATCAGCCCCATCCTTAGGGTTAGCCCATGAACCTAGTGTGTCAATGTTATGAGGAACTATTTAATTAGGTCCACATACAAACAAATCAAGATATCATTTAAAAGGGACTTGGAACTTATATAATATACATTTATTCATTATTTCACCTTGATATCGTATACCTTATTCTTCCAAATTTATAAAATTATCACTAATAACAGTGGCAAGCCATGTTTGAAATACTATAATTATAAATCAAATAAATCATTGTCAAGTATCAAATCTAATCATTAGTTTCACAAATATAGTTAAGAAGAAAAGTTTTAAAATTGCACTAGGTAGGAAAACTAAGTGTGTCTTGACTTCCCTTATTAGACTATTAGATATGTAGGAAATGGTCAATCATTAGATATGGTGAATTGGGTTAGTTTATCCTAATGCATTTTCCCCCATTTTATAGGTTTATAGCCCTAACAAGCACATATAGTGTTTAAAGGCCAAGGAGGATAAATTTTAGATCTATGCATATCATCAAGGTTTGATATTCTAAACATAGAGCAAGCAAAAATATTCATAAGTGATTGTACAATAACTATGTCATAATTCTACATAGGTCAGTATTGACTCAATGATACTGACCCAATCCTATGGAAGCAATCCAATGCAAATAATGAATTATTTATAAAACCAAATGAGCCATAGGTCTACTTATTCTTGATTTTCACTTTCAAAATACATTCATAATTAGATAATCAATCAAATAAGCTAAATATCTTGATCTCTTTAGTACTTCCCATATTTAGTATTTGCCCATGTCAAATTATAAGAATCAATCTCAAAACATTTACATTTAGATGTATTCTTGAATGCTATATTTTAAATTTATGAATTAAATTTCAAATTTATATCTTAATTAGATTAATCTTTATAATTAATCTACATTAGGTTTAAACATATTAGTGAACCTATGCACATATCAAACCATGGCAAAGCCTATGTTTTATCTTAGGGTTTTAGATTTTAGACTTAGGGTTCTATTTTCAAATCTAATTTATGATTAGTCCCTAATAATCTATATTAATCATGATCATGTTGAATGAACATTATTGGTTAACACAAGTAGTGAAAATACTCTTTTCATATTCTTCTACATGGATAGTGTAGCTTAATTGGATCAATTTATAAGTAAATGGGAAACAAAGATCAAATCTAAATTCACTAATAAGGCTAAATATACCAATGAAAAATCCCCAGCCTTCTTATGATCTTATAGTTATATCATCCAATACAAGAAGCCTATTGTTACTCATATATTCCCAAGGGATTACATTAATTACTTTATTATTCCTATTATGGATTTTATATCGTATCCTATTCACCCTATTGATGGATGTGTCATGAATATTTATATTGATGATAAAACTACTAAAGATCAATAATATGCCTTGTAAAATGAAAATTTCATTGAATATATTTATATGAACCCACATCACATTGATGTAATTTTATATATAGCAAGAGATGATCCAAAAAAAATTAGATCAAGTTTATACAATAGGTATTTACACCACTACTATTGGTATTATTCTAATGCCTACACCTTTAGTTACCTATGTGACATACACCCAAATTATAGGGACAACATGAGACCTTAAACATATTTTAATATGTATTCCTACATATGAAATATTCACCCCTCTCATAATTTATATGCATGTTCCATTACCAACCTCACCTACTTCATGTTCCTTTGATAAAAAATTTACAACTCTTTTGCCTAGGTATTACAACTAGAACAAGGTGCATCAAGAACTAGTCATGTCAGGGATTCATACTTTTTTCTCTATAACCCATTATCCATTGAGATAGTATCCTACCCCTTAAAAACATTATTTATATATAACAATATCTCTTTATATTAATGGAAATGTGAATTGAATAAACATCTTAGATCATTCCATGCATCATGCTTAGACTATGCATACAATAATAAACTATTGACCAAGTTATTTATAAAAATTCTTAAGGACTGTGTATTGGGATGATTTTATGATCTCTCTTCAATATATAATATCATTAAAAACTTTGGTTAATTAATTCCTATCACACTTTTCCATTAATATCGATGATAATTTATCCTATCCATAAATTGCTAAACTTAAGCAAGGATCTAATAAACCAATCAATGACCATGTACATGCTTCGATCAAATACCATGTCATTTATAAATAATTAAATATATTTTTATATGATAAAATATTCTTGTACACTTTAAAAATATCACTCATGTCTCAACCCTTTAGTTCAAGACCCTCTCTCTACCAAAAGGCTCACATTTTCCATCTCATTGTGCCTAAATTTTTATCCTATAGTATAACCCTAATATTTTTATTACCCATATTCCCTATATCCCACTATATTTATAAAAACCTAATTAATATATTTCTATGTTAGTTACATATCTTCAACAACTTTCTATCCTCATAGACACTAGCATCAATGGTAGTATCACAGGTCTGATGCTAGTGTCTAAGCCTTATAAATGCTTAATTTTGAAAATATTTTGACATGTATGGGTTTTCATATTTGCATTAATTAACCCTCCCATGACATTATTTCAAAAGGTGTCATATAAATACAATTGAAATATGATTCACTATGATAAAAATTAAAAATCAAGCACACATCTATCTTATACCAAGTAAAAACACCTCTCAAGATGTTAAAATTACCATATTCATCCCTCTTTCCAAATACATCATAGGATCAATCTTCTTACAAGTTTGAAGCATTGAAAAATTATCATATGAGTATTTTTTTTCAATTTACATGTTATATCATTACATACACTTTAATATAACATATTTCACAAGTATTCACACTCAAGCCCACATAAGGGGGAGAATTAAATTGATTTGAGGCCCTCCTCAGAGTATATGGCTATATAGGCAATGCTCGGTGATAGAGGGGTATTTGAGGTCATATCATATTACTAACCATTATTTTATAAGGTAACATTCCCAATTTTGAGTATATAGGGTTTTGATACATATTGATATCAAAACATGTGGGCATGATCTGAATTGATAATCTAAAAGGAAAAAATGAACCCTAATAGGCATATTTGATCATTATAGAAAAGGAAATCTATTTTTAATATAACATAAGTGTAAAAATTAGTATATAAGCATCAAAAAATGGAAATAATCATCAATAGTAGTGTCACAATCCTAATGGTAGTGTCTAGATCTTGATGGTAGTGTCCAAGTTACTAGAGAGCTATTTTATAGAATATGATGTATCACTACAGAGATTATCATGCCTTATCTTGTAATCCATTTTCCAATTTTTCCCATGTATAATTAAATAATCCATGTATTTTCTATTCTTCATGTTTCTAAATCCAACTTATTTTTTGGCATTGTAATTTATATATTTAACAGACTTTCATAATTCATCACTGCATCAGAATATCATGAATATGGATTATTTAATTAGACTACTTTTAGAATATATTAGAAAATTATTTTATTAATTTATTCTCACCTAACTCTTTCTAAAAAGGTTTAAACATTTTTTTATCATGTCCTCTAATTATTTTTGCATGAAATCCTAACTTGCCCTAGGTTTTCTGATTTTTGATTTTTTAAATTGTTAAAAATCTTAAAATTAGATTTGTAGTTATTACAAAGGAATTCATCATGTTTGATATGGATACATATATTAATTATTTTCTTGTACAATATAATATTAATTATTTATTACCTTCTATACATTTGTAAATTAGTCAATGATATAATTAAATGGAGTTATCAAATTGGTTTAAACAAAGAGTGTGATTTATCACAAGATAAAAATATAATCTCTCTTTACAATTTTTATTACAATAATATTGAACCCTTATCCATATTCACTAAGTGAAAAAATGCATTCTCCTAAAATTTCATCCCACCTATATCTTATTCAAGTGAGCTATCATATCACTCCCATTATTCACCCATGACTTATTTTGGATTATGTAGACCATATTGTTACTACACAAAAAGGAAAGGGTTCCATACCTATTCAACCACCTATTAATATTCAACATGTTCCTCCAAAGCCTAAGATAGTCAAAAAATATTAAGGGATGTGATATTGTTAAATAATAAATAAATACACATGCTAAGACATATCCTTGTTTTTAACCCATAATTAACTAGAACAAGAACTAGAAAATAGGATTAAGGAGAACATTGTATTGTGTTCCTTAATCACTTTGGCATTTATCTTATTGTTATGGGCCACCATCAAATCATATCTGATTGTGATTATAATTTATGTGTTATTATAAAGTAATTTGGATAATTTTTTAGTCAGGAACAACTCAAGCTCATAAGAGATGCCAAGGTTCTCAAACTTAAGATTTGGACCCATCTCATCAGCATTGTCATATCAATGATGTTTGGTGTTATTTGTGGTTTTTTTTAATAAATTTCATAATGTAATTATTATCTTTATTTTAGGAAGTGGTTTTATTATTTGGGTAAAGTTCCTTTGATCCATTTTAATATTGCAAACTTATGTGGGTATAATATGTTTTGAATGAATAAATAGTACTATTTACCAGGGTATAACATTTTATTATTTATTTTCTGATTTAAATTAAAAATGTTTAATACCTAAGGTAAGTTAATAAAAATGATCATATTATTTCTAATTATGCTCATTATATGAGACACCATGATTGTTGATTTGACCTTGTTGCTTCATTGTTGTCTGGAAGATGTCATTAGCACTAGGCAATTATGCCACTTGGTCTTTTATTATTTCAACCTTGTGTGTGATTCTTATTTCTAGAGAAATTCATGACTATGTTGAATTTTAGAGAAATATTTTATGGTCTTATTTAATGCATAAATACATGGACTTATCCATGTTTGAGAAAATCATTGGTTATGAATAAAACCTTGTAATAAGGTTATCTTAATCAAAGATTTAAATAAGGAAAAAAAATCATTGAGTACATTGATAATATAATAATTATGTTGTTTGACATTGAAATCACTCACTAGGGTTTGAGATAATCTTGGAACTCATGCTTCTAGTCACGGTGAAGTATTTTTGAGCCATTATAGTAGCCATATAGAATGTAGAGTTAGTTTCTCCTAAACTCGAGTTATTATTGAGGTATATTAGGGTTGAGCCCTATAATTCAATCCTTACATGCCATAG
>JARHVA010001803.1:2900000-3082154 GCA_037957365.1 Torreya grandis | reverse complement strand
CAAAAAGGTGAGTTCAATCCTATTTAACACTAGAAAGGATGTAGATGCAAAACATTGAGGGGATCAGGTTTTGGTTTCCCTTTAAGAGAGGATAACTGATAAGCTCCTGATCTATGTGCGCATTATGATATAAGGTCCAAGCCAATTGAAAACAAATGTACCCTCGCTTACTTTTATCCATATTGGTTACATGTTGATTTTCCTTTAGGATAAGGTCTCTGATATTGAATTCTCACACTTTGAGGTGTTTGTTATTAAGTGCACTTGATTCGTTCTTGATAGACAAGGAGATGGGTAAGTGCAAAATAAATGGCGTTGGTCAAGTAGCTCAAGTTGGGATAAACGTTCTTGATGATAATCATCTTCAAAAATGAGATCTTGTAGGGATATGCAAAGGGACAAAATTTGGACTTTGAGAGGCAAGACAACCTCTAGTCTAAAAATAAGAGAGAAAGGTGTACACTCATATGGGTTTGAATGCTAGTACGATATGCCCATAAGGTAAAGGGGATGTGTAGGTGCCAATCTTGACCAACTACATTAACCATTTTAGTTATCATGTTATTGAGAGTTTTGTTAGAAGCTTCAGCCTGTCCATTTACTTGTAGATAGTAAGGCAAAGAAAAATGTAACTTGATACTGACTGTGTCACAAAGACCTTGGACTTATTTGTTCTTAAAATATTTACCATTATTGGTGATTATTTTATGAGAAACACCGAAATGACAAAAAATGTGATGGTTGATAAAATTGATAATCTTTTTGGCTTTAGTTGAGATGAGAGGAATAGTCTCTATCCATTTGGTGAAATATTCTATTGTAGTGATGATATAATGATGTCACTACAAAGAATGGGGGTTAATTTCACCAATAAGATCTACGCCCCATTGTGAGAAGGGCTAGAGATCCTTAGATACTTAGAGACTTTGGCTAGGTGTGTGATGTAAGTTGGCACATTTATTTTGGTATGGCTTGGAGTACATATATTTGAGTGGAAGTGTTAGTGATGACAAAGGTCTTGTGGTTGAGAAGGTAATGATGGAGTTTGGTGGCCATAAAGGCCAAGGCAAGGCAAAGCTTTTTGGTATGGGTGTACTAAGTTTCATACTCTATAAGCATTCATCTTATGTATTAAATTGCTTGTTCTTTACACTACTCATCTCAATGAGCCAACATTGCCCCTAAGGAGTGGTCAGTGGAAAGAATATAAAGATAAAAAGGTTGATCTTCCTTGAGAGGAATGAGGATAGGTGGAGATAGAATGTACTCTTTAAGTGAATCAAAGGCATTTTGACAGTCGTTGTTCCACTTAAAATATACATCCTTTTTCAAAAGGTGGTGGAAAGGTTGGCAACAATTAGAGAGCTAAGAGATAAAGTGATGAATGGATTGTGATGGGGAATCAAGAACAACAAACAGCTCTGATCCCACTTGTTAGGATCTTGCTCCTCAGAAAGAGCACAATATGATTACCTTGTATTAGCAACTAAACATGCAGAATTAACCAGAAGCAATAAGTAACTAGAATTCACAAATGACACAAAATATGAGAGACAACACAAACTGTATTAATACTCATCCAGAAAGAAAATACAATAAAGAAGATGCCACTTCTTCTTCCACCTCTCAGAGGCTTCCCACATCTCAAGGGCTCCCAGTAATTCTCAATCAAGAGTTCACTCTCCTACCAAAAATGGTCCCAACACACAACTCAAACACAAAATTGGTGTTCACCTCCAACCAGTCAGTAATAACCCTTCTAGTACACAAGTACTCAAAGTACTTCAAGTAGATCTCCCATAAGCTTGCAATAACCTGCAACTCAAATGATCTTACTCACCATGTAGATATTCTCCATGAACTTGCAACAACCTGTAATTCAAATGATCTTACACTTGGAAGAAATCCTTTTCTTGCCTTCCTCTATTTGCTCATCTATGGAACTACAAGGAGCTTCACTTGCTCAACTCTAACTAGCACACTGGCTATCTAACACACTTTACAATACATGCCAATGGGTCTATAAATAGATCCCACACTTAAACAATAACTTAGACTTTTAATTTACAATAATTAGACTCACAACTCAAGACCAAAAATAGCCTTTTACATGCAAACACTCAGTTCAATGAACTAACTATTTGTGCAACGAACAGTTCTAAAACCGCATAGGCGATCGACATCGGTCCCTGTCTGCCTGGAGTTGACTGACGTCGACCGACCTCATGTCGATGCTGGTTGCCCTTCTGCACTGTAGATGACCAACATCAGTTAAAATACCGACGCCGGTATCCCTGGAACTCAGCAACCTCCTCCATGTCTGCATAGTTGAAGCTTTTAGCTCCACAACCTAACAATCTCCCACTTGGAGATAAACAATTGCAACTATACCTGTACTTGTACATCATCTAGTTTGTTCCCTTGGCTTTGTATCCCTCTTCAAGATCACTCTTGAAGACCAACCACCACAAATCCTATGGTGCACCTCCTGTCATCCAAATCACCTGCCACATCCGCATCTACAAACCCATGTAGAAAATAACTTGACCCTGCATAGCATGTGCACCTGCTGTTGGTCCCTCTAAGAATCCACTGAACTTCCCTCCAGTGCTTCTTTCCCAGATTGGCTCCAAACTTGTGACAGCTCCCACTATTTCTTGGATCTATCTGCTCTGTTTCTTTAATAACTACCTGGTTCTTGACCATCAGTGAGCAACAAGTAGTGTAAAGAAGGGAAATGATAAATTTGAGGCTTACTCACCCTTTAAGTCCTCCATATGGGTGCTTGAGACTCCTTGACAGCTTGCTGTCTGCCCAAAATCTGTCTTAGTGACCAATGCTGGTCACATCTTAGTCTGCATCCGACCGATGTCAGTTCCATGCGACTGCCTCATCACTGACGTCAGTTCCCTCTGATTGATGCCAGTGTTTATCTATCTAGAGTCATCGACGTCGGGCTACACATAGCTAACGTCGATCCCTGTCTGGATGTTGATGCCGATTTTCTAATCGACGTCGATCTCTGTGTTTTACTTATGAGCGATGACCTTTACCTGTGAGCTCTTTTTGGATCAAACCCTTGTCCATATCAACCTTGCTCTACTTAGAATTCTTCAGCCCCTTACACTGATCTCTATCCGTCATCTTCTCCTTGAAAACTAAGGCTTTCCTATTCTTGTCACGAACATTAGATTTCTCAAGAAATGTCACTTTATTCTTCTGCATACAGAAATCTCGATCCATACTTTTCAAATCCAAAAGCATACCCTTTGACTCAAGAACATGCATCCCCTTCTTATTCATGTGACCAAGCCTATTAAGCCACATCTTTGAATCTACAGCTGAAGTAGATAAACTAGAAAGAGAATCAGTAATACAAGTAGATAGATAAAGCGTACCTACTTTCTTATCTCTTGCTACAACAAGTGCACCCTTGGTAACCTTCCAAGAGTCTGCTGTGAGAGTTACTGTGCAACCCTCATCACCCAAATTTCCAATAGAAATCAAGTTTCGCTTTAGGATTGTGATATACATGACCTCCTTCAACACCCATGTGTTCCCTATCTGCGATTTCAGCTTCACTTTCCCTTTGCCAACCATCTGATAAGGCTTACCATCCCCTAAATAAATTTCTCCAAAGTCTCCCTGGACATACTCATGAAAAAATTCCCTATTTGAGGATGCATGAAAAGAGGCACCAGAATCTAAAACCCAAGATTCTACTTTATCTAAGGAATATACTAGAGCATCCTGTGTAACAAACTCTGCAACATCTACTTCTTCATGTCCTTCATGCTAATCTTCACCCAACCAACAATCTCTCTTTAAGTGCCCTTGCTTTCCACATTTCTAGCAGGTTATTCTGCCATACCTGGACTTGGATTTCCTGCCTATCTTGGACCTTGATCTCCCATGCTTGATCTTCTCTCTTTGCCTTCCCCTACTTTCCACACTCAAAGCATTTCCTGATGATTCACCTGTGTTTTTCCTGTGAATTTCTTCATTCAAGATTACACTCACAACATCATCCACTTTTAATATTTTTGAAGCAGACACAATATTACTAACTGCCATTACCAAACTCTCCCAACTTTCAGGTAGTGAGCATAAGATTAAGAGAGCCTTAATTTCATCATCAAAAATAATATTAACTGAATTTAACTGGTTTACCAAACCATGGAAATCACTAAGATGACTATGAACAGATCCACCTTCCAACATTTGCAAATTAAATAACTGCTTCATAAGAAATACCTTATTCGAAGCTGAGGGTGTTTCATATAAATTTGCCAAAGATTCCATCAAATCTACCATTGTCTTAGCCTAAGATAAGTTGGAAATCACAGACGATGCAAGGCTCAACCTTATAGATCCTAGTGCCTTCTGATCAAGAACCTCCCATTCTTCATCCTTCATATCCCAGGGCTTGCATGCAACCCCACCCAACGGTAAGTACAAATCTTTCTGATACAGATAATCTTCAATCTGCATCCTCCATAATTGATAGTTCTTGCCATTAAACTTCTCCATTCGTAGCTTACTTTATTCTACCATTGCTATAATCCCACTCAAATAGAAACCCCTGTGAGTAACCTGTAATCAACACACACTAACCAGATCTGAAACACCTGTTAGTAACCCAACCAAAAGCTCTGATACCAGTTGATGGGGAATCAAGAACAACAAATAGCTCTGATCCCACTTGTTAGGATCTTGCTCCTCAGAAAGAGCACAACATGATTACCTTGTATTAGTAACTAAACATGCGGAATTAACTAGAAGCAATAAGTAACTAGAATTCACAAACGACACAGAATATGAGAGACAACACAAATTGTATTAATACTCATCCAAAAAGAAAATACAATAAAGAAGATGCCACTTCTTCCACCTCTCAGAGGCTTCCCACACCTCAAGGGCTCCCAGTAATTCTCAATCAAGAGTTCATTCGCCTACCAAAAATGATCCCAACACACAACTCAAACTCAAAATTGGTGTTTACGTCCAACCAGTCAGTAATAACCCTGCAAGTACACAAGTACTCAAAGTACTTCAAGTAGATCTCCCATAAGCTTGCAACAATCTGCAACTCAAATGATCTTACTCACCATGTAGATCTTCTCCATGAACTTGCAACAACTTGCAATTCAAATGATCTTACACTTGGAAGAAATCCTTTTCTTGCCTTCCTCTATTTGCTCATCTGTGGAACTAGAAAGAGCTTCACTTGCTCAACTCTAACTAGCACACTGGCTATCTAGCACACTTTACAATACATGCCAATGGGTCTATAAATAGATCCCACACTTAACTTAGACTTTTAATTTACAATAATTAGACTCGCAACTCAAGACCAAAAATATCCTTTTACATGCAAACACTTGATTCAACGAACTAACTATTTGTGTAATGAATAGTTTTGGAACTGCACAGGCGATCGACGTCGGCCGACCTCCTGCTGATGCCGGTTGCCCTTCTACACTGTAGATGACCGATGTCAGTTAAACTACCGACACTGGTATCCCTGGAACTCAGCAACCTCCTCCATGTCTGCATAGTTGAAGCTTTTAGCTCCACAACCTAACATATTGGAGCTTCCCTTACAAGCTATAGAACTAATTGAGGTGGGTGGGAGGAGGCATGTTGAGGATTGCTTTGATTTTGGTGAGATTGACTTCAATTTCTTGAAGGGAGATGATAAAGTCAAGAAAGATATAGGCCATAGTGCATTGGTAGGTTATACAAATGTTCTTTAGACTAAAAGGCATGACCCTATAGCATAAATTTCTCTATGGGGTGATAAAGGTGGTTTTGTGTTGATCTTCTGGGGTAATTAAGATCTGATTATAACCTGAGAACCTATCCACAAGATATAACATCTCATGGTTAGTTGTAAGATCAAAAAGCTAGTCAATTCTTGGAAAAGGAAAGTCATCCTTTGGGCAAGCAAGGTTAAGGTCATAATAGTCTACATAAATGCAAAGTCCCCTTATGGATTTGGTGATAGGGATGATGTTTGAGACCCATTAGGGATAATCAATGGGTTGGATGAAATTGATGGATAAGAGATGTTAAAGTTCTTTTTGACAAGAAGGGCAATGAGAGGGTGTATTCGATGAAGTTTTTTCCTAACAGGCTTGGCATCATGGTTGGTGACTATATTGAGGGTAGTGATAGAGGGGTTGCTTTCTAGCATGTCATTGTAAGACCAACCAAATGCTATGATATGGTATTATAAAGAGGAGAGATCTTGAAGCTCCTCAAAATTTAATGATTGATCAATTTTGATGATGCATGGGTTATCTAGAGTACCCAAATTGATATCCATGGTGGATTTGTTCAACATGGTTGAAGTCTTAGGAGGAAAAGACTTGTGGATAGAAGAATATTTTTCACCTAGATAGGCAATAATGGAATCATCACCTTGACATTGAATGGTATTAATGGTGGGAGAGTGATCTCTGACCATCATAGGATGAGTCAGAGGAATGGTTATGGTCTCCCCATCCTTTTGATAAGTTAGGGGTTTGAGGCTAATCATGTTGATGAAAAAAAGAGTTAGGGGAGATGATGTCAAAATCCTCAGATTTTGATGGTGTTGGGTGAATATTTTATTGACCAACTAACTGGTGAGAAAAATAGTTCTTATCACCATATCATAGGGAGATTGGTCATCCAAAGTTGCAAGTTTACCACATCCAATGGGGAAAAATCTCTCCTCTCATCAAGGGGAGGTTCCCTATTAAATATTCAATGCTATATACTATATAAATAAGCAGAAAGTAAGACACAGGGGTGGGATAAGCCATCCATCTTTCTTTTTTTAGAGATGATGTTAAAAAACAAAGGAGAAATCTTGGGTGATTGGTGAAGGTACTTCTCTTCTTTCAGAAGTAACATTCAACCAAGAGCCAGATCCCTTCCTAGATAGTAGAAATCTTGGTGAAGCGATAGAAAGCACTTCTCTTCTTTCAAAAGTGCTTGTTCTTGCAAACAACATGACTCTTTCTGGTAACAAGTGACTGGTAACCGGGTCCAAAGTAACCAGGAATCTAAGATGTAGCTCAAAGTCTCCACCTTGACTACCCTAGAGTGAGGTATGAATAACAATAGGGGCACAAAGTTGTCCCAAGGTCCTTTACACATAAATAGAAAACAAAAACACACACTGGAGACAACTATGACAGTGCAAAGTCTGAAAGTAGTTGGCTTCAAGACACCTTCCTTATCACCTCCACTAGTTCTACTTGTTAAATCAAATAAATAAGAATGCTTTCAGAAGATAGACATAAAAACAATCTCCTAAAGTAGCACAAGCTATAACAACACAAAGTCTGCAAGTAACTTGCTTTCTCATTCAATCAAAGAAATATGAACTACAATCTGAGCTCAAAGTCTCAGTAATGCCTTTCAATTTGGGCAGAGTTTCACTTCTAGTAAGGAGAAGATCTCTCTAAAACAATAAAAGAGATTACAATATATAAAAGCCAAGAAAGACTTAGCACTTTGTTCCGTAGAACGGCCCATGCCATGCATTCAATGCCTTGAATGCATTTCTAGGTTTGTCAAAGGACTGCATTGAAAATAGGGTGGTTGTCTTAACTATGGCATGTCATTTCATCCCATATGTCTTCTCTTAAGTCTATATCATCTGGTCTATCCCTTTTGATGTCTGCACAGCTATCTATTTTGTCTTTACTCTAAAGGAGACTAATAGGTCGCGCCCTCAATGTTTACAAGCTCGAAAATCTATTCTGCAGACTATTCCAGCTACTGGAATAACTTCTATGTAGATCTTTTGGGCTTTTCCCTCTTTTCACTTTTGTCCTTTCCAGCTTTGTCTCTTCCTATAATTTAAGCTCCCAGGCTATCTTTTCAGCCAGTCACTTGGTTCTTCCTTCAAGTTCTGCGCTTTATTTGAATTTCAACGGATATTCGCTTACTTTAAATTTGACATCTGCGGGGCCGTCAATGGTCGCTAGCCGCTTGAACCATGTTGAACATTAAACCTTTGAACTCATTGATAGTACATTGGTTCATTGGTTCATCAATTCATTCTACCTCTTTTGTTCCATCACTTCCTGGTTCAATCACTTTCTCACTCCTTGGTTGAACCATCCATTGAACCACCTGTTTGTTGCTTCTTTCCTTGACTGAGGCCGCCTTTGAACCTTTGAACCCATGAACCATTGAACTTTGAAATCTTTCAGTTCAAGGCTCAATTGGTTCATTGGTTCATCCTTTGTTCGTCACTTCCTTGTTCTTTCTAAGCTCTTTGATCTTCATTGCACTGGTTGAACCTTTGAACCTGTGAACTCGTTGAACCTTTTGGTTCAAGGTTCAACGGTTCTATGGGTTCATTCTTTTTATTTGGCTAAGTCCTTTTGATCTTTTTTGAACCAAATGCATTGAACCATTTGGTCATTGAACCTGTTGAACCATTGAACCCGTTGAACCTTTAAACCAAAGTGGTTAAATGGTTTAACGGTTCAATGGTTCAAGCCTTCTTCTCATGCTGATGACGTTGAACCTTTGAACCCATTGAACCCGTTGAACCAAAATGGTTCAAGGTTCAACAGTTTAATGGTTCGATCCTTGCTTAGATGCTTGCTGATGGACATTTTTGATTGAACCAAGGCGCTGAACCAATCCCGAAATGACTTAAGTGTTGGAAACTAGTTCTTTTGATTAAACTCTCCTGCAGAAGCCTTTGAACCTGTAGAAATGAACCTACCTATAGAGTTCATAGAAACCAAGTATGTAGTTTTCTCTTGAGCCTTGAAAGAGTCCATAGAAATGAGTCTGTGGAGTCCGTAGTTTTAATCTTGTAGAGTCCGTAGTTTTAAGCCTGCAGAGTCCGTAGATTTCTTCCTGCAGAGTTCATAGATTCAAGCATGTAGAGTCCGTAGATTTTTGAGAAAGCTTTGAAAAATGAAGAACTTGAATGCTCAAAATAATTTTTGAAAGGGGAAGAGAGGATTTTGGTCTATAAGACCAAAATAGTTCAAATGTTGTCCCAAAAATGAGTGATATTTTTGGGGGACAACAGATGGTATAGTGGATGATGAGGATGTGATTTCCTTGTTAATGATGGTAATGAAAGGTGGGTTGGTTTGATTTTTAGGTGGTATGAAACCAAGGCCATGCTTTTCATGAGGTTTTCAGGTCTTGATTATGAGTAACTCATGTGTCTCGTGTTTATACCAACCTAGACCAAATCCCTTCCAAGCACACCTATAGAGGTATGTCTTGGCAAAATCTAGTTTATCTAGATAGGAAAAATTGGAGGTGAAGGGTTGAGGTGAAAAAGAGGTGGTGGAAGTGTCAAGGGGTTTATCAAGTCCTCTATAGACAAAATTGGTTTGACAAGTAGAGGGCCCAAAAGGAACAATAATTATAATATTGGGGCCATAACTAGGTTGTTGGTCAAGATTCCCATATTCTTGGGGAGTAGGGAAAGTGTCTAGTGTCAAAAGGTGAGACACCCCCAATGTAAGATGTTGGAAGGTTGATTCCAAAGGGTCCATTATGGGGATTTGGGTGGAAGGGATGGATGAACTAGTGGATGCTTCATTGGTAGAAGAAGGTTGGGCTTCATATTTTGTTGATGAAGGCTTGTTGGATGGAGGAAGGAAAACATCATTAGGTTGGTACATCATGTTTCATGATGTAAAAGGACTTAGGTTAGCTTGTATGGTAATAACTTGACCTTCGTGTTCAAATTTGATGCATCAATACAAGGTGGATGACACACAACCCATGGAACAAATCCAAGGGCATCCCAATAAAACATTGTACTATAAATCACCTTCTTCATTGTAGAAGAGCTCAAGAAGCATGTGGAGTCATAAATGAATGTGAAGGACAATAGTTCCTAAAGTTGTGGCCATGGTGTCATTGAATGATCAAAGCAATGCTAAGATTTATAAAAATATGTTCTATAGAAATTTGAGTTGCTCATATACGTGGGATGAGATAATGTTGATACTAACTCCCCCATCAATCATGACCCTCTTGATACAAGTTTGGTTGATGTACATAGTAATGAAGAGGGGAGGTTATGGATCATCCAGATGGATGGAGGGTATTTCTAAATCCTTGAAGGTAACCAGGTTGGAAAGTTAAAGAGCTTTGATAGAGGATGCTATAGGTTGTGGATCTTTTGGTTGAACCTCTATAGATTGCAAAGACTCTATCATTGCTTGGCAGTGATGGGGTGAGGTATTGATCAATTCATATAAACTCATCTTCACCAATGTTTGGTAAAGATGCTTCAGAACTACGCATTGGATTGATTCAGAAGGGTTAGATTGAAACGGACCCAATATAGATATCTTAGGTTTGGGAGAAGGTAAAGGTGCTTGGTGTTGGTTGGGTGATTGGATGGTGGAAGAGGGATATGTCCATAGAATGGATAGCTTTGTCTTTCCCTTATATTTTTGTTGAGCCTGTGGTCGTGTGACCACATGGATGGTATGGATTTGGGAAAGAGTCAGGCTAGAGGATTGCTTTGGTTTGTCTTCACTCTGAGGTGAGAGTGGGGGAGTAGGCAAGTGATGGTTAATGGCTCTTGGTTCTTAGATTAGTGGTGGGCTCATGGGAGTCCCATTTGATAATTAGTCATCCTCATAATACAACTAGTGGATTAATATTCAGAGAGCCTTATAGTTCTCTATATCATGCCTAGGTGTTCTATGGTATGATCATACTAATTTTTCATCATACAATGATAGTTTATGACCATGTGGGTCAAATGGTTTGATAGGTGGCAAGGTTAAGCAAGATGCTTGTAATAACCTTTGTAGGATGGTTAAGTAGGACTCAAGTAAAGTTGACAAGGGTGTAGAGGTCTTAGGTTTAGTAGTTGAGGTGGAAGCCTTTTTAGGAGCAGGCTTGATGGTAGGAGATTTGGGTGAGGGAGTATTCTTGGTAGATGGTTTTGGTATAGATTTCTTGGGGGTGGATCTCTTGGAGGTAAATGGTGTTGGGGTAGATGCCTAATAAGTATGCAGTTTGGTTATAGAAGGTTTGGTGAAAATAGGCAAGGATGAAATTTGGAGTGATGATGTAACCAAAAGTGGTGGTTGGATTCAGGTTTTGTTTGGGATGGTTGGTTTCCTTACTAAGGTAGAAGGGTGAGGTGCCAAATAGAAGGTAAAGTAGAGAGGAGAGGCAGAGTTTTGGTTTGCGGGATATTGGGTGGTTTTACCCTCTTTGTTGGTTTAGTTTGGGATTTTTTTGGTGGGCTTGTTGGGATTAAATCCAACTTTATTTATGGGTGAGTAAGGATTTGAGTAGGGAGCATGCCTAGGTTTTTGATAGGTATGGTTGTGATGAGGGAAGCTACTTGGGCTATTTTGAGTGGAGTTAGTTTGGTCAGTTAAACTATGGCTTGAGGGGTAGAGGTTTCTAAAGGTTTGGTCAGGGTGATGATGGGTCTAATAGTGGAAATCAAAGGTTGGTTTGATAATGGCATGGTTGGAGGTTCTTGCTTGGTTGGGTAAGGAAGCTCGAAATGGTGCTAAAATATGGCATGATCTGTACTGAGTTGGGATAAGCATTCCAAGTTTTGAACTAGTCTAGAGAAGGGCTTATAAATGAATTTGATCCCTTTGTTAGTGGTCTCAAAGGACAAACCCATGATTGGAGAGAAAGGAGTGGTTACATCATCCTTTTCCTCAACCCAAGGCTTCAAGGTTTGGGAAGATGAGTCTCCTATAAGAGAGGTAGGTCGAGTGATATCTTCTTTAGGAATGCTTTCCAAAAGAAAAGTGGATTGTTGTATGATGAATGAGAAGTATATGGTGGTAATGGCTGCCTCTTTTGATATGTCTTCCAAAAGAGAGGTGGGTAGCTCCACTACCTTGATAAGTGGAGAAAGGGGAATAGTTGTTTTCTTTGTTTTGGTTTCCAAAGGAATAGAAGGTGACTCCACTACCTCAATAAGAGGAGGGGAAAGAGAGGTGGTTTGGGCAATGGTTTCCTCAATAATGAGTTCCCTAAGAACCATATTAATGGTATGGACCTCATGATTTTGAGAGGATTCCACTCTATTATTTTCATTGTTCATAAAAGGGGCATGGTTGGGGAATGACTATTTAAAGATGTCAAGTGATTGATTTGGGGGTGGTTGGGGTTATCCAACACAATTCCCCCTTGTTAATCAGACTTTGGATAACGTTTTTGAAAGTGTAGCATCTACTAACATCATGCCCAATGACATGATGGAAGGCACATAATTTGTTCTCCTTATAACAACTAGATACAAGATAAGTGGAATCAAATTGCTATGGAGGTTTGATTGGTGGGATTTGTATGATATTTGATTTTAAAAACTTTTCCAAGACTGAAGAATATGACTCCCTTGGTAGAGTAAATTATTTTTGGTTTTTTCAATTTTGGTTTTTAGTGTTTGATTAGAGGAATTAGAAGAGTTGGGGTAATTAACAACTGACAGAGGAGTGATTATAAAGACAACCACATTCATGATTCCCTTATTTTTGGTGTTAATGTTGGTTTTATTTTTAGGTTTGGAGGAGGGAGCCTCATTTGATTTGAAGGAGGAATTCTTGTTTCTCAATTTCAACTTCCCCTCATCAATGGCTTTGTTTTATAAGTTATGTGCTATAGTGAAAGCTTCATCAAAGGTCTTGAAAGTTTGAACCTACAAAGTGGAGGAAATATGTTTAGCACAAGCCTAAGTAAAGAGTTAAACTAGCTTGGGTTGGGTCTAAGAGAAAGAGAGTTAATTTATCAAGCTTCTCCAATGGGCTACAAAGTCAGCGATGGACTCATCATCAAATTTCCAAATGAAGTAGAGATCAGTGATGGAAACCTTCTTAGAAATGTTTATGGAAAAGTGGCCTAAGAAAGTTTGAGCTAGTTGGGCAAAAAAAAAGAGGGAGTGATTTGTAATAGCACTATACCAATCTAGTGCCAAACCTGATAGAGACATGGGAAAGGTGTGAAGAAGGAGAGCATCATCATAGGCAACTAAATAATAAGAATACCTAAATGCTCTCAAATGTTGTTGAGGGTCTTGCTCTGAAATTAAAAAAAAAAAAATAGAAGTTCCCATTGCAGAGGATAAGGTCAAATTGGGATAGATGGATGAATTGGTTCATTAAAGATTTGGTAATATGATAAGAGGTTATGGGCACTAAAAATAGATGACTCCAAAGTAGTTATTTTAGACATCAACATATTTACTAGTTTGGTCTACAGTTGTGCACCTCTAAAGTTGTAAGGTGCATTTTGTTGAGATTAAGAATGTGCAACATATGGATATCTAGCAAGAGGTTGAGAAGCTACCATATATTGGTTTATGGACATGGGTTGTTGGGATGATGCCACATGTGAATACGTGGAGATAGGTGGTTGGGTGGAAGGTAGAGGTACATACCCTTGTGGGTTAGGGATGTAGCTCAGGTTTAGTGCAATGGACACCTATTGAGGGATTAACATAGGTTAGTTAGGAGGTATGGTTGGGTTAGTATGTAGAGGATAAGTGGTAATTTTGGTAATGACGGGTGGAAGGGTAGAAGGTATGGCAACCACCAAGATTTGGAATAGAGTAGAGGTAGGTGGGTTAGAAATAGGAAGAAGGGTGGTAACACTAGTAGAGGGTACTCCCATGGTAAGAAGAGTATTGGTGTCCAAAGGTTGGGTTGTTCCTATACTAGAAGGGTTGTTGATTGGGGTGGAAGGTGTTCGGGTGTTGGTTGGTTGGTTGGGTGGGTTGGTTTTGGATGGTTGTATTGGTGGAATTATAGGTAGAATAAGATGCTTTGGTAACTAGAGGTTGAGTAGAAATAGTGACAATAAAAGTGTTATCTATAAGGTGGGACAACATACCATAAGATGGATCAATAGGCAAAATCAAAGTAGGGGTATGATGGGATATGGTGTGAAGGTAATGTTGGAGGGTTATGGGGTTGTTATCCAAAAATGTGGTGAAATTTGCATCACTTTGGGAAACCATTTGAGGAATATTAGGAATTTCAAAAGGATGGGGAGAACTCTCTTCATTTGAGATGTACTCCATGGATGAGGGAGAAGAGGAAGATGAATGATTAAGAGGTGGATGTTGATTGGCTTGGTTTTTTAGTTGTTACCTAGTTAAAACCATGCAAATAAGGGAAAGAGGAAGATACAAGTAATCTCACAACTCAAAAAAGAAGTAATCAAAATAAAAATATATCAAGGAAAGTAATGCATACACTAATGTGCATTAGAATCCTAGGATATTTTATTATCTCTCTTTAGGCTTATGCCTCAATTTTGAAGACCAACTTGGGCTTGTAGAGTAGGTACTAGAAGAAGATATCTAAGGATGGTTTTAAGTCATTAAAGGCTCTCAAAATATGTATACTTGGTACATGGATTGATATTAGGGCCTACCCCCTCACTTCACACACTACAAGGTTAAGGGTGTCAAGTGCTTACCCAAGATATATTGAGTTGATAGAGATTATACTCAGCTAATGTATTGAGTTGGTTCTCCCCTTGATGGTGAAATCCAAGTAGGATATCTAAGAAAGGTGACCATTAGGTGAAGAAATCCTAGTCATCTTATGTCAATATTTTTATGTTTGATTAGGCGTAAGTGGTTTGGTCCTATGTATATAATAATAGTGAAGCTACACTTAATTCACTTGATTAATAAAGCTATGTTAGCTAAAATAAGCAAGGAATCAATGTATGCAGTTAATTTTAAGCCCAAAATAAAATTTTGATTTCATTGTATGAGCAAAAAACAAGAAGAAAAAGCACCTAGACGTAACTATGAACCCAAGAAAATACTCAAGGGTCCCACCAAGAATACCAAAATGTTTCATGTAAATTTTGCTTTATTTCCTAAGAAGAAAGTTGTAAAACTTAAAATAAGGGTGAGGTTAGTAGAACCTAGATTTGGTTTATGCATGTTGATCCAGATGATTGTGGAGACTCCTCTTTGGCTTGGGAGGATGACCTAAAAATAAGAAAACACTAAATAAATGATTGATTAGTTGGATAACAGGATGGATTACCTAGCAATCTAGATACAAGAAGCTCAAGACTCTTTGGAAGCTATCAATCCACACTTTTAAATAATCAAGTTCTAAAAGTGAAAGATAAATTACTTGCATAAATAATAAAGGCTACTAAATTTAAATACAAAAAGTGCTTGTAAAGAGGTGAATTTGAATAATTATATCAATAAATGATTAGATAGTAATGCTAAATAAATCAAACATGGTTCACAAAATAGGGTGATGTTTTGTGATCAGACAAAAAGTTAGAAAGTGGGATTTAGTCAAGCTCTAATAGGTCAAATAAACTTACTATTGGAATTGACACACAATGACCCTCAGCAATTGGGTAAGACAGTCAGTGGCTAGGTGACCATCGATGATTAGGTAACTATTAGCGGTTAGGGATAAACCATCAGTAGTTAAGTGACTATTGATGGTTACTGTCATATTTGGCTTGGGTAAAAGAAGTTTGGTTGGGAAGATTAGAGAAAAACAAAGGAACTAATTACTAAAAAATAAATACTTAGCTTTGTTGTTGGTGTGAAGAGCATTGAGGTGAGTGGCTAAAAACTTGTTGTAGACCTTGAAACAATTCTGACAGAGTGATGATAGCTTATATGTTGATTGATGAGCAACAACACTTTTGATCTCTATCTTGGTTGCTGGAAGCTAGAATAATATCTACATAGGGAGCTTTGATGCACAAGACTCTAATGACTACCTTTATCCTTCCTTTTCTCCTTCCTTTTTTTTCACCTCCTCCTCTTCTCTTTATATAGGAAAAAAAGAGTGGTAAAATAAGAGGTTAAATAATAGGTTCAACAAGTTGTCTAATTTTAGCCTCAATATGCATTGATTATGTATATGGATTAAACAACTAAAAATAAAAAAGTAAGTTGTAGTTGAGTGAGAGTTAACTATTGAGGTGGTTAAAGGTTAATCATTGATGGTCGTGGCTAACCATCAGTGGTTATGGGTCGATCATTGGCAATCGAGAGGGCAAAGGTAAAATGCTCAAGGTTAGTCATTTTGATTAGGTTTTGTGGTTAAAAAGTTGTGAAATGGTCCCAAAGGGGTCTAGGGGTGATCCAAGGGTTAGTATGACATCTAAAATCATAGTGTGTGGATTTCTAGTGTATACACATAAATCTCTACCACTTGGCCATGTTTTTATCTGTAGTGTGTGCATCAAAATCTAAAATCATATTTTATCATGTGACTTTAAAGGCTATTTTCAAAAATACATTGCTAGTTTGTAGAGGAGAGAGTGGTTGGGGATCAACACAAATTCGAGTGGGCAATATTGTTGTTTTAAAATCTAAAACTAGGATATTTAAAGGTATTTCAAAATGGTATTCTTCATTTTACATGTCCAAGAAAAAGGACATCTGATGCCTGATGTCAATAGTTGCATCTTTTTGATGAAAATGGGAATATAAATATAGTAATCTACCTAGAACACCTATCTGGTATTGTGCATGCAAGTTGGTGGTTGGATCAACCAAAGGTGGTTAAACTTCAGAGTCACTCAGTTACTTCCCTTTGAGGGGATCCTACTCAAGGATCTTGACATCCATATCTAGTGATAATGAATTGCTGCCAATATCTATGCTACTCATTCATTTTGTGTTAAAACCATCCCTCTCTTTTCCAAGTGGATTTTACACATCTAACTTCACCTCTTCAAGGGTGGTCTCCTCCTCTTGCATTGAGGAGGGTATATTTTTTAAGTCTGACTCCTCCAATTCTTCCATGTAACCCTCAGGATCTTATTATTCCAATATATTTATTGGTGGTGATGGTACTGAACCCTTTGATTATGATTATGATGTATTTTGTTCAGATGAAGTCCTTGGTGGTGATGCCTTTGGTGGGGAAGACCTTGGTGGTGGTGCTTGGGTAGTCCTTTGCCTTTTTGGTGGTTTCAGTTATGAACTTGTGATGGCATCATGCCCGGTTCACTTCTTATCAAGTGGTGGTATTAGAGGAAGTTTCTCTCTTGCATGTTCTGTGCCTCTTGAATCTTTCTTCTTAGGTCACAACTATAGACATGCAAAACTAGCCACCAATGGCTTTACATCAGACTACTAGACCAATTCTTACCAATCATCAAACATTTAACTTAAGAATTTATATTAATCTCAAATTTGGATTCATAACCTTGCATTAAATAAATTTGACCTATTAAATCAATTAAATAAGGTAAATACACATATTAAATTAATCAAAATCAAACAAATGACCCAATGCCTAAAAAGAATTAATTAACTTGCACACCCTAATCAAAATCAATTAGCAAGTTAAATCAATTTCAAATCTTAATTGAGTTCATTCATGAGGTAATAAATCAATTAAATCAGTTACTAAAAAATAAATTCAAGAACATCTTAGAACATCCTAGAATACACTCATTACCTTTGTGAGTTGTCATTTTTTGAAAATATCTAAAAGAATATCCTAAAAATATGCCAAACTCAACAAAGTTAATAAACTCAACCATGGTCAACTTTAAGCCATTCCAAAGGATTTCAGAGACTATAAAAGCAAGCCTAGAGCTCTTCATTTGGAGAGCTCAATCAAAGTAGAGTTATAATGTAGGAATAGATTCATGAAGCTAAAAGCCTAATGTTATATACCAAAATTGAGCCAAAACCATCAAGCCATTGAATCAATCAAGCCAAGCATTCAATAATGGTGCATAGAGAAGATGATGTTAGCTATTTGTCATTGATGAAGACTTATTATGCATAAACTGAGCAAGCTAATTGAATTACCATTTGGAGCTATCAAGGATTTGGTAAGGAATTTGTGTTTTTATATTATATTTCTTATTTCCTTCCATGTTTTGTTGAGTTCTCATTTGGTTTATTTATTATGATCCCCTCATAATCAGGCCTAAAAGATGTTAGATTGTTAGTGAATTAATTTTTTATTGTTTTTGAGACTAAATTTATACTAACCTCATCCTTTGAGTTAAAATCCTAGATCACAAATGGCATGTTCGGTGGGACATAATTGTGCACCCCACATATTTGAACAAAAATGTCTGTTAAAATAGCTCTTATTTTTAATCTATTTATTATATTTTTAAAAATTTTGATAGATTATTCTTAAAGGTTTCATCCTGATTCTCTAAAAATTTCATCAAAATCTGATTTGTAGTTTAGAAGTTATGACTCTTTTAGTGACTGTCACTTTTTATTTTATATATTTTTGGTAAAAATGAATAGTACAAAGCTAATAAATTTGTTTTATTCACTATTTTGACCTGAATTTTTATATAAAAGTACACCCTGGACCTATAAACAACCTCAAAATTTTTGTGACAAATGGATATATATTTTAAAAGTTATAGTTAAAATACTAACTACAGGTTTTTATGTTTTATGTGTTTAGTTTTATTTGTTTTAACCTTCTATCTTATTGTTTGCATGTTTCATAGGTTTTATTTTTTTGAGATTTTTTATAACCTTTGCCTAACCTAACATGTTTTCTTTCTTGAGAGTTGCTTGTCCCATTTGTTAAATAAGCTTCAAGGCTCGACAAAGTGTTGACCTTTTTCTTGCAGGGCCCATTTGAAAAATACTCAAAACAAGCTTAATTAGTTCTTTGACATTTTTTTGGAGATGTTTTAAAATGAATTAGGCATTTCACTCTGGGTTTAAAAAATTAAGTTTTACATGTTTGTGTTAAATGTTTTGATTATTCTTTCAAATTTCACAACTTAAAGCCAAAAGGCTAAAAGAACACCACCACATGTTTTGTTTGGTGCTATAAAATTGAATACACTTCAAAAAATTTGCAATTTGTTTTGATTATTTGTTTAGTCTAAACTTGTTTGAGTAAATAGGGAGTTGTGCGTGTATGCTCTCCCATCCATCCCCTTTAGAAAACTTTTGGGATCAAAAGTGCCAACTTCTTTGTGGATGGTCTGTAATTATTTCTATTTACGCATCTTAAAGCCAAGGTTTTAGTAATGAATCTAATCAAACACTTTCAATTTTGTGCAATGAAATTAAATTCACTTCAATTATTTACAAACTTGCTTGTTGATTTTTATTTTAGCAAAAAGAGACGTGCATGTATGCTCTCCCATTCACCCCATTTAGGAAATTTTTGGTATCAAAAGCACCATCTCATCGCACTTTGAGCCTAGTTCAAGGCATTAAAAAATGTCATTTAAAGCCCTCCCCAAAAACTCATAATAGTATTTGGTGATCTTGAGGCAACCATAAATTCTTTCTATTGTATCATTTATTTCATGCATCTTGGATTATGAGGGGGACTTCATTACCTCCTACAAATTCTTTAGGGAAGCTTTGACTTAGGATTTCATCACCCGACATCATCTTCAACCCTCTCCACAAGGGAGTATATAAATTGAGATCACCCCACTGGGACCGATGGTTTGAGCAGTTAAACCATCTCTTAATGTTGGGGCTAAACCTGAGATTTATGATCATGTTGGACATTATACTACACCAAGTGATAGATATAGTGGTTGTAAAAAAGGCAAGACCTTTTTACAATGAACCATATGATGCAGACCCAAATGATGTGTTACTTCTCTTGTTTACTGACGTGAAATTTGGTAGACATGGGATCCATCCAAAATAAATGAAAACCAATAAATTTAATCAACCCCACATTTCTATATCTTTGCTAGGATTTGGACAATTATACTTAGTGGATTTTGGTCATTTTTGCTTGATATATTTTAAGACTAAAACTTGTTTGTTTTTTTATAGCCATGTCTAAAAAAAATTGTTTATACGCCACTGTTTTGTCTAAAGAGGCATTATGCTAGCCATTTTACACCACACTTGTGCTTTGAAATTTTTACTAAAATTGTTTATGTGTGTCACTTAACTAAAATGGGTACCATTATGCTGTCCAAATCATTATCAAATTTATGCCTTAGATTTTTTGAAATAAAACATTTATCACATCATTGGATCATGCTTACATCGTTAGGTTGCTCATTTTGTTTCAAGATTTGTTTGACCTTGTATCTAAAAACACTATTTCAAACCATGTCATGTATTCCATTTGGACCTTGTTCCTATACCATCATGATATCCAATCTTGTCTAGCTTGTTTGGTCAAATCCTACTCTTCAATTTTGAGTTTTCAATTAACCTTGTCAAAGTTTGGATTCAAACATTAATTGATTTCTATTTAGGCCTTGCTTCATAGGGGCTAATACACAGATATTTTTATTTTAGGTTTGTAACTTAGGTTAATCTATTGCCTAAATTTGGAAAATATCACTTTCTTGTTCATTTAGCCTATCCTCATCATTGTTCATGCTTTTATTTGAGAAAACACAGTCTTTTTTCTAGGTGCCTTTTGCCTTATAGATTATACCAAGTGATCATATTTATGTTTGATTCTATGAGTCGAGTTTATGTCAAAAGATATTCCAACCTTGTTAGATTAAATCAAATTACATCGGCCTGTATTTCAAAGTCTAGATTTTGACACCATTTGACCAAAATTCCTAGCAGATCATGTTTGTTTGAGCCTAGCTTTTGATTTCACATTTGGATGAAAGCCTTAGAAACTCAACTTTTCCCTTTCCTAGTTTAGACCTTGTTTGGAACACTTTGGCCTAAACTTTGACATGTCAGTCTTATTTAGACATTTGACCTTTTGTGTGTATGACATTTGATGTTAGACATTTGACTTTAGACTATTTTATGCCAAGTTCTAGTATAAACTATTTTGGAGATATAACTCCATTTTTAGACCACATTGGAGATACAACTCCACTTTCGACTAAGTTAAATCATGTTTGAACCCTTTGTCCTTTGGACATAGTTTTTTAGAGTTTGAAAAACTCTAAGCCTTTTTATTTTCAAAGCTTTTATCATTTATGCAGATATGACTAGCTACACTTATGGTGGAGTCATGTACAATCCAAGTTATGATAGAATGGCCACACAAATTAACTATAACCAAATGCCTACTTATGATCCAACTTAAGACCTTGATTGGTATGAAGAGGCTTGTGAAGAAGAATTTATTAAAGACCCAACTATAGACAACGTTGTTTGGGAGATGGATTCATACCCTCTTTATAATACTCAATACATAAAACACAGTCAAGAACCAACTTATGATCCAACTCGAGACTTTGATTAGGATGATATAGTTTCTAAAGAAGACTTGGATGTTTTGGCTTGGGTAAGCAATCACCTTCCATGATGTTATTTTATTTTCCGACCTTTGGCTACCCCTAGCCATCCTTTGTATTATATGAGCTACCAAGTTCCATAATATCCAAGGAATACCATTTCTATACCAAGACTTAGTCTTTTGGCTTGTATGAGTAACCACACTCTGCAATGCCCTTTCATCATTCTAAGACCTAGTCTTGTGGCTTATATGATTAACCAATCTCCACAACATCCTTTCATCATTCCAAGACCTAGTCCTTTGGCTTATGTGAATAATCAAGCTTCATGCCACCCTATTGTTACCATTTCAAGACTTCATCATTTGGTTGATGGTAGAAATCATGCTACCCAATGCCCTATCATTATCTAATTGTAGGCCATTCCTCATCCAGTACAAATCCCATCATTACCTATCCAACCAAGTCAATCAATCCCTCAACCAAGCCAATCATTTGAAGACCAAGCTATATTCAAAACTAGCATTTTACAATTGACTGTAAACCAAGGCCAAGAGAACCAATTGATCCAATATGTTTTTGTTCAACCAACCATTTGTAATAAGTCAACCTATGATGAATCACTTTTCAATTCTATACATGTTATCGAGGATTCTTACTCTGATGAGCTAGTCTTTACCAAGTCACTTCTTAATGATTATAACCACCTTTGGGAAAATCATTACCTCAACCATATATATGTTTTTCAAGAGCCTCCCTCTGACAAGCTAGTCTTTAAGGAGTTGTCTCTTGACATTTTCCCCACTATTATAGAGTCTCACTTTGACAAACTAGTCTCTATGGAGCTCATTATGCCATCACTAGCCATTACTTGTCTAATACTAAGCATTCAACAAGACATCATTATAACATAGTATCCATCAGATGAAGAATAAAAATTAGATTCAGGTTTTGTTCTTAGACCAACATTTGATTTAGCATCAGAATCAAAATCGACATCAGTCTCGGCATTAGATTTAGAGTCCCTTGAGTCAAAATCAGATTCTAAAACCAAATATGTTCATGGTTATTATAACATTAGTTACACATGCCTTGTAGATCAATTTGAATACATTTATGATCCTTTTACAGTTTTTGAGGATGAGTACTTTACAATTGCCACATATTTTCCTAGTATCTTTTATGAGGATTGTGCAACCAACCCCCATTCCATTATCATAAACCAACATAGTCATATCATTAACATTCCATCTCCCACAAGTGTCGATTGGGACCAACAGAATCACATCTTATTGAATTACATCCATGATGATATAGCAGTTGAAAAGCAAGGAGGCCAAGACCATAATCATATAGTAGAAAAACACTCTCTTAATGAAACCTTTTTAGAGGTGATAGGAGAAAATCAAAGTCAAAACTCAACATCTTCTAGTGAAATATTTTTGGAAGCACTAGGGGACAATCAAAATAAAAAGTCAATGTTACTTAGTGAAGCCTTTTTAGACTATAGGACAATCAAGATAAATTCATTGGTAGAAACCTCTTCGAGGTGCCAATAGTTGAGCATAAAAGTTATTCACTACTTGATGAAGGCATTATCAAAGATCAAATAAAAATAGCTTCCAATCGACAGCCTAATTAAATGGTAGCTACTCTCAAGATCAAACAATAGAAAAATCTAGTGGTCCTATCAAGAGCATATTCAGAAGTCTTCAGCCCCACTACATCTAAAGATATGTCAAATCTAGAATCAACAACATTGCGTGTGCTTGAAAATATTGATCTTCATTTGTTTCCCAACCACTACACATTCCATTATCCTCCATCATTCCATTTCACAAACAAACCTATAAACCAATATTTATCCTTATTTACCATCTATGGCTGCACTTTCCTTTACAAAGGCTACAAAGATACCTTATATTGGCATTTGAAAGGAATATAATTAATGACCAATGAAGATCACAACAACATTCTTGACATCTAAATCTACAACCAATTCTTGACAGAGAAATAATTTAGACAAGGTGTGGGCTAGCAATTAACATGATTGACTATTTTGGTTGTATCATTTGCTAATCAGGACATGCATCTACCCACCAGTGAAACAATAGAATCATTTACCATACCCAAGCTAAACACATCCAAAACCAAATAATCATTAGCTAAACACAAACATGTACCATATCATTTCATTTACCATTCCTTTTACTGTTGTTGCATACCCAACTAGTCACTTTACCACTCAAGGGAAACCCTCTCAACATTCTTCTTTATCATCCTACCATCTAACCATTTCATTCCTACTTGACCAAACATGTTTTGAATCCTATCAACCTAGCCTCTTTGACCTTGGTTAATCTATTGGTTTCATGTTTTTAGCATATATAATTAGATCAATTTCAATAGTTATTTCAAGAATTTTAGATAGAGGTAGTATTTTGGAGTAGTATGACAAAAGTTTCAATAATTACATCCTTCATTTATTATTCTCTTATTATCAAGTTTGTTTATGTGAGCCTGATTATATCACCTACTAGGGAAAATTAGTGTTCACCAGTCTTGATACTAATTATATCGCCTGCTAGGGCAAATTGGTATCATTGATCTATTAGTTATATCCTAGTTATAACCACCTATGGACAAACTTGGGGAAGCATTTATTTATTGTGCCTTGACATATCACCTAGCCATTCTTATGTTGTATTATGCCATCATACCAACTGTGCCTGTTTTATTTGAATTGACTATTACATTAGTCAGATTCCTTCATTGTGAGGTAAACTACTATGAACTAAAGCCATTTTGGGACTATGTGGGTCGCATTTGATTCATGTTGAGGTTAGCTTAGTCTCCCTTCATCCATTCTCTTACCATTTTGTGAGCATCATTTCAAGTTATAATGCTCTTATAATGTTGTGAGCTTAGACCATTTTAGTGTGTCATCATTTTCGATTGAGTTGAGATGCTTCAAAAATTCTAAAAATATTTGAAAATCATTTAGGAAAACCAAAAACATTGACCACTTATTTGCCTTAAGGATTCTAGGAACCCTCACTAAGTCATAAACAAATCACTTGTTCCTTAGTTTGCCCATGTTTTTTGGCCTTTTATTCTATGCTATCACCATTTTGTGAGTTCATCCCTATTCTTCTATCACATCCATCATGTTTATTTATCAATCATCATTTTCTTCTTATGTTTTGGAAGAACTACATTTGGCCTACAGTTTTGTTGGATCATCATATCCGTGGAACTATGCAAGTAGCATCCACTTTCCTAGGGCATATAGAGACAACTTAGCCACCCCCTTCCTTTTCTTCTATTCCCCCATCTTGTTTGTTTGTTCAGTTGTTGCCTAATTTTTAGGGGCAATGTTCATCATGTTGTTTATACTAACATAGGGACTAACACTTGGTTTTTTCTTTATTTATCTTGTTTGTTTCTTTCTTTGTTTGTTTGCACGCATGTATGTTTACTTTCAACACTATGGCCTTGATTTAGTTTATGTGTGTTCATTGGGTGATTCTTTGCACCTTATTCTTGAATATATCCATATTCAAATGCTTACATTATCATCATCATTTTTATCATTAGTGCAATTATTTTCCATTGAGTATCATATATCAGGAGTCAGTCCTTATGCATATTTTGTTCAAGCCCCTATAGTGTTCTATCATGAGTCCTACCATCAAATGCTACAAAAAAACTAGCTTTGAGAGGTCTACAACATCAATGTAGCATCACCACCTCCTTAGCATTGGCATCAACATAAATCCCAATCATATCTCAAATAGAGTAATTAAGCAATGAAAGAATTTTAACGTTTGTTTGTTCAGACGAGCATATCCCTACTAGTAGGTTATCCCAATTCATCTTTATCCTCTATATCAAGTTATCACTCATCTACCATCAATCATGTTTTTCATAATCAATGTATACTGCATTAGCACTGTACATCATCCCACATGCATTCTCAATGATTATATCACCTGCTAGGACAAATCATTGTGTTATCACCAATTTCATTTCTTATTTGTCTATCCTAATTGGTGTAGCTCCATCTTCTTAATGATTATATCACCTACTGGTGTAAATCATTATGTTATCATATGACATTACCACTATTAGAGTATAATGCTTATAAATACCTTTGGGAAACCATTGTACACCATCCCACTTGTATTTTTCAGTGATTTTGCACAACTTTTGGTGAATCATTGTGTTATCACTCCCTCATCCTTATTTGTTTGGTCTCCTCATTTCACTTCTTTCTTTTGAGGGACCATTTATCAACCCACCTGCCAATCACTCCTATGAGGGGGCAGCTACAATTCCATCATTACCATTATAGTCATAAGCATAAAGAACCATTTTATTCTTTGAAAAGATGTTACAATGCTTACATCTTGTAACATCTTCCCAAATAGGGGCAAACTATAGACATGTAAAACTGGCCACCAATGGCTTTGTATCAGACTGTTAGACCAATTCTTACCAATCATCGAACATTTAACCTAATAATTTTTATTAGTCTCAAATTTGGCTTCATAACCTTACATTAAATCAATTTGGCCTATTAAATCAATTAAACAAGGAAAATACATACATTGAATTGATTAAAATCAAATAAATGACCAAATGACTAAAAAGAATTAATTAACTTGCACACTTTAATCAAAATTAATTAGCAAGTTAAATCAATTTCAAATCTTAATTGAGTTCACCCATGAGATAACAAATCAATTAAATCCATTACTAAAAAGGAAATTCAAGAGCATCTTATAGCATCCTAGAATACACTCATTACCTTTATGAGTTGTCACTTTTAGAAAATATCTAAAAGAATATCTTAGAAATATGCCAAACTCAACCAAGGTTAATAAACTCAACCGTGATAAAATTTAACCCATTTCAAGCGATTTGAGAGCCTATAAAAATAAGCTTAGAGCTCTTCATTTGGAGATCTCAATCAAAATAGTGTTATAATGCAAGAATAGATTCATAAAGCTAAAAGCCTAGTGTTATAATGTCAAAATTGAGCCAAAACCATCAAATCAATCAAGCCATCAAGCCATCAATCAAGCCAAGCATTTAATAATGGTGCATAGAGGAGATTATGTTAGCCATATGTCATTGATGAAGACTTCTTATGCATACACCGAGCAATCCAACCAAATTACCATTTGGAGCTATCAAGGATTTGGTAAGGAATTTATGTTTTTATGTTTATATTTCTTATTTCCTTCCATGTTTTATTGAGTTCTCATTTGGTTTATTTATTACGTTTGCCCCATGATTAGGCCTAAAGGATGTTAGATTGATAATGAGCTCATTTTCATTGTTTTTGAGACTAACTCTATACTAACCTCATCCTTTGAGTTAAAATCCTAAATCATAGCAACATATAGAAAATATTATGAATAGTTTGTCTAACCACTATCTGGTGAATTGATGTTGATTCTTTTAGTCTCATGATTTTCTCTATATGGTTTTTTTATAAGATAACCATACATGTTTCAAAGAGTGTGAATCTCTAAATCAATTTATTCTACTTCTAGGGTGAGGAGTTGTGCATCATATATGCAATTCATCTAGTTGATAAAGTACAACACTGTGAAGGCATAGAGTAGCTTCAACCAAGCTAAAAGGTCTCTAGAGGGGGCCATCTTGATATGCACTGGAGAAAAAAGTTATTCAATAATAAATTTGGTTTGTTTGCCAACCTAGATGGGCAAGTCCTTTGTAATGTACCATTCATTTCCAAAGGCTTACTTCATGCCATCATACCATGACTTCATCTTGATTTTGAAAGTCAGAGTGATATAATTGGAACATGTGAATGCCTTATAGCACTCTGCGAGGGACTTGTGCTCTGGTGGGTAAAACCATTTTAGTTCTCTAGAGGTGTAATCAAGTACACCAATTTGATCAAACATCATCAAAAAAAGAAATATCCCCCATGAGAGCCTATGGCTAGGCATTCAGTGGGTCCTCTCCACATCTTGTATAATTTTGTTGGCAAAATACATTACCCAGTTGTACTTTAGTCCCTTAGTTACCTAGTGGGTGATAAATAGTTGAGCCATATCCACCTCTTTCCATCGATCAGTGCTACCAATCTTGGTCATAATGATTCAAGCTGCTACTCAGAGGGTGGGGTCTTGTAAGTTTTTAATGTACATGGCATGGCCTTGCTTCTGGTACTCCAATACTGTAGAGGTCTTCTCTATCTCTTTTGAGTCCTCCAAATCAAATTCAAGGTTAGAGATAGAGAATTAAAACCCTAACACCTTGTTTATTATTTTAGGTATAATCTTCATGCGATGCCCAATAAAATAGATATAGTCCTCATGGACGTGCAAAAGCAAAAAATTTATTGCCTCTACCAGTTTTCCAAAAAATGAGAGATTAAACAGCTAGAAGAGCCCTACAAATTCCAAGGCATTGAATATTCTTAAGACATACACCAATTCACTCCTGGTGTTTTGGAACTCAACCTAGTAGTCATTCTTTAGCTCAACCTCAGTTCCTAGTTAGTGGTGGTTATAGTCAAAAATTGTACAAGTGGGTACATTTGGTACCCCATTCTCTACGTGCAACACCATTTTTAGGTACTACATCTCTTCTATCATTAAAATTAGTTTGGTAGTACTTAGGCATTATTATTAGTCTATTACATCATTCCTGATCCTTCACCTTCTATGTGCTCCCTTTGTTCCTTAGGTATTTCCTCTCTAATCAATACCGTTTTCTCCTAACACGTAGCTCTTCCTCCTCTAGAATGGCTAGTAGTGGATCACTTATTTGAGTTTTTTTCTTAGGTTGCATCACCATTAATGGAGATAAAAGGTTGAGGCATGGGAATCCAACGTTCCTATAAGTTATTTGACCTATTAAGGCCAAATTACTACCCCTATCATTCGAAACTTTCCTAAAATCAATCATTGACCCTTTACAACTAGTCAAACTAAGGAATTATGGCCTAAAATCAGTAATTTTGAAAAAAAACATAAAAAATGGATTATAAATGGGTCATTTTATTTTCAAAAGAGCATTGCCAAGTTCAAATATGTAGTCAATCTATGCACAGGGGTCAATTTTGGGAGAAAGTTAAACTTTTTGGGAGCTATAGGTGGTTTCAGGACCCCAAATTTTGTACACAGGGTTATAATGAGTTGAAGAAACTTATAAAAATATTTCATGGCCATTGGATGAGTGGAGATACTCATTTTTTTATAACATTCTTCAGCATGTTCGTTGGAGATCACCATTGGAGCAGGCATCATTCTGGAGTGTTGTAGAGGTTTCTAAGTCCAAATAAAATTTTAAAAATCATGGGATGATGTTTTTTACATTATAATAAGACATTTAAAGAGTGTAAAAATTCCAAATTTTAAGTAAACCATGCTCATATAGGCTTTTGTAAGTAAACAAGCATATAGGCCAAAAAAGAGGTTTTTTGACTTTTCAAGCAAAATGTGCTTTCAAAGTATTTTGATATAATTGTAAACACACCATGATAATTTTTTAAATCATTTGTAAGTAGGTGAAGATTTATTTTTATTTTGGTAAAATTTTCATTTTTTTGCAGTTCTAAACACTCTTCCAAGTCTCTAGTTCAAATGCTTGCATCTTTAACCACATGTGGAGTTTGGTTGAACACTCTTAGTATGTTTTTAGGATAAATATTTAATTATAATTAATTAAAAATTGAGATCAGTTGATGGGATGTGCTTTATGAATAATCATTAAGAGCATAAGAAGCATATAATGCAGTCAAAACCCCACAAGCAGATTTCTCCACATGGTAAATTTTCATATATTTTGCACAGGAACCCAATATTTTTAAAAATGTTAGGGGGTAAATGTGATACATATAAAATTTTAAGATTTTAGTATTTGAAGGTTTGTACTTCATGAACCATCATTTTGAAGATTCAACTTCAAAACCATTCTAAACCCTCAAAAAACTAGTTTTACAAAAAAATGATTTTATTGCCATAAAATCATCATGGATCAACCTAATTTTTTTTTAAATATTAATTAAACTAATATATAATTCCATAAATGTCAATTTTATACATGGATCTATACATATAAAGTAAAAAAAATATGTTTTTTGTGGAAAAAAGAATGTAAAATGAAGTACAAGATAGTTTAATGAAATATAATCAATGGAGTTAAAAGACTAAAACTTATTATTCATCCTAAAATTTTAATTTAGTTATAAATCATCCTAGAAGTGTCCCAACCAACTTAATCAAAATGGCCAATCTGTAAGAAAATGGAGCAAAATAGGTCCTTTCAACCCTATTGATTGAATGAGGAGTGTTCTCATCAAAATCAAATATCTTGTGATGAGGAAAGTTATTATAGGTCTATTTAATTTTTTTTTAATAGATTTCATGGAATATTTTTTTAGGTTTAATGGAATTCAAATGCACAGATTGGATTTTAGGCCTATTTGGTCTAATAGGCCTAGTTGGTTAAATAGTCAACTTGAAGAATGACGTTAAAAATCTATCAAATAAATTAAATTTGGAGTTACCACATGCCATATATATTTTTTAAGTGAATATATTATTCTCAATTCAATCCACATGTTCCAATTCATGCAAGTTGAGTTCAAGTAAAAGTTGACTAGTCTTTGAGTCCACATCTCTTCGTTTGACTAGTTTCATGCATATCCTATGCTTTTCATATAAAATAAGGACATTAAATAAATTGAAGTCACTTTAAATATGGATTTATATTCTAAATTATGGAATTATTTTCATGCAAATAAGGTTTTCAAGTCAACATGGGCTCACCACTTCTCAATTCTATGCTAAAAATGAAAAATGTGTATTTTTTGAAGACTTGAAAGATTTTAAAGCCTTTAATTAATATTGTAAAAGGATTATTATTTTAATTTAACTCAAAGAAGACTAATACTTCTCTTTTACTTGAAAAATTGGATTTAGGTTAAGCTTTTAGACATATTTATTGTCTTTTTTAAACCATTTTTTTATAATTTCAGAAGCCAGAGAAGAAATTATAATTGACACCATTTTATCAAATAAAAGATCTTTTTGAAAATGATTTTGGATTAGAATAGAGTGTAATTTGATTGTGTACCAGCATACAAGTAGCATATACTTTCCTTTTTTTAGGTCCTTTCGACACCTACTATGAAAATATCATCCTCTACAGGTCATTGGAAGAGCTAGGAACAAGATTTGCTTTACAAACTTCTTTTAGGCGTTCTTTTGAAACACTGATGTTCAAGATTTGATTGTAGAGTTTTATTTGATATTCATATGTGTATCTTATTTATTTTTAGAAAGATTTAAGATAAAACTAATCATTCAGGTGCATTGCCTTATTAGATAGAATTTCCCATTTCAATTTCGTTCTCCCTTTTCATCCCAAAAAATCAAAATAGTTTATTTTTTAGAGATAAATCTTAAGGGAACCAGCCCTCTCTAGAGGTTATTATCAATATAGAGTCACCCACACTCTAAAATATCTAATTATATCAGTTGGAGAGAGGGTGTGATTTACACATCTTCAAACAGGGTGCACACTAGAGTCATAATAATTTTTAGCATGCCTGATGGGACATTCATTCTACACAATAGCCTTTGAAGACATTCAAAAGATCAATGAAACTTTTATCCATTCAAAGATGGTTATGAACATCAAATATATTTTTAATATTGATTACTTTAGATATTTGACTTACTAATGGTCTCAAATGGCTTATTTCAATATGGATCCATATTATCCTCACTATGATCAGTCTGACCAACCACACTATAATCCTCTCCAGGAGTATGAGGATCTATATCAGGCATATATGTAAGAGTACTACCTTGACCCTCCCTATGAATAGCCATTACATCATAATATTTCCCCTTACCAACCCTATCATGAGCCATCCTACCCTTCTATCCAACCTAATCATGGCCATTTTGTATCTATCCAATCCATACCAACACTTCAACAAACTTTAATGAGCTTTGAAAAGCATGCACTAGAGTTGTACTCATAGATCTATTATGACCAAGATAATCCTACTCACCAGACCCATTATGTGAGAGAGTCATTTCAGAAAATAAAATAATAATGGGCACCTATTGAGAGGGCAAATTGGGTCAATCTCATTGGTGAGATGATGGATGTAGGTTGTTACATTCAGAGCATTGAAGATAAACTAAAAGATCTTAAGGAACAATTGGTTCAACCTCACTCTTATTATATGCCATCCATTCTTTCTCAAGAGATTATTCCAAGAGTCCATTTGAGTTTGCCAAATTTTTCATGTATTTCTTACACCTTCCTTTCTTGGAGATCTATCCAAGAGAAATGTCAAAGAAAGAAAGAGATTGTTATGAGATAACTTGTTATTGAGATCATTGACTACTTTAAAGAGAAGATATTCCAAGAGAATATTGATAAGAAAATTAGAGAGTTGGAGTTGAAGATAAAGAAAGAGGAGAACCAAAATCAAAAGGTCAGAAAAGAGCCTCTATCTTTCCCATCTTGGAACCAAATCATGCAGTCAAGCCAATCTAAAGCTACTCAGGTACTATCCCTCCCTCCTCAAGAATCTAACTCATTTCCATCTTATAAATCCATCCTGAGCAACATGTAAAAGAAGGGATAGAAACATGTCACATGGGAATTAGTGCAGGAGATTAAAAATTCAAATGAGCTTTAAGAAGAATGTACTAAGGAGAATGCAAGTGTTTATAAAGAAGTTGAGGAAGTAGTGTTGCCATCTTATGAAGAGAGTAAGGAAATGAATATGATACCTAAATAAATTGATGAATTTGTGGAGTAGCTAGAGTTTATCAATTAGCCTAAAATCTCATTTGAGGATTTGTTTGAAATTTTGGGAGTAGGATATACTCTTCTCCAGGGGGACTATGGTTTGGTTGCAGCCAAAGAGAGCAGCTTTGTCAAGCCAAACCAAGAGAAAGGAGTGGGCAGCCCTTCAATTCTTCCACCTCAAGAGTTCATTATTGATAGGGATTTGTTTTAGATCTTTAGAATTGGATATAATATTCTTTATGAGCCTATAGACATGGATATGCTTCCAAAATGTAACACAAGTATATTTTATGCTCAGCCTAATCAATTAGATTGTGAGGAAATGAAGTTTGATAAAGAATAGCCACCAAGTGAGTGGGTTTACATTAGAGATTACTTTTCTCCTACTATTTAACATATGAGCATGCCAAAAGAGATGGAAAATAAGATGATTTATCAACCACCAATATTGCAAGGGAACATATACTACATCATTATCCATCTCATCATGGAAGTGAATTATCAAATTTTCTTTTTGATTCAAGAGGACCAACAAGTTGGAGGTTAGTTTGTATATAATAGACTAACCTATGTTTCATTTGTCTAAGTGCATATCTACACATGATTTTAGTGTTGTTTTTTCCCTTTCCAAGTTGTTGTTTTCCATTCCTCTAAGTGCATGCGTACACATGTTTGTTGTTGTTTGTGTCAATTATCTTGTTGTGTCTTTATCCGTAAAAGACTTCTAATATTTAGTGTATATCCAAATTTGTCAGTTTTAACCAAAATTTTTGAGTTCTTTGACCAGTAGGCTAGTCAACCCTTAAAATTTGTCAAAATTGTTAGTTATTTAACATGTCAACCCCTATCATTTAAAACTTTCCTAAAACTAGTTATTAACCCTTTACAACTAGTCAAACTAAGGAATTTTGACCTAAAATCACTAATTTAAATAAAAAAATAAAAAATGGATTGTAAATGGGTCATTTTATTTTTAAAAGAGCATTGTCAAGTTTAAATATTCAAACAATCTATGCATAGGGGTTAATTTTCAAAGAAAGTTGAACTTTTTGGGAGCTACAGGTGGTTTCATGACCTAAAATTTTATAAAAAAAGTCATAAATATTTGGAGAACATTATTAAAAAATTTAATGGCCATTATATGAGTGGAGATACTTTCTATTTTGTAACAGTCTTTAGCATGTTTATTAGAGATCACCATTGGAGTAAGCATCATTCTGGAGTGCTATAGAGGGTTCTAAGTCTAAGTAAAAGTTTGAAAATCATGGGATGATGATGTTTTACATTATAATAATACATTTAAAGAGTGTCAAAACTCCAAATTTTAAGAAAACTATGCTCATACAGGGTTTTGCAAGCAAACATGCATATAGGACAAAAACGAGGTTTTTTGAATTTTAAAGAAAAATGTGATTTAAAAATATTTTAATAGAATTTTACACACCCAATGATGATTTTTTAAGACATTGATAAGTAGGTGAATATTTATTTTCATTTTGGTGAATTTTTCAATTTTTTACAGTTCTAGACACCCTTCCAAGCATCTTGTTCAAATGCTCATATCTTTAACCATGTGTTGAGTTTGGCCAAATGATATTAGTATATTTTTAGGACCCATATGTAATTATAATTCATGAATAATTAATAGTAGTTGAGGGGATATGATTTATGAACAATCATTAAGAGTGTAGACAACCTATAATGCAGTCAAAACCCCACAGACAAATTTCTCCATGTGGTAACTTTTCATATATTTTTCATGGGAAAAAAATATTTTCAAAGATACCATGGGGGTAAATTTTATACTTATCAATGTAAAGAGTTTTATATTTGGATGTCTGTACTTCATGAACCATCATTTTGAAAATTCAACTTCAAAACCCTCCTAACCCCTCAAAAAATTAGTTTTGGAAAAAGTTGATTCTATTAACATAAAATTATCATGGATCAACCTTAAAAATTTTAAAATGTCAACTAAACTCAGAGAGTATTCCATAAATGTCAATTTTATGCATGGATATATATAGATGAGGGTAGAAATCATGTTTTTATGGAAAAAACATGTAAAATGAAGTACAAGATAGTTCAATGAAATATAATCAATGGAGCTCAAATCCTAGGAATTTTTATTCATTATTAAATTTTTATTTGGTCATAAATCATCTTATAAGTGTCCCAACTATCTTAATTAAAATGGCCAGTCTGTAGGAAATGGATCGAAATAGGTGTAGTCAACCCTGTTGACTGAATGGTGATTGTTTTCTCATCAAAATCAATTATATTGTGATGAAGAAATTTATTCCAGGTCTATTTTTTTTTTTTTCAAGTTTCATGGAATCTTTTTGTAGATTTAATGGAGTTCAAATGCACAGATTGGCTTTTAGGCCTATTTGGTCAAATAGGCCTAGTTGGTCAAATAGTCAACTTGAAGAATGGCATTGAAAATCTATCAAATGAATTAATTTTGGAGTTACCACGTGCCATACATATTTTTTAATTGAATGTATCATTCTCAAGTCAATCCACAAGTTCCAATTCATGCAAGTTGAGTTCAAGTGGAAGTTGACTAGTTTGACTAATGTCATGCATCTCCCATGCTTTTTATGTAAGATAAAGACATTCAATAACTTAAAATAAATTTAAATATGGAGTTATATTCCAAATTATAGCATGATTTTCATGCAAGGAAGATTGTAAATTCAACATGGGCCCACCACTTCTCAATTCTATGCCAAAAATGAATAACATGCATTTTTTGAAGACTTGGAAGACTTTAAAGCCTTTACTTAATATTGTAAGAAGATTTTAGTCTTAATTTAACTCAAATAAGACTAATCATTCTATTTTACATGACACATTGGATTTAGGTTAAGATTTTAGACATATTTATTGGCTTTTTTAAGCCATTTTTTCATAATTCTAGAAGGCAGAGAAGAAATTATAATTGACATCATTTTATCAAATAAAATAATATATTTTTGCATATGGTTTTGGATCAAAATGGAATGTAATTTGACTATGTACCAACATACAAGTGGCATCTAATTTCCCTTTTTTTAGGTATTTTCCACACCTACTATAAAAATATCATCCTCTATAGGTCATTGGAAGAGTTAGGAACTGGATTTGCTTTGCAAACTTCTTTCAGGCTTTCTTTTGAAAAATTGATGTTCAAGATTTGAGTATAGAGTTTTATTTCAAATTTATATGTGTGTTTCATTTAGTTTTATAAATATTTTATAGAATACTAATCATTCAGTGCATCATCCTATTAGATAGAATTTCCCATTTCAGTTTCTTTCTCCCTTTTCATCCAAAAAATCAAAATAGTTTAGTTTTTAGAGATAAATTTTAAGGGAACCAACCCTCTTTGGAGGTTTTTATTAATACAAAGTCACCCACACTCTAAGAATACCAATTTTATCAGTTGGAGAGAGGGTGTCCTTTGTACATCTTTAAATATGGTGCACTCTAGAGTGATAATAATTCCTAAAAGAATACGTGTTTACTGTGGGAGTGTCTCAGCTCTCCTACTTCAACACCCATTAATGGTGGACGTCAACCTCTACAACCTTTAATTACCAGATTTCCTCTATGTGCTTTTAGGTTAGCTAAATTCTAGTTAATCACTCAAATAATATCCTTCTTAATAGTCAACAAACAAGAAATTAATACTCTGCACTTGCCTTGGAATTTCATGAACTTAGTTGTTCACTCTACAACTCTGTAAAAACACATCCAAAACAAAGGCAAGGTTTAAAATGAGCCCCTAAATGTATTTTTATAGATTCGATGTGGTAACTTGCATTACTACCCCCTCCCTTCAGCCATCACTTCTCATAATCAATGCATTTTAACTATCTCCTTTCTTCGACTATCACTTCTCATCATAAATGTGATTAACAACATCATCATGACATGATGTTGGCATACTTATTGCAATCACTATTTATTTATATTAATGGCATGTTTTATCCTATGATTTTTTTTAAGTACATGATAATTGTAAGACCCTTTAAATATTCATACCATTGGCAGGAATCTTTATCCTTAGACCTCTTTACTTGCGTGTGCATCCCTATGAAACATTTCCTAGCACATGTAACACACCTAACCCCACATTAAATGTGAGTTTTGGTCCTCCATGAAATCATAAGTATGGAGTTACAAAAATAACATAAAATAAAATAAAGGGTCACATAATTAAGGTAGTGTTTTTGATAGGACCGAAACTCCCCAAAGCTCTGACACAACTTGTTAGATTTAAGAGCACACATGATTACCAATGTATAAGCAACTAAACATGCGGAATCCAGAAGAACAAATAACTATCAATGAGAAGACACACAGAATATGAGAGGCAATATACAATTATATTTAACTCATTACAAAGGAATTTATAACAAAGAGGTGGCACTCTTTCTTCCACTTCGTGGGCTTATAGTAAACTTCCCTCCAGAGTAATCTTCTCTCATAGGTCACAACACACAGCTAACACAAGCTGTTGTTCACCTCATTGCACATCTGTACAATCGAGTACACCACCGTACTCCAAGTAGATCTCTCCATGATCCTGCTAATGTATTGCTGTCACCTTGGATCTAGCTACCCCGCTAATCTCCTTTCTGACCCTTGCATCCACACATCCCTGCAAATCAAACCTGATCTTACTTATACCTACATGGGGAATCCTACTTGATTCCACCATGGGAAGAACTCTCCAAGCTTCACATAGCTCTTCTCTAAATTTTCCACTTGACAATACAGCCCATGAGTCTATTATATAGATCTCATGCATACACTGACTAGACTTGCAGCTCAAGGCTTCGAACAAGCCTTTAACATGCAAACTCCGCGTTCACTTAACTGACTGTTCATCAATAGTAGTTCAGACTGCTACAGGCGACCGACGTCGGTCCCTACCCTCCTGGAGGTGACCGACACCAGCCGATCCTCTGCCGATGTCGGTTTCCCTTCTGCATCCCCTGACCGACGTCGGTGTGGCCTGCCGACGCCGGTGACTGCATACACTGGAAACCCTCCTATTTGCCTTAAGGTGTAGCTTTTAGCTCCACACCCTAACAATCTCCCACTTGGAGATAAAGAGCTGCACCTGTACCCAAAACCAGTACTCTATCCAATCTGCATCCTGGCTTGTATTCCTCTTCAAGCTCCCACTCGAAGACAACCCACCACACTCCTTGTGGTGTTAATCCTGTGCCTGATTTCTTCATTCTCATCGTACCATCTTCTGCCTTGCTATACTCCCACTCAAACAGCAACCCCTATGAGTAACCTGTAATCAATAAACACTTAACAGATCTGGGACATCTGTTAGACATCCCTGCAAATCAAACCTGATCTTACTTAAACACACATGGGGAATCCTACTTGATTCCACCATGGGAAGAACTCTCCAAGCTTCACATAGCTCTTCTCCAAATTCTCCACTTAATAATACAGCCCATGAGTCTATTATATAGATCTCATGCATACACTGACTAGACTTGCGGCTCAAGGCTTCAAACAAGCCTTTAACATGCAAACTCTGTGTTCACTTAACTGATTGTTCATCAATAGTAGTTTAGACCGCTACAGGTGACCGACGTCGGTCCCTACCCTCCAGGAGGTGACTGACGCCGGCCGATCCTCTGAGGGCCTAATTACGTCTTCAGTCCTCCATATGGGTGTTTGAGACTCCATGACAGCATGCTGTCCACCCAAAATCTGTTACAGTGACCGACCTCAGTCACTCCATAGTTTGCATTCGACCGAAGTTGGTTCCCATGCATCTATCCCTGACTATCGACCCTACCAACATCAGTGTCCCTGCTGCCGACGTCGGTCCTCCTGACCGACATCAGTCTTACATACTGTCGATGTCGGTCCCATGACCGACGTTGATCTTATCCTGCCTGACATCACCGGCTTCGGTTTGCACATGACCGACATCGGTACCTGTCTGTTCGACGCCGATTCCTCCTGACCGACGCTGGTACCTGTGTTTGCCTGTGAGTGATGACTTTTTACCCGTGAGCTTATTTGAATCAAAACCCATGTCCAAACTGCTCTGCTTAGAAGTATCCAACACCATCCACTGGTTTCTATCCGCCATCTCCTCTAAGTACACCAAGGCTTTCCAGTTCTTAAGCCTGTCAAATATATCTGTCTTCCACTTAAGAACATGCATCTCCTTCCTGCTCATGTGACCAAGCCTACGAAGCCACGTCTCCACAACAGAAGAAGAATCAGTAATATAAACAAGTAGATAAAGAGTACCTATTTTCTTACCACCAGCTAATTCAAGTGCATCCGCTGTGAGAGTTCTTGTGCATCTCTCATCACCTAATCTTTCTGAAGAAATTAGCCATATCTCCAAACCTGGGACCTGCATGACCTTCATCAACACCTGTGTGTTGGCCACCTGCAATTTCAGCTTCACTTCCCCTTTGCCAATTCTTTGGCAAGGCTCACTAGCTCCTCTACCTGGGGCTGCATGGAAAGAGGCAACCGAATCTTTTATCCAAGATTCAACTTTATCCAAGAAACCTCCAAAAGCATCATGTGCAATGACACCTGCAACATCTGCGTCTTCAGTTTCTTCATGCTGATCTGATACCAACCAACAATAATCTTTTACTTGCTCTGTCTTTCCATAGGACCTTAAGAGACCATCTATGCTTTTCAACTCCTCCATTCTTAGCTTACTTTCATCTGCCATTGCTCTACTCCCACTCAATCAGAAACCCCTGAGAGTGACCTGTAATCAAAACACACTACCCAAATTTAAACCAATCTATTAGTATCCCAACCAAAAGCTCTGATACCACTTGTCAGGATCTTGCTCCACCAAAAGAGCACAATATGATTACCAAACCAAGGAACTTAATATGCGGAAATTAACCAGATTCACCAAGTAACTAGAATTCAGAATAACACATGATATGAGAGACAATACACAACTTGTATTAACACTTTACAAAAAAGAATACAATAAAGAAGATCCCACTTCTTCTCCACCACCTTACAGAGGTTTCCCACACCTCAAGTGAACAGTAAATCTTCTCCCCAAAGCTCTCCCTCTCAGGTCCCAACACCCAACTCAAATACAGAGTTGGTGTTCACCTCCTGTGCTCCACGCACACCACAAGTGCTCCACACACTCAAACAAGTACTCCACGTACTTCAAGTAGGTCTCCCATGAACCTGCAATAACCTGCACTTCAACAGACCATACTTATGGAAGGAAATCCCTTGCCTTCCTCTTTGCTCTACCGAGTACACACCTGTACTCTAAGTAGATCCTGCCTGATCCTGCTCCCTGTTGTGTTGCTGTCCTATCTGATCTTGCACACCTGCAAATCAACCCAGTTTTGCACACCTGTGAACCTTGACCTTGCACACACATACACCTGCAGATCAACGATCTTACTTACCATGTAGATATCCTATAGAGGCCATACACCTGTGACCAAGATCTTACACACCTGAAGAATCCTGCTGACTCTCCAAAACCAGCACCCACCTAGGTACTGCTATGGAACTAGGAGGAACACCCTTGCTCACCTCACAAATAGAAGGAGCAAACTTTGCTCAACTCAAACTAGAACACCTTTCCAATACAACCATGAGTCTATTATATAGATCTCATCCAAACAATGATTAAACATCTAATTACAATAATTAGATCCGCAGCTCTCAGTCTAAAAATAGATCTAATCATGCAAACACTTAGTTCGTTAGCTAACTGTCCGTAATAAGCTCGCAGTCGAACCACACAAGCGACTGACATCGGTCCCTGTCTGCCTGGGGGTCGCCGACGCTGGTCGATCCATGACCGACGTCGGTTGCTTCCTGTCTCCTACCTGCCGACGTCGATTGGCCAGACCAACGCCAAAGACTTCTGACACTCAGCAACTCTCCTGCAACCTCCTCCATGTCTGCATCAGTGAAGCTTTTAGCTCCAAAACCTAACAGTTTTAATAAAAGCAATAAATCCTAACTAATGGCATACACCTTATTGATACAAATGAAACTAAATAATTGAAGTAGAGAAATATGGCCTTAACTAGTTACCATTATAGTGCCTAGGAAGAAATTTCCCATATAATCTTTGTAAATGACAAGCACTAGTAGGATGAATACTATGAACAATAAAAATACAATCCTAGTGAACATGGATCTTCCCAGAGTGGCACATGAAATTGGAGTCATAGAGCAAAACTTTTATTCTAGGGTTAAATCTCTTGTGCTTAAGGTGGTGATCATGTCATGCCTTTTGTTCGCATTTCTCCACATCTTGACTCCAATGAGCAAGGAAACATGCTTCATCCAATCATAACAAAGCATCCAAACATGATTTTGATGATGATTCATCATCTAATTATCTAACATGTATTATGCGAAGAGATGGTACCAAGAATTTAACTGATAGAACTACTTTGATTCTAAACACCAAATTGAAGGGTGTACTTTTATTGAGGTGCTTATAAGTTATCTTATAATCCCAAAGTACTACAGACACCCAATCATCCTAGTCAGTATGTATAATATTACAAATCTTTGTAAGTATTATTCCCAAGATTTTTTTGAATGTCTCAGTAGTGCCATTGGCTTGGGGATGATAAGGAGTTGTCTTATTATGGGTAATCATGGCCTCAATGAATAATACGTAGATAGTCTCATTGAGGAAATGTGTACCATGATCACTATTAAAACTCAATGGATAACCAAAATGGGTTATGATATGTTCCCATATGAAGTGGACGATAGTTTCTATAGTACAATCCCTTGTTAGCATGGCTTCAATCCAATGCGTGAGATAATCAGTTGTTATTATGATATAAGAGGAACCTATATATCATCCAGTTAGGTTGATGGGCTTGATAAAATTAATGACCCATTTCTCAAGTGGTTTTTGTGACAAAATAAGATGTAATGGCATGGCATCTTGGTGGTTTGGTTTCCCCATGCATTAGCAAATATCACACGGTTTAGCATGCAGCTTAGCATCATGAAAAAGGGTAGGCCATCATAGTCTAGATAATAATACTTTACATGTAGTAGCCTCACCAGCATAGTGTTCACCAACAATTCCTTCATGAAATTCATAGAGTACTTCAGGACACTCATGTTTCATGACACAATATCAATAGATTTCATCTCATCCAAGCTTGTAAAGTTCCCCTCCACTGAGCTAAAATGGTGTGGTATGGATGGCTAGTTGCTTCTTATCTTGTAGACTCAAATAATATGGTGTTATGCTAGTAGCTAAGAAAATTACTATATCTTCTAACTCTTTAGAAACATGTGAAACATGAAATAGTTGTACATCAGGTAAGTCATCCTCAATGGCTTGTGTTGGTTCACTAGAATCAGTTATGGAGAGATGGTTAGGACAATAATTGGTCTTACCTGGATTGACCATGATAGAGAATTAAAATTCTTAGAATAATATGATCCAATAGTAGATGTGATCATGTAACATAGGTTTATTAATCATATATTTTAAATCTTCATGGTATGTATAGAACATAAAAGGAACTACCAGTAGGTACTATCAAAACTTTTGTAAAGCATAAACTATGAAAATTGCTCTGTGCTCTATTGTGGTGTAATTTGTCATAGTTAGAATAATCTTTCTACTAGAAAAATAGATGGGGTAATCAAGGTGACCTTATTTAGAATGTACAAGTATTGCACTAATGACCATTCTAGAAGCATCAACATGGACATGGAATGGTTTAGTCCAATGAAGGAATTAGAGAATCAGTGCAGTGATGAGCTTGTCCTTTAAGGCCTCAAAGGCTTTTTAGCAAGAGTAGGTCTAAAGAAAGTGTTGGTTTTATTTCAAGAGATCTTATAATGGCACGATAATCCTTGCATAACCTAGGATGAATTTTTTATAATACCCAGTATGACCTAGAAAGGCATAACCACACACTAGGATGTTGGCATTGGTAGATAGAGAATAAATACCTTAGTGGGGTTTATCAGAAGTCTATCTTGGTAGATAATGTGACCAATAAGAACACAAATGGTGTAGCAAAAAGATATTTCTCTAGATTAAGTGAAATTTGAAGCACTCAACAATGCTCAAGCATAAGCCTTAGATTAGAATAGTGGTCTTTCACTAGTCCATAAATTGTCCAACCATCCAAATAAAACTAAAGGAATTTATCAATGAAGTCTTTAAAGGCCTTAATGGCTATACAATAGAATACAATAGGTGCATTTTTTAACCTAAATGGTATGACAATATATGTGAAAGACCCCCATTCAATAGCAAATGTAGTCTTAGGTCAATCCTCCTCGATGATCTGGACCTGATGGTACCCAAAGAATCTATCTATGAAAGTGTAAATTTCACACCCTCTAACACCTTCAAGGATTTATTCTATGAACAATGTTGGGAAAGGATTAGTAATACAAGATACATTAAGTATTCGGTAGTCAACACAAATTCTAATGTGCCCATCTTTATTTATAATTATTACCATATGGATAACCCACTCGAACTTGTCAATTGGGGTTATAACTCTAGTGCACATCATAATATCAATTTCATCTTTCACCCGTGTACATAAATTTGGATTCATCCTATATGGCCATTTCTTGACTGGTCAAGCACCTTTAACCATTTTGATATGCATTTTGCCTAAGGATGGATGAACACCCTTTATTTCACTATAATTCCTTGGAAAAACATCTTGGTACTCTTTTAAACACTCATATATTTTCAAAATCTTAGTATTAGACTAGTAGTTACTCACAATAGCTATCGTTGGTTCTTCCTCCATGTTGATGTTGTGCTGGATGGTTTGAAGAGGTTTTGAGTATGGGTGGTTTTCATAAGGAATAGTATCATGAATAGTTTGAGCACCATAGTTTGTGGGGACATCCAAATAATTTGTCAATAGGTCAGGTGGTTTGGACCCTTCACCTTCATCAATGTGGAGCACTAGTTTTTTCTTTCCTTTGTGAATCTCTTCATGACATACATGATTAAGAATAGGTTTTGGTGTGGGGAAGGACTCCATAGATGGATCATTAAATATAACCAATCCTTCTTCTAGTACACCATGCATATGTTGTAGGTAATCCTTGATAGGAATAGGGTCACTAACAAATTCTTGATTTATAGCTTGGAGTGTAAGGCACAAGTCCATCCTTGGGGATGAGTAAGATAATGTAAATACCATGTTATTTTTTAATAAATGATAGAAATGGGTACCTAAATGTTGTTCTTTATGAATATACCATGCTCTGGCCCAAGTGTGTAAAGTGCCGTAAAAAAAAATATACCCATAGGAACTCTAAAAAGAAGGATTCTTCAACCAACCACATGGTTTCACAAGATTTTAGGTGTGGTTATGGTGCTTGGACTTTGTTTTATATAATTATACCTCATATGCAGTTGTCATGATGAAATTAATAATATAAATTAGAGCATACTTGATCTCAAAGAAATATACTCATTATGGGTTCACCACTACCTTGTGGTTGTGCCATAAAAAGCTAAACTAATGAATGCATATGATCAGTATCAAAGTCATAGAAAGTTTTAAGTCATTGGATGAAGTCATGGACTTCCATTTGCCTATGAAACCATAGAGCTTTATCAAGCCTTTCTAATGGTGTAGCCATAACTGGCCCTCACATGACTTGTCTGATAATAAGGCAAACAAATCTATGCTGTTTATGATACTGACACATAATGCCTTCATAACTATCAATAACACTATACACTCTTCTAATGAGGTCATAGTCAATGTGGCCCCAAAAATTACAAGTATTACTTATAGTTCTTTCTACGCTAGATTCGCTTTTCACATTCAAGAAAGGGAAATGAGAAACTTAAAGAAAATGGACGAGGGTTTATACGTACCCAGACTGTAGACGTGCACACCAAAATTCAGACGTTGTGAGAACTCCAATTTAGTTGTGGAGGATGACACCTGAAAGAGAAAACACTAAGACACGAAAAATGTTAGATGACAAAAGGGTGGACTGCCAAGCAAGAGTTTGGTCCTAGAAGCGCAAAGGCTTCTTGGGGGATGACAGTCCACTATTAAAATAGAATGCTAATCAAAAATAGAAAGTAATAAATGATAAAAGATAGAAAGAAAGAATTGAAAGTAAAAGCGTACCTATTTAGTAGCAATTTGCTTTGCACAGTCACCGACATCGGTGATATTGCAAGCATCGATCAGGGAAGGTCGCTGATGTCGGTTATGCTACCGACGTCGATAGGGGTACTGGTCGAGGTCGATTGGGGTAATGGCCAGAGACGGGTTTTAGGTCTGGGTCTTGGTCTGCAGAATGGACTGTGGTCTTGTCTGAGGGTCAAGGAGGTCTATTTAGAGGTCTGAGAGATTGCCTGGAGGTCTGAGGGACTTGTTTTGGGTCTAATGGACTGAAAATGTTGTCTAGGACTAGACTGAAAGGGTGATAGGGCAAAAGGAAGATGGATGGGAGACAGGGGTCTAAGAAGGCTTGTCAGCCTCTCAAGGAAGGACCAGGGAAGTGGTGGATAGTGGATGGGATAGGTAGATGAAATCAAATGATAAAATGAAATGAAACAATGCTCTTACCTCTTGCTTGCTACTTGGAAAATGGAGAAACCTGTTGTTGGAGTTGTTGAAGAACCTGCAAATGGAGCTGTTGCTTGGAGCTGCTCTGCAAGGTACCTGTAGCTACTGGGGTTGCTGTGCGAGTGGGAGGAGAAGAAAATATGAATGCAAAAGCATCAAGAGAGATCTGTTCATGGGGGGGGCAGAGAATGGTTGCAGAAAATGGTTTTGAAGGCTGCCGATGCCGGTAGAACCGCTGATGTCAGCCGAATAATGACCGACGTCAGCGGCCGAAGAATGGGAACATAGGCTAAAATTAGCCTCTATCCATTCTTGCACGCTACCGGGTCAAGGGGCTGTGGGAAAATGGTCGAGGAAGGCATAAATGGACGCGGGGGAAGGATAAAGGGGAGATTTGGGCAATAAAGGCTAGGAGAGAGGTGGGGGCATCCAAGGAGGGGATCCAAGGTGGCATGGGTGAGGTGGAAAGAGGGAACAAATTAAAATGTTTATTTATTTTAATTTTAAAAATGGAGGGGACTAGGACAAGTGCTAAGACATAGACCAAGGGGGCCAAGGGGGGATGACGACTTAGGGGGTAGACACGATTTTAGTGTCTACATTTGCCCCTTTTTGTCTTGTTGGTTGTTCTTGACGAACTGCAAGACAAAAATAGGATATGGTTGCCCTAGGTATGGGATGAGGTGTTCCCCCCTCAAAGCGGGAGTCGAGGGAAGGGAACCTGAGATCGAGTGTTGATTTGACAGAGAAATGGATAGAGAGAGGGTGAGTGTGGACGCTGCAATAGTCGTGATTGCGCGTATACCACTTCACGGGATGGTCATGTCAAATTGTCACAGGTCGAGGGTCGAGGAGTGCCAAAATTGAAATAATTGGGCCCTAGCATTAGTCATAGCTAATCGGGTTATTCAATCTAAGCTGAAGCTCCAATGGTCATCATGTTCTAGGTATCCCAGGCTCAAGAAGTGCTCCTAGAAACACGAAAATGCCACAAGTAGTGGGGATCAACCGGCTTATGATCCTATACTTGTGAAGGTCAAAAATATGGGCTGCACATAATTTTACTAACCATTCATGAGGTAGCATACTTGCAAAAACAACTAAGGCAAAGTTTGTCTTGGAAGTAGTCAGAGTCTGAGGAGATAGGCATGATCTCTAATGGTCATTAGTCGAGGTGGATGGATGGATGAAATAATGTGGCTGAGCTAACCTCAGAAGACTGAGTGCTGCCTACATAGCCCTTGTGTGAAGGGCCTTAGGCCAATGTAGTTCTCCCAAAAAGGGAGGAAGAGTCGAAGTGGTTGATTGGTCTTGGTCTTGGTCGAGGTCATGGTCAAAGAAGAGAAGGTTTGTCCATCAAAGAGATGAACAAACAAAGGTGGTTGAGCTAACCCCAGAAGACGTTGTGTCATCTGAGTGCTGCCTACATAGCCCCGGTCTTAGGGCTTCAGACCAATGTAGTTTAGACTAGGAGTCTGAGTGGTAGGCAGGAGGTCAAAAGGTTCGAATGATTGGTTTTGGTCAAGGTCAAGGTCGAGGTTGAAGAAAAAAAGGTTTTATCCATCAGAGAGATGAACAAACAGAGGTGGTCGAGCTAACCCCAGAAGATGTCGTGTCATCTAAGTGCTACCTACATAGCCCCAGTCTTAGGGCCTCAGACCAATGTAGTTCAGACGAAGGGTCTGAGTGGTAGACAGGTGGTCAAAGTGGTCGATAGACTGGTCAAGGTCAAGGTCAAGGTCAAGGTCGAAGAACAAAAGGGGTTTGTCCATTAGAGAGACAAAAAAATGGGATGGCCGAGCTAACCCCAGAAGACATCGTGTCATCTGAGTGTTGCCTACATAGCCCCGGTCATAGGGCCTCAGACCAATGTAGTTCAAACTAGGAGTCAAAGAGGTTGATAGGTTGGCTCAGGGAAAAAGTTTGAAGGAGCCTGAGTGGGATCATGGTATCCTAGGCCGTATCATTTCTTAGCATCGTCATCGTTGAGAGGCTCAATAGGCTAATGGGAGCCTTACTCATAGCATCTGAAACCAAAACCCTTCCATGCACACCTGTAAAGGTAAGTGTGTGTAAAGGTGGGGTTGCCAAGAAATGAGAAGTCTGATGTGAATGGTTGGGGTGAAGAGAGAGGGTTGCCATCAGTAGGAGCTTGATTGAGCCCCCCATAGACAAGATTGGTTCAGAGGTGAGGAGGACCATAAGGTACAACCATCTCGATCTGATGGTCATAATTGGGGCTGTGGTGAAGGCATCCATACTCTTGCAGAGTTTGGAACATGTCTAAGGTCAGCAAGTGATATTCCCCAAGTGAAAGTCACTGGAAGATGTCTTCCATGGGGTCTTTAGTCGTTGCTTGAAGAGGAGGGGTGAGGGTGACTGTCGGTTGTGAACTAGTCGAAGCTTTCATGGATGAAGGCGGTGCTGAGGTTGATGGCTTGATAGGAATGAAGACATCATTTGGATGGTAGGTTGTGTTACAAGTTTTGAAGGGTGAAGGGTCAGTGGGAATGGTGTGGACTTGCCCGTCATGCTCAAATTTCACACAACGGTGTAGGGTGGAGGGGACACAGGCCATGGCGCGGATCCAGGGTCGGCCCAGCAACATGTTGTATTGAAACTCTCCTTCGATGATATAGAAGAGCTCTAGGACTGTGCATGGACCAACATGAATGTGAAGGATGACTGTGCCAATGGTCGTGGCAGTGGTGTCATTGAAGGAGCGCAAGATTGTGTCAGTTTTGGAGACACAATTCTTAGGAAGAGCCAACTGATCAAAGGCATGGGTGGAGATAATGTTGATGGTGGCACCTCCGTCGATCATAACATGTTTAATGCGTGTCTGATCAACATAGGCAGTGATGAAGAGGGTGGCATCCTGATCTTCTATGTTGGATGTGGGAATCTCGAAATTGTTGAATGTGATGGAGGCAATAGGAGATAAAGAGTGGACGAGGGCAGCGAGAGGTCAGGGGTCCTCAGGATGGACCTCCACTGTCTGCAAGGCTCAGATGAGGGCTTGATGATGTTGAGGTGAGGTTTGGATGAGTTCTTAAAGGGACATCTTCATGGGCATCTGGTGAAGTTGTTTTAACATGGAGTCATGAATTGCCCCTGAAGAGGAAGAAGAAGAGGGTTGAGATGCGCCAAGGATAGAAATTTTAGGCTTGGGCAGTAAAGGTGGCTTGATGAAAGGGTAGGTCCAAGGAATGGCGGCTTTTTCTTTTGCCTTGTCCTTTTGTGACCTAGTGGTTATGTGGATAACATTGATTTCAAAGATAGGAGGTGAAGAAGGCGTCATGGCCTGCTGGTAAGATGTTGATGTGGTTGAAGAGGTTGGATGGGAAGGTGTCGAGGGTCGGTCAAGAGTGTCCTCAAAGAGAAGAGTGTCTTTCTCCATATAGCGGTGAATGACGGCCTTGAGGGCATAGCAAGTCTTGATATCATGTCCTGGCATATGATGGTATAAGCAAATCTTCGTGTCATTGAACCAGGAGGGCTTGGCCCCGAGAGGTTGGAAAGGCCTGATGGGTGGAAGGGTTATGCTGGAAGTCTGCAAAAGTTGGTGCAATATCAATGAGTATTAGCCCACTAAAGGGTTCATGCTAGTTGATGTGTGCGATGTTGGTGAATTTTGCTTAGGCAGAGTTGGAGGAGGTTTTCATACCACCCTTTGGGTTGATGGTGTGGTGACAGGCGGAAATGGCACTTTCTTCATGAGAGGTACCACCTTTTTAGGAGAGGGTAGGCTGGAGGTAGGCAAAGGAAGCAAAGGAGGCAACTGGTTTTGATTAGAGGTCAGAGTGGGAAGGACTCTGGTTAGGGTCAAAGGATGGGGGCCCAAAATGGAAGGTAATGGTGATGGGGGAGGAGGTGTTCACTTCTGTGGTCTGGCAGTCTTCTTCGTCTTGGTTGAAAGACTACTATTGGTCGAGGTCTGGTCTAAGTCCACCTTCACTTGTGGGTGAGTGAGGGTAGAGACAGGGTGAATGCCAAGTGACTTGATAGGTTTAGATGGGGTAGATGTGAGTTTAGAAGTAGGAGTCTGGGCTTTGTTGAGAGTCTTGGGAGATTCTACCTTGGGAGGATTGGCAGCATGAGACGAGAGGGCACGAGCATGTTGAAGAGCTTTAAGACGCTCCCACAATCCCTGATGCTCCACTTTCCTTGAAGGGAGAAGTCCGATTTTTTCCACTAGTCAGGAAAATGGTTGAGAAGAGGTTGGATGAGGTTTGGGTCCTTGAGAAGATGTTGATGGTTGTGGGGTCGAAGATGAGATGGGTGTAGCAGTCTCAGACCCATGGCATGATGAAGTCATGACAGATTTGTCCTTGGTTGGAGATGAAGGAGAGGCAGGTTCTTCCCTGGGTGGAGAAGAAATTGGAGAATGAGGCTCCTCAAGCAGGTAAAGGGAAGGGATGATGGTGCCCTCCACTTGTGGTCGAGGAGTAGGAAGGGTCGGGTCCTCCATAGGCAGCAGGAAGGAGGATGGTGAGACTGGTGGTGCCGGTAAGGTTGAGGCATCCTCCAAGATGAGAGAGGTTGATGGAGAACTAATCGGGGAAAGAGGTTCGTCCACACGTGATGGACTGATAGATGGACTAACCTCTTGAGGTTGGTCGGGGATGAAAGGCGAGACCGTATTGACTGTTTGAATGTTGTGTTCATGAGTGTCATCAATCAAGGTTTGGACATTGTTTTGGGTCAGTGGATGATTGGGGAATGGTTGCTTGAAGATGTCGATGCCCTGATTAGGGGGTGCATTGGGATTGTCTAGGATGAGGTCCCCCTTTTCAAGCATGTCTTGGATTATTTTTTTAAGGGTTTTGCAGTTTCCCGTGTCATGTCCTTTAACACGGTGGTAGTTGCAAAAGTCATTTTCCCTATACCACGCAGGGATGGCGCATGAGGGATCAAATTGTGGAGGTGGTTAGATCTGGGGGAGATTGAGAACCCCCTGTTTAACAAGTTTTTCTAGCACAGACGTGCATGATTCTCTGAGAGGAGTATACTGTCGTTGTACGTATCTCTATTGGAATTGGCGGGTGGCACTCTGAGATGTGGATGGCCCAGGCTGATTGGTTGAAGGCGAAGAGGATGAAGGTCTAAGGACCACAGTGTTAGCTGAAGCTTTAGACTTAGGATTGGATGATGAAGGTTTAGAAGAAGAGGAGTCATTGGTCTTAGAGTTGGGATTCTTGCTCCACAACTTGACTTTATTCTCCTCGATGGCACGTAATTCAAGTTTGCGGGCCATCGTGAAGGCTTTGTCGAAGGTGCAGAAGGTCTGAACCCATAAGGTGGAAGAAATATGTTTGGCGCAGGCTTGGGAGAAAAGTTCAATAAGTTTGGGTTAGGGTAAGGAAAAGGAGAGTTGATTGATGAGGCCTCTCCAGTGAGCAACGAAGTCAGCTATGGATTCATCTTCGAATTGGCAGATAGAATAGAGGTCTGTGATCGAGACCTTCTTGGTGATGTTGATGGAGAAGTGATCAAGAAAGAGCTTGGCCAACTGTGTGAATGTGAAGAGGGAATGGCTGGCAAGAGAGCTGTACCAGTCAAGTGCAGCACCAGAGAGAGACATAGGAAACGTGTGTAAAAGCAATGCATCGTCATGGGCAATAAGGTAACAGGCATGTCTGAATGCTCGTAAGTGCTGTTGTGGGTCTTCCTTACTTTGAAAATGAGAAAATTTAGGAAGTTCCCACTGGCTAGGATATGGCCTGATCGAGACAGAAGGATGAATGGGCTCATTGCAAATTTGCTCGTATGAGAGAGCATTGCGTGAGCTAGAAACAGAGGTCTCTAGGCTAGACATCTTGTCCATCAACATTTTGATGATATCTACTGATGGATTGGCGGGTGGAGCGCCCCCTAAGTTGTAGGGCACTTGGAAGAGGCTAGAGGAGGCATACGACGTAGTTGGTTGTGCCTGTAAGGGTGCAACATAAGGATAACTAGTCGTAAGGATAAAAGAGGAGACTAGGGGTGGTTGGGTAGAAGGCATGGCTAGGCTCGATGTTGCCACAGGAGGTTAGATTGTGGTAATAGGAGCCAATGGATAGGAAGCCACCCTGGTGTTGATAGGAGCAAGGGTAGGTGGAATAGAGACGACTAGATTTTGGAAGGGGGTAGAGAGTGGTTGAATGGGTTGAGGTTTATAGGGGGCTGAAACCCCAGTGGAAGTGGGCCCAAAGATGGAGGGAGAGGCCACACTTGGAAGGTTGGTCAAGGTCTGGTCATTGGTCAAGGCGATAGCCTGGGTGTCTAAAGGTTGAATTACGAACGCTGTCGATACAGCCGCAGTCTCGACAAGAGAGGTCGACATTCCATAAATTGGATTGCCTAAGGAGTCTCGCATTCGGCTATACATGAGATAGTGTTGTAAGGCTTTGACGTTGAGGTCCAAGAATCGTGCAAAATCTTGGTCCCCTTTTGGGACAATAGGAGTCTGGGGTGGGGTTGGGTGAGTAGGAGTTCTTTCAATCTCTGAGTGGAACTCCATTATAGGATCGGTTATGGATGGGGTAGATGGAAGCGGTTGATGCCTCGCATGGTTGACTAGAGCCTTGGCTTGACTGCGAGTCAGAACCATTCAAGGCAAGAAAGGTCAGGTTTCAAAAACTATGTTTTTTCAGTTTCAAAAACTCAGAATGGGGTTTTGGCAGAAAAAGGGGCAGGTTTTAAGGCTACTATTTTTGAAAAAAAAGGACTGTGACAGTGATCGACGTCGGCTAAAAAATTGATGTCGGTGATAAAAGATGGCCGACGTCGGTCATATAGCCGATGCTAGTGAGAAAAGTTACCGACGTCGATGGTAAAACCGATACCGGTGACAGTGGTTTCTAGAAACCCAAAAGATTTGAGAGTTTTTGGAAAAAAAGAAGAAGAACGTCCTCACTATCTCAAAAAAAACCAGATAGGAACAGAAAAATAGAGATGGAGACAGGCAGACCCTAAGCGTTAACTCCTAAGAGTCAACTTTTAGAATCCTGTGGCTTATGCCTTAAAGTGATGTTTGGGGAGGTTGGCTGTTAGAGGGGTCTTAGAAGAGGTAGTCTATGGATGGTTTTAGGTTTGTTTAGGCACTCAAGAATTCTGGGTTAGGTTCCGTACATGGCCTGGCGCTAAGGAGTAAGCTCCCCTCACTTCATAAGCCCAGTGATAAGCTAGTCTCGCTTAGCCAAAATATACTTTCCCTAGAGATTAGACTCTGCCAGAGAATAGAGTGGGCTTTCCCCTTGGTGATGAAATCCAAGTAGGATTGCTGGGATGGGTAAGGTATCTGCTGGGTGATGAAATCCTAGTCAGGCCTTGTCTCAGGTGAGTTTGATGTTTGTTTTGGTGCAAGTGGTTTGGTTGTGTAACATCAAGTGATCTACGATTAATTCATGATGCGGTTTATTAATTACTAGGTGTGGACTAAGAAATGCAAGCAAGCAAAAATGGAATGCAATGTATTTTAAGCCCCAAGTCAAAATGTTAAGTTCGGATGAAAACAAGTTGAGAAAGGGTTGAAGAATATGACTTTTGACTAGTTTGAAATGCAAGAAAATAAAGAAAGGTTCTTTTTAATCCTACTTATGATGTTGTTTAGAAGAGAAGAAAGAGGTGAAAAGGGAGAAACCTAATGCACCTATATGAACAGAAAGAAAAGGAACCCAAGGAAGACCCTAAGGTCCCACCGGGCATGCCAGAATGTTTCTACGCTAGATTCACTTTTCACATTCAAGAAAGGGAAATGAGAAACTTAAAGAAAATGGATGAGGGTTTGTACGTACCCAGACTGTAGACGTGTGCACCAGAATTTAGACGTTGTGAGAACTCCTCTTTAGTTGTGGAGGATGACACCTGAAAGAGAAAACACTAAGACACGAAAAATGTTAGATGACAAAAGGGTGGACTGCCAAGCAAGAGCTTGGTCCTAGAAGTGCAAAGGCTTCTTGGGGGATGACAGTCCACTATTAAAATAGAATGCTAATAAAAAATAGAAAGTGATAAATGATAAAATACATAAAGAAAGAACTAAAAGTAAAAGCGTACCTGTTTAGTAGAAATCTGCTTTGCACAATTGCCAATGTCGGTGATATTGCCGATGTCAGTCAGAGAAGGTCGCTGACGTCGGTTATGCTGCCGACATCGGTAGGGGTACTGGTCGAGGTCGGTCGGGGTAATGGCCAGAGACAGGTTTCAGGTCTGGGTCTTGGTCTGCAAAATGGACTGTGGTCTTGTTTGAGGGTCAAGGAGGTCTATTTAGAGGTCTGAGAGATTGCCTGGAGGTCTGAGGGACTTGTTTTGGGTCTAATGGACTGAAAATGTTGTCTGGGACTGGACTGAAAGGGTGACAGGGCAAAAGGAAGATAGATAGGAGACAGGGATCTGAGAAGGCTTTTCAGCCTCTCAAGGAAGGACCAGGGAAGTGGTGGATAGTGGATGAGATAGGTAGATGAAATCAAATGATAAAATGAAATGAAACAATGAAACTCTTACCTCTTGCTTGCTGCTTGGAGAATGGAGAAACCTGTTGTCAGAGCTGTTGAAGAACCTGCAAATGGAGCTGTTGCTTGGAGCTGCTCTGCAAGGTACCTGTAGCTGCTAGGGTTGTTGTGCGAGTGGGAGGAGAAGAAAATATGAATGCAAAAGTGTCAAGAGAGATTTGTTCATGGGGGGGGTAGAGAATGGTTGCAGAAAATGGTTTTGAAGGCTGTCGACGTCGACAGAACCACCGACGTCGGCCGAATAATGACCGACGTCAGCGACCGAAGAATGGGAACAGAGGCTAAAATTAGCCTCTGTCTGTTCTTTCACGCTGCCAGGTCAAGGGGCCATGGGAAAATGGTCGAGGAAGGCATAAATGGATGTGGGGGGAAGGATAAAGGGGAGATTTGGGCAATAAAGGCTAGGAGAGAGGTGGGGGCATCCAAGGAGGGGATCCAAGGTGGCATGGGTGAGGTGGAAAGGGGGAGCAAATTAAAATGTTTATTTATTTTAATTTTAAAAATGGAGTGGACTAGGACAAGTGCTAGGACATAGACCAAGGGGGCCAAGGGGGGATGATGACCTAGGGGGTAGACATGATTTCAGTGTCTACAATAGTATCAAAAAAATATTATGCATCTATCCATCAGAGGATTCCATTAGTAGTATGATCATGATGCTCACCATTTATTACTATGACATTGTAAATATGGTTAATGTCCTCATCCATGCTAATAGGTTCTACATATGGGGGCCCGTGTTATTGGTCCAATGAGATGATGACTTGCTAGTCAATATTTTCAAAATTGATATATCACTTTTTGAAGATTAAGTCAGTGTTATTTGCATATCACCAATCAAGACCCAATAGAGATATAAAATCATTAGCTTCAACCAATTTGAGAACTTCAAAGTTAGCTTTGAAAGGTACCCCAAAGATATTGATAGTTGTATTTTTAAGGGTGTCAATTAGTAGAGCACAGGTTTTATTGGCCATAAATAATACATGAGGCAATGGTTGTAACATTGGACTAGTCATTTTTTGCCATGCATCCTTTGTGAGGACATTGAACTTAACACCAATGTCAACCAAAATATCTCAGATCACCCAACCATCGATGGCAACATTCACTAGTATTTCCTTATCCTCTTGAGGGCTAGGAAGAACAAGAGTATCTTATCACTGAGTATGATTTAATTGATGATCTTTAGTTTGCCTTGGAAAATGAGGTTGATCATCAGTTAGCCTTGACACTTGATTTTTAAACCAATTACTCAATTGTGGGACAATATCTTCTTCTAATAGATGCTTGTAAAGTTCTTGGAAATCATCTTACACCACATTTTGAGGTTCCATGGCCTTTTCTAGATCATCACATTGGGAAGCTTATCGGTCCTTAAAAAACTAAATTTCCCCTTGTAGTTCCCATCCTAAGGTCATGGTATCTTAGAGCATGTATTTATATTATTGGGCATAAGGATACTTCATTGCATGGGGCTCTTCACATTGTATCTTCTCAATTTGTGGAATAGATGTAAATTGAGACTGTCTGCTACGCATGGTGTTATTAACCTATTAGATCATCAGAGTGGTAGAGTGCAGTCACAAGTGAGGTTTATCAATGTGAATCATACTATCACCTTTTTCATTTCTTTCTTTAGTGATGGCTGTGTACAAATCAAGGCATTCCTCCAACTGATGTTCCTTTTTACAAAAAGCACATTTTGGATAAACTAGATAATATTGCTAATAGTGATTAGGAGATCCCCACTTATAACATGTTCATGGTGGAAAATGGCTACCTCCTTGTCCCCATCCTTGGCCTCACCCACAATATCCACCATTATCTTGATTATTTTAGATAGAGGTTTGATGCATACCATGTGCACATACCTCATGTATATTACTGATCAGGTGATAGTCATTTATGTCATGGGTATAAACATCACATATCTTGAAGTAATTAGACACTCTAGTATGTGTATCCCATTATAAGAGATGATAAGAATGAACATTATGCTTTTCATGGAAAATTTCATAAGACTATTTTAATACATCACAAATGTTCTTATGTGGGCAGTTGCTTCTATTATGACCTTCAGAATCACAATCAATACACTAAAGACTACTATGAGTATCATAAGTATTATTTGTAATCATATTTTATAACTATGATGTCATTGAAGCTATTTGAGCTTCCATAAAAGGATTGATTCCAATATCAATGATACCAATAGCTTCAACATGGAGGGTAACTTCTAGGGCCTCACGTAGGCTAGTGAGGTCCTTTGAGATAACATTCATCTAAAGGGAAGAGATAAACCTCCCACAAACCATTAGGCATGTTGAGTAGTATTAATCTCAAATGAGAGCTTAGATAAGAGTGTTTCTAATCATGCATCATACTCACTTACACTTGCAGTGAGCTCTTGTTTTATATCCTTTAGCATAATAATACTTTGTTGCTCAAATTCTGAAATATCAAATTCATGAAGAAATGTTATCTTGAGCTGGTCATAGTCAATTACCACTTATTAAAGGTCATACTTCTTATACCACTTGTGTACACTTTCCAGAAGTGTGGTTACAAATTGTGTTTCCTTTTACTTAGAATAAGTTATTCCACGTGCCCTCTAGATGAGTCCACACTTATGAACATGCTTCACAACATTATCCACACCCTAATATTTAAGTAAATAGAGTGCCATTTCATAATACATAATCGATAGTTGAGGTACTTGTGATGGTGGCTACTGAGAATTCCCAAGTTCTTATCCTAGAGGTGGAAGTTCACCACTTCCTCCTATTCTGCCTCTTAGTCCACCTCCCATGCTTCTATTAGTAGCACCTGAAACATTTGGAGTGGTAGTAGGTTAACTAATAATACTTGGACTAGTAATCCACCCATATTGATGCTAGGTCCACTAGACATACCAATTTGGGTCATGAAATTTCCTTGATAAGGAAGAGAAAGTGTCAATTCACCATGAGTTAAAACTTGCTTAGTAATAAGTTCTCTTATAAGATCAGTCTGTGACTCTACACTATCTGTATCCCAGTTATGTATAATCAAATCAACTAGCTCAAAAGCATGAGCACACACTATGGTTGGGGAATTGGGTTGGTTTAAATGTAGTTCTTCAGTCTCTATTATCCAATTAGTTTCTCCCACATATGACAAAGTTGTCATTGGTTATAGTCTGAATGTTGTTGATTCCTCCTTGTACCCTTTCACTTCCCTATAGATCCTAATAGTGCTTTTTGAGTCCCCCTATCCCCTTCTTACTCTGCTTCCACCTATAATCTTTTTTAGAGCTTCATCATATTTATGCTTTTTCAATGCCCACTAACTGACTACCATTTCAAACCAACAATCCTTTACCAACACCTTTGCATTCCACTCCCAACGATGTGGTTCATGCAAGGATGGGTTTAGCCCCTCCATGGGTAGAGTTTCGACTCTAGAATAAATAAATAACTTCTTTACTTCTTGTGGGAAGTTTCTAATATACCAACCACATGGTTCTTAGAGAAACTAGAACTTGGCTTCTTCAGGATGAGTAAGTGGTTAAAACATATTCTAAGATGTAGCTATTCAACACCCCTCTCCACTAGATATTAACAAACCATATCCATGGTGTTCTTAGATGTACTAAATCCCTTTTATGCTCTATCTTCCATGCTTTCCTTCATCTAAAATTTTATGATTGGTCTTGAGCATAGGTAGAGAGCCAAGTATGCAAATGAATAGGGACTTCAACAAAGAAAGTTTCATATAATGATTTATAGAGATGTTTTTCAACCCATGCAAGTGTATAAAATCTTGGTTCAAGATAGGAAATAAAAAAATTATCCTCGACCTCAATAAGCCATTGTTCAATATTTTTAAGGGATAAATGTTCAAGCATTTTCCATTATTGTGCAACAAGCACTACAGATCCCAACAACATAACCAAAATGTTGGGTTATTCTATAAACTTTTCCTTAGGGAACTAAAGTGTCTAGTTCCCTTAAGCTTACACATTGGCATTTCATGAAAGACTAAACTCTTATGTGCTCACCTGAAGCATAAAACAAGAAACTGGTTCCTGTGGGTTATGTTGCACAATAACACACTTGTTAAATAATAGTGTTTATTCATATAACTAATCACTGATTACACACAAAATAAAATACATAACTGTGGACCTTGTTTCAACTATGTACACAAACATGATTATCAAAATAACTACCATGAGATTCAAAGTTTGATTAAGCAAGCTCATATAATTCATATTCTATTTATTAAAGTCAAATACAAACCACATAATATATAACCAAACATATTGATAGCTCAATGTTGCAAATTAACTAACAATTGTAGCATAACACTAGAACTAATAGTAACTTCCATGATTTTGCTATTACCATAATGGATCATCACATAATACCAATGTTCATCTACCCTTACACATATCTACATAAGAGTAGTTATACTTGTTTTCCCTGACCAAGTTGTTACATTATTTATGACACTTAGGTGACTAGCGAATGATTTATAATAGATTGAGAGTCATGGCAGTCATTTACTTGTTTTCTCCTAAGTAACTAGGCCTTTTTTCCCCCTATATTCTCATTTGGTGATACATCCTTGCTGCCAAATGTCTTTTTTTGTGTAGGTTGGTGTGAAACTCATATTATGATTAAAGTCTAATTTGTCCTTGAGAATTGCTCCTCAATTATTTCTCACTTATTTCACACTCCCCAAGTCTTTTAATGATATATTGAGTCCTTTTATCTTAGGTCCTCCATTTGTTATGATTTTTCTTTGACTAGGTCTTCTCATGCCATGCTATTCTACACCATTGTCTTCCCACACCAAGATGGTTTCATTCTATGGTATTCCTATGTTGTGCTCCTCTCACGTTGAGTTGGTTCTGTTCTAAAAGCCCAAAATACTTAGTCAAAATTTGGGGTCCAATAATGTTATAACATTTAATCAGTGTATATAATATGGAATAGAAAGTACTTGAAATTGATTGAAATTGAAAAGGCAAGGTTTAGAAATACACCTGTGTGTCGATGTAACTACCTTGCCTATTGACAAGTTGTTTTAAAAATGATGTATCATTGTAAGGATCTAAAATTGAGATTGGGACAAATATAGATAAATCTTGAAAGTGCATATATCTAAGGATATATATATATATATATATATATATATATATATATATATATATATATATATATATATATAGACTTCTAATCTCTCTCTCTCTCTCTCTCTATATATATATATATATATATATATATATATATATATATATAGAGAGAGAGAGAGAGAGAGAGAGAGATATTAGAAGTCCCACTTGTGCCCCTAATCTTGGAGCTAATGTGAATTACCACATGGCAATTGAGATTAACTCAATTGTAAATCCAATAATACTTAAAACTTGGTGAGGCTAGATGATACAATCAATTCCAAATTGAAAAGATTGAGTGATTTAATCTCCTAAACCATACAAAAAGGTGAACCAAATACTATTGTAGAATTGGTTCAATGAAGTCCATAAAATTTTGATCAAGGTATCAGTACATAAAAGTTTACGATGTGTTAAAAATCCATACAAGAGTTTTAGAATCTGAAACTAATTTGCATTTTACAATATTATGCATAAATTGTATATCATATGCACCTTATATGTGCCTCATGTTGAAGTTATGTATAATAATGGTACCAATATCTAAAATTTTGACATAACTATGAATCTGAATCATATAATTATGTGATTTGACCAATTCAAAAACTATGTAAGTGTGAAGAATATACTTCCAAATCATGTCCCCACTATATATGGAGAAATTTAAAAATTGGTATAAGTACCAATGCAAAGAATATGTTTCCAAAACATGCCCCCACAGTAATTTAGAGATGTTGAATATTAAATAAGTGTGGAGAGCATGCTTCCAAAGTATGTCCCCACTAAATATAAAAGCTATGAATGTGTGGAAGCCATGCCTATATGACATGCCCCCATTGAATCTAAAAATTGATATAAGTACCATATACTGAATAAGTATGAAGAATAAGCTTCCAAAGCTTGACCCCAATGAATCTAAAAATTATGCCAAGTGTCGAGAACATGCCTCTATGACATGCCCCCACTAATATGCCCCCCTTTTTGAGGTGATGGAAAAATATCAACTAGTACTTACCTCATGTCAAAAATATAAAATAACTATATTATCTATGAATGTAACCATGTAGCCTATAGAAGGAACTTGTCTAGGTAGATATAACATTAAAGTACATAAAACCAATATGATCACCTAAAGGCCTAAAATACATGATAAATATCACGGAAATGTCTAGATAGTAATAATATAATCTCAAAAGACAAACAAAAACACATACAAGAGCACTCAAAATCAAGTCAAAAGGTCATGGTCCAATGAGACCGTGAATAAGGGGCATTTTTAAATGCCACATAATTGAAGGGACATGACTAAGTCAAATTTCCATGAAAACAAGAATGACATATTCAAATGTCCATACAATAAATAATGACATATGTAAATGTCCAAGAAATTATACATAAGCATGGAGGCCAAAAGCAAAGAATCATATTTAAGTGCCTGAACAAGGAAAATAATAACAATGCCAAACACTCAAGGAAGTGCATAAGGGAAAGCATAAGAAGACAACATAAACATGTCATAGTATCCCACAAATAAAATGTGTTAGGAAAACAAATATCAAGTGTATATCATATCAAGTACATTATGTAAGATATAATCATGGATAAAGGCATGTGTAAGTATATATGTAAGCTCAAACACGATAATTATTTTACTCGACATACCCCAATTTTTTTTTTAAATAAGGACCCACTATATTTTGTTTAGGCCTATTTAGAAAATTTTCTTTCATAGATTTTTATATGTGCACCTAGCTTCACCATTTGGTATAAATGCAAGTGGATATTTTCACATGTTTAACTTATTTGACCTAACTTATTAATACTCTTTAGAATTTTTTCATATACATAAGGTTTCAAAACATGTGCAGTAATTATAAAGTTTTGGGCTTTGTGTATTTTGCTTGTCACCAAAAGTGTTTTTCAATAAAATTAGGTCTTCAAAACTTTTATTCGTAAGTCAACCTTCAACAATCTTGGATCCTTCACACCTATGTTAAACCTTCACAAAAAATGTTCTTCAAAACTTTTGTTCACTAGTTTTGTTTGTAGGTTTGAATCACACCTTTGGTCTTTGGCATTCAACTTTATCATAGACTCTATTTGGAACTCTAATACTTTGTAACTTTTGTACTTTGACAAAAGTGTTTGTCATTTACATCTTCAGGGAAAATGGTCAGCATTTTTATTCAAAACTTGGTCTTCAATGAAAGTGTTTGGTAAAACTCGTTGAAGAAATCTTTAAGAAATAGTCTTCAAAACTTTTGGTTCATAAAGTCTCAACCAACATTTGGTATTCGGAAAAAAATTTCAAAGATCACATTTTAGAACTTAGCCTTCAAAAAAGGTGATCTTCACAACTTTCATAAAAGATGTTCACCATAGGTCTTCAGAACTTTTGTTCAAAATATGAGTTCACATCATAAGAATTTGGGATGACCCTATTTTAATGCAATATTTAACTCTCAACTACCAAAAGCCTCTTTGGCATAATTAAATTAGAGCAAAAAGAGTGACAAGATGAGACTTGTCAAAGGCAATGATGTAGCATTCCTCCTAATATCTATAAGGTCTACATGGCATACCCACAAAAATAAAATGGTAAAGTTTGAATTGAATGATTAAAGCAAGTTTAGATATGTTGGACATTGATTAAACATGCCAAAATCTATCAATGAATTGAAAGTGAACATTATACCCATTGATCATAAATGAGCTTGAGTGAATATACATCATGAGAACTCAAAACCCTAACTACCTGCATTCAAACTATGAATTGCTTCTAGAATATCCAAGCCATTAAATCAAATAACTTAAAATCTATGAGCATAACAAATTAACAATGGATTATTCATCCAAGAAATTCAAGGGAGTCTATCTACCTTCTAGGTTTTCGATCAAAGACTCTACTATTGGACCCCAGATTTTGGCTAAGTCCTCTTTGGAATAACCAATGTGAAGAAGAGCACATAGTTGAAGACCATGACATAAAAGACCATGGTGCATAAATCCATGGTGTGGGAGGACCAAGTTAGAATAAATGTGCATAATAAATAGAAAACCTAATAATGAAAGACTCACAACTTAGTGGGAGACTTGGGGATCACGTGGGAAGTGGGAGATGGTTAGGGAGTGATTCACGGGGATGAAAGGGATTAAGTCAATCATGAATGCAGTAATTTCCTATGGGAATATAGGCATTTAATGATAAGGATCAACATTGAAGAGAGAATATACAGGCACAAATTCCCAAGTCCTTAGGAAATCAATGTAATTGGCTACCATAATTGAAGTTTATTGATGATCACTTGTAAGTTACTATGAGTTTAATTATGATTGTAATTACTTGGTTAGGGAAAACCAAGTATAAATACCCCTAGATAGAAAATTTTAAGGTTTTTATTATTGTTGATGTTATTGTTATTGTACACAGTTGGATAGTATTGATAGAGTTATATGAGTGAGTTGCATTATACACTAGAGTTATGTTATCTTGAGTATCACTTATCAATATGATAAATGGAACTTATGTTTCTTTAATATCATTATTATACTGAATATGGAGATAATGTTATTAATTGTCATGTATGTTATTATCTAACTAACTAAGTTAAGGTTCATAGTTACTATTTATGTCTTCTTTTTCTTTTCGATCATTGAATAATGAAAACTTGTTAATATGGGTTATAAAATGAGTGTAGTAATGTGTATGTGTTCGATTGCCTCTATATATTAGTCCACCCTCACATGACAAAACCAATGGGAAATGGTCCCTTGTTGCATGCTTCAAGTGAGTGCACGAGAACTCATTCTTACATGAAATACTAGTGTGCTAGCACATTGGGATTTTAGTCATTTTAGTGTGTGCCTAAGGGAATTTATGCTTAATAAATAAAAAGAACCCTAACATCTACTGAGTATACAAACACCATTTTTGATTAAATAATGTTCAATGATGAGTATCCCAAATACTCAACTATATGGGGCATAATTGGATAGGTGGACACACATAAATGTGAAGATAATTTAACACCAATGTAGAGGAAATTGGATATAGATTTACTCCCCCTAAAGTGACAAGGATTACATTTCACAACAACCAAGCCTGAGGTAATGCCATGCATTGATTTACTATGGGACTTGTTCTTTATAGGCAAGGTAATTAGGGGCACTTTTATACATCACATGGAGAATAAAATCATTGTCATCTACATTTTAGAAGATGTCTTCCAAAATTACCTATAATTTCCTATTACAAACTCTACCTTTGATTTACATGGAAGAATAAAAATTCAATCGATTCATCCTTAAGGAGAAGTTACAAATACCTATAACCATGTTTTAGATGGGAGTCCACATTGAAATGGCCTTTATGAGTAGGTTATTTGGATACACTAGCATCCATTTTTATTCACCTAGAGTGGGTTCCATTGCTAGACTTATTGATGACCTCAGAGCTAACCTTTGCCCTTAGAAAGATAATTAGTGCTAGGTAGCAGGAATAAGTATTGAGTAAAGAGAAGAGGCCTATGGGAGGCCAATTTTACATGATTTTATACCTCTTGGATGGAGTGATGGGCACAATATGTGTGCATAATAGATCACTCTAGAACCCAACTCTAGATTACAAAAAAAATCAAATATGTGATTCTTACTCATTCATGCATATCTATGCCTACACAAAAAATATAGTCAAAATTACAGAGGACATGTATTCTTAGGTATGGGGGGATATCAATGATGCACCATTTCCTAGAGTATCAAAAATGATCATTAATATATTGATTCCTAAAGAGGACTATTAGATATACCCCAATTATATGGTGATCATGGTTTAGAGTACAAGGTTACCCCATTGTGCCGCCCTAAGTATGTGCTAGATAAATTAAATGAGAATGAGATAACATACTAGTTGTGGTGGGGGATTGATGAGGATTTGAAGAATAAGAAGAAGAACACATTTCATGGTTCTCATTTGATGATTGGTAGGATGTGTTATGTCAACTGTAAATATTTTAGAGAGATAGGTAAGTTCAAGTAATATTATTCATTGGCCACCCTACCACATAGATATTAGGACCCTCATGGTTGAATTCAAAATCACATCCAAGGTCTTGGTATTCCATACCAACATGAAACTTACAACCATGAATTTATATTTTTGACGTTAAGAGTGATGTCAATGTCATAGAGAGGGCTGAAATGGTTCGATTGAATGAAGAAGTTTTAAAAATAACCCAAGGAGAATCCTCAATTTCACTTATAGATGCACACATTAGGATTCCACCTTCATGTGGATGAGCTGCAAAAAACTTCTAGAATAATATGCCCTCTAAGTCATCATTAGAAAAGGGGGAACCATCTCATACACCACCCATTGTGATGAAGATTATAAATCAAGAACCTTGGGTGAAAGAGGTTCCCAACATTACAAGTTCCCTTGGAATATAAGAGGAGCCAATTTACATAGGCTCTTCTGATTCAAAAGACAATATTCTTCCTACTACCACTTTAGCTCATGTGATTACAAGTGTGGAAGTCCCAACTTCCCCCACTCAAATGGCTTCTCCTTCAATAGAAAAGGTAAATCTTTGTTATAAAAAGAAACCTATATCCTAGGGACCTCTTGTAAGCATAATTATTGATACATTATCTATATAAGGACCTAAAAGGTAGGAGTAACCATCTATAGGAAGTGATCCCATTGATGAAGTTGAGGAGGAAGACTTGCAAAGAGAAACATTCTTGAGCCTCTAAGGATCTAAAGGAAAAGTACTGCTTGAAGTAGATAAATCAGGTGAGGATATATCCCCAATTGTCTTTTTAGTGCCTCTTTTTTCTATAGTACCAGTCATGTCAATTATTTCTCCTATTTTTGTTAGTTTATTTGATTCTATTTCTCTTAATCCTAGTGTCCTACTGTCATTGGTTGTTCCCAAAGTGAAAGTTGTTTTTTTTCATCCTGTTATCTTTATAATCCCCATTATTTCTATAATTCTAGTTATTTCTTCAACATTTGTTGTTCCCACTTCCACTATTATTACCTCCACCATTCCCTCAACTGCCCTTGAGCCTAAAAAAGTTCACACTAAGAACACTAGGAGAACATTTGGTAAGTGCATAACTACATGTGTCTTTTACCCGATTGGGCTTGCTAATGCCTTTTTCCAGTCCTACCTAGACTACTATTATAGTATCATCTAATAATATTAGGAAGAAGAAGTCGGTATACACAATCCACCCTATGCTCCAATATGGTGGTGTTGATTGGTCAAAGATAATTTGGCCATCACTACCAGGCCCCTTACATGCAAAAGCCTTGAGGTAATTTTTAGGGGACTTGTTGGTTGAGACTATAGCCAAGGACACTCATCCGACTGACTCAACTCAATTGGTAATCCCAAAGTGGGATAAAAACTTAAAATTTTAAGCCTCTTAAAGGCCAAATATCACAATAACTAACTTTCCCACTATAATTTCAACCTTTCATAAATCTATAGGGAGTATCCAAAGAGTAAAAAAGAGGAAGATTGAAGATGATATTGGCAGAGGCATAATTTTGGAAGAAAGACAAGATGTCTTATCTCTTTCAAAAAGAAAGAACATGAGACTAGGGTAGTTTCCTTACAATGAGGATTTTATACCTTATTTAGAAATTCATAAGGATTCTTTGCTCGAACTTCATGAGGGGACCGAGCAAGCGAGAAGAGAGCTTCAACAAGAATTGGAGCAGGTTCAAAAATAACAACAACAAACTGTTCATGTTCCTAAATAAATTGAAATAGTTGTAAAAAATATATCCTCAAGGTTATATAATATTTGGGATGTTATTGCTTCAATGAGGGTTGAATTAGCCCCTCATATCATTGAAACAACAAAATTGTTTAATTATTTTAAAGAAAAAGAGAATAAAATGAAATTCCTTATTTCATACATAACAAATAAGGCTTAAAACCATCTAAACTTAATGACACCATTAGAGGCATCCAATGCCCTCAATTTTTTTGTCTTTTAAACACAATGGATTCATTATATATTTTATAGCTAGTGTTTAGTGTCTAAACTAAGCACAATAAATCTTATTTATAAAAGGCATCCATTTGTAAAGCACATGTAAATATTATTAATAAAAGTCATCAATTTATAAATATAAATTACTTGTAGTTGTAATAAAATTGAGTGAAAAAATTACATTTACAAAACCTATCAATTGTTGTAGTTTTTTTATTGTTTAGATTCTTGGTTACACTTTCATGATTAATCTTGAGTGGTGAAAAGTCATATCAGTTGTAGCTTCTCACCTCTTTGCAATGACTAGTATATTTTTTAATAATCACCAAACTCAAGTGGAAAAGAGACATTTATGCACTAATAAGTTCATACATTCATCATAAATCATAATTAGGATCAATGGGGTCTTGTTCTTCTCAAGAGGGGAAATTCATCCAAGTGGGAGTTTAGGGAAACCTTTTGACATGATACCAAAAAAATAACACTTCACTTTATTTGAGGCATAAATATGTATCCATATTTTTAATTGAAATTTCTCAAAGTGCATTAGAAACATTAGAACATATACTATGATTTGAAAGGGTGTAAAACTCTTTTGGGCATAATATCACCCCAAAATCTACATTGAAGGGAACTAAAATTGTAAATTATTAAAATCTAGAAAATATAGATTTCAAATTTAAAAAAAATCAAAATCTTGAATTTTGATAAGTTTCAAGCCATGATCTTTTATGAAATTCTTATGGGACCATCGCATAAAAATATTAGGAGAATTTTTGTCACATGAAATTTTACATCCCAAGTTGAATAACTTCATATTCCATTTTTTAGACTTTTCATGTTCCACTATAAACTAGCCACAAGTGGATTTTAATTCAAATGTGAAAATCAAATAAGATAGATAGATGAAGAAGATAAAACATATAGAGTGTTGTAGCTTCTTATCTATTTGCAAACATTGCTTCCAATTTTTAGTATTTAGAATAAAGAGTGGTAGCTTCACATATCTTCTAAAAAATTAATATCTTCAATTTGTAAGGGCATGGGAGAAATGACATGCATCTCTACTTAGAGAGAGCCATACATATATTTCATATTTTTCTTCATGGTTCATTTAGATATGTTTATGAAATTGTCTTCTATGCTACATTTTTTGTAATTAAACCGCTTTTGCCTATGACACATTAATTTCCTTCAATTTAGTGTGTTGTTCACTGGATTCTTGATACAATCTAGATTACATTTAGCCTTTTTATTTGAATGATTAAATTTTTATTTTATTTTTTTCTTGGTTAAGAGGATTTAAGGGTCCCTCACCCATTTTATTAAGTTAAACCAATGATTAAAGCAAGGCCAAAAAACCCATCAGTAAGCAAAAACATCCAAAAAGACCAACACATACCAGAATAATACCAAGGCTCCAACAAGAACAATGAAAAAAATTATTTCCTTCCCTCTCCATTTACACAATGGGAGTGGATAATCCTAGAATAATATTCAAGGATAAACTACCCTTTTTATTTTTCCTTACAACAATCTAATCTATCCTATCCTACAAATATTTGGCTCCAACCCCGACTAGGTTGTTGCCTAAGACAATAACACCATCATCAATTTATGATATATAACCAATTAATAAAGCATCCTCTAAGGCCTTATCCTTATATTTATGCAAATGTGCCACATTCATTTCTTGACTCCTAACCTTACACTCAAATTTAGGTGAAACCAATAATTAGGTCAACTATGAGGTGAGAAGGAAGGGAGTCTTTCCACCAAGGGGATTCCATCTTTTACTTTGAACTATAGAAATCCATAACTACATGCCCCTTCTCAAAGAAATTTAAACATAAAAATAGTAGCCCCTAATAATAAAGGGTTTAAATCCAACATTGATCTTTGAATTTTAGTTTGACTATGGTTGGAAGATCCTAAGAGGTGTCCAAACAAATAAGAAATGAGCAAAGATATTAATGAAGGTTAGAAGTGAAAGCATCAACCACCATCCACTTACCCAAGGCATTATCTATGGTTGAAAGGCACAAATCAACCCAAATATGTAGTGATAGATTAGATAAACACACCTAAATAGGCCTTGTGGTAATGGTTTCCAAAAGGGGTTTTGTAGAAAAGTAGGATTTTTAATCATGGTCCTAGTCACACACTTACCTAGCTATCCAAATCAAATTTAAGATTGTTTTAGAAGGTTGCAGGACTTAACTATTCCTAAGGCACTCAATATTTATCACTCGATTATGCTATCATCAATATGCATAAGGTGTAAGCCTTATGTTTTCATGCAAAGTACAACAAAGAAGGGACCAAGGTCTACGTTGGGCTAGTTGTGCCATGGTGCAACTCTATTCTTCAATGTCTTGGGTTAGTGTAATGATGGTTATGCATTCATGTGTATAAGCCTTGGGTTTCATGGGCTCAATGACATTGAATAACATGAAGGACCACTGATTATCTAGCTAGGGGACTTAGGCATGGTCTTACATTAAGGCATGGGTATCATTTTAGGGTGCAGAGTCTTAACCATATTCAATGCAATCCATATCATAAGTGTAGGTTTCATTGCCAACTAGAGGTCCACCATGAATGATTCAAGTTAGAAACTTGTGAGAGCTCAATATACATTCAATAGAATAAAGTATGCAATTAATAAACATTCAAATAGTGTTCTTTATTGATGGAGTTCAATAATAATGCATGCATAGTCCATATGAACTAAGCAAGTGCTCAACATAAACTACTAAGGCCCAAGCTCATAGGTGAGCTTGGGAGTTACAAAGGGGAGCATCAAAAAGCATCTTGACTTAATTCTTAACACTAATGGAAACTATCTAGCAACAATTCACTAGATTTTTTCTACTCTAGTTCATCCCCTCTCTTCAACTAAACTCAATTTCCTTTTATAGGCTTTAGAGTGTCATAAAATCATGGGGAATGGAGCATGCCAACCACTAAACTAAAATTAGAGGTATGCATCCCACTACCTTCACTATTCTTGTCTTTAATGGCCCCCCATACACCCACTTCATAGTGCTACTTGATTCAAAAGGAGCTATTTATCTTTAATGGACTATCATTGTCCCATGTGCTTGCTTCTCGATGATGATTAGAGTTGTTAGCCACTAGCTAGCTAGTGTTGCTAGAAGATAAAACTACAATAATCCTCCATGAATTCTTCATGCCTAAGTGTTTGTTTATTTGACATGTATCCACTACTTAGCACAAAAAGGGGTCCAATATTACTACATAAAAAATGTTAGTGCACCCTTGGACTATCCTTCTAGTGCCTTAGTTACACAAAATTTGGGTGCACTCTACTAAAGTTTTGCCTTGAAGTCTTTGAATCCCTAGATTATGAGCTTGATTTCTTTAATGGCACTATCAATATTCATAAAGGCAGACTTGAATGTTAGCATGCTAGTGTTTTATAGTTATTTTTGGAAGGCCTCTAGCCTTTACTTCACTTTTTAGACCCCACCATCTAGGATGGCTCCTTGATCACTTGCCTTTGTCTAGAAGGTAGGGAAGAGTTCTTCTAGGTCTTGCTCTTGGGTCTTCAACTAGGCACTCAAACTATTTACCTATGCCATAATATACATGTGCTCAACCCTGTTGATAGTGAATTCTTGCTTAATCAATGCATCTTTCTCCCATTTCACCTTTTGGAGGCACACATTGATAACTAATGCTTGGGTGGAGAAGTTGTAGAAGATAACATTGACATCATCTGCACAATATTCTAGCCTTGTAAAAAGGTCTTCTACCTCATCAAGCTTCTTATTGAGCTCTTTATTGATGGATTTTTAAGGGTCTTCTTCTTCTGATGCTAGATTCATCTGAGGGAATATCTATTCTATCAATATGCACAACTTATCAACCTCTAAAAATTTAGAAGTGTCAACACCATCCAAAACGGATGGCTCTACTTATTCCATGTGCTCTGTCAACTGCTAGAGCTTGAGATTTATGGCATTAAATTCTTCTTCTACCTTAAGCACTATACCCTTCCATTTTTTGGCATGAACATCATTAATACTGTTCTTGTGCACTACTTCAGAGGCTATTTTAAGGAGGGTGTTAGCCGACCTTACCAAATTCATATCCTATGGGTTTATAAGTTGGTAATCACACCCCTCTGGTTTTTTATCACTTTGGATTACTTTCATTGGCACCTCAAAGTGAGGTTCATCCATGTAGCAATCAAGTGCAAAGGAAACTTGGTAGTACATCAACACTATTATAGATTTAGAGGGCATGTACTCCAACATGTATAAATCATCATCTTGGGTATACCCCTTATGTGCCTTCTCACTATAGCTTGGCTCAAAACTCTTCTTTTTTGACAACCAATTCCATTTGATCCTGCTCCTCTCTATTGGCACTATTGCCTTCTTTGATGCCTTATTATTCTTCTCTTTCCTATAGGGGTTCTTTGGCTTTGGAATTTTCCCCTTCATCTGCTTCTCCTTCTTGTGGCTCTTTGGCATAAACCTTCATAGGTTCCTTCTCGATGATAGCCTAATTTTTCCTTTCCCTCTTTGTTTGTTTCATTAAGGTACCAACATCACCTTCTTTGTCTCCAGGCACCCGTTCAGTACTAGGGCACACTTGTTTTGTAGCTTACTCTATTGGGTTAGTGTGGGTAGTAGTTGCCTCTACTATTTTGTCTTTTATGGGTTTTATGCTTGTGGTAACCCTCTTCTTTTATCTCACTTTTATATCCTTCTCCTCCTAAACCTTATTTATTTTTTCCTTCTTCTCTATGATTGTGGTAGTTCTTTCCTACTCAGCCTTAACTTTGTCAAATTTTTCTTGCGTCATGCCCTTGGACCTCATGGCCTCTCTTTTTTTATGTAGCCCTAGTGCTACTTCAATATGATCTTGATCAAGGCCCATTATCATCCATTTACACCTCAACTCCTCTTTGTCTTATTGAGGTTACATTATGGGTTCTTTGTTTGGTGTGCTTGATGGTCTTAACTCTCCAAGTATGATAGCAGTGCCACCTTGGAGATCCTCATGTATTTCTGCCATGCTAGGATCTTCCTTTATTTATCCTTCCACCTTGCACTTTTTAAGCTCAAATCTCTCAACCCCTTCCTTCGACATGCCATCCCTCCTCATTTCTCATTTTTCCTCTCTAGCTCCCATGCCTTCTAAATCTCTACGTTATTGAGGCCAAGCTTCCTTCATGCTTGTTCTTGCCTCGCCTCTTCACTTTGGGGCAGTAGGGGATTTTCCTTATTGAGGAATCTTTTTTGGGTATAATATAAATGACCTTCTCTGATTTTACCTCCTTCTTCATCTCTTTGTATGCCTCTATGTCTACCAGGGTGATGGTGGGCATCACAAATGGAAACTTTGGCTTCTTTTTCTTCTCCTTTGAAATAGGAGAATTCTTTGGCATGAACTTCATGTGATTATTTATAGGGGACAACATAGAGGCTTCATTACCTGAGGTGATTTAAAACTTTATGCACTCCTCTATCTCCTCAAGTGTCTCACCCTTCTTCTTGCGAGACTTCTTTTCAGTTGGCACCAGTGTTCTTTCATCACTGATCCTAATGGGGGGGGTCATCAGTCTACTCAACACTGGGGCCCTTTCTCCTTGGCTTCATATCATAGTATAACATATGGATGTGCTTGAGTATGGTTACTTATTGAAGGGGGAGGATGTCAATGCAATTAAAATCATCCTCTTCATCCCTTATCACTTTTCCATTTGGGCACATGAACTGGCACTGTAACTTGTTCCTTTCCATGTCTATTTCCCATTGGGGATCCTTCTGAGCATGTCTTTGAAATACTTGGCCGATAAAGAATATGGGAGCTTCAACCAATTGGACTTGTTGTCATCGACCAAAATCAAGTGGACTATGTAAAAATGCTACATAATAACAAATGTTGTCATCCCATACATGCTCTTTGGGATATCTTGGGGGATGAGCCACTCTATCTTGAATGATTATATATACTTCTCACATCACCCCATCACTTGAGTCTCATAATTTGCATTGAAAGAACTAGGGTAAGTGAAGTCCTTGTATTTCTACATTAGAGAGTCATTGTGTTTTGAAAAAATCTAGAGATTATCCTTGTCCCTATCTAATATCTTGATTTCCTCCATAACCATCATAATTATAATATACCTCCACTTGAAGGTCCCCATTATCATGTGGAACTCTAATGCATTTTTTACAAGCTCTTTAATAATAAATTTGGCAATATTAAACTTCACACCTTGCACCATATGGTAAGTAACATAGAGATAAGTTTTTATGACGCCAGTCCATCGACCACTGGGGTAAAGTTTTGAGCTTAAAAGGCATGATGACACCCTCATGTCAAGGTACATATAATCTTTGATGGGGAATGTGAAGCCCCCTTATAATAACTCAAGAGCTTCACCACATGCTCCACCTCTTCATCATCACTCATCATTTCATGGATATCATTTCTAGCATCTGAGAGCCCAGTAATCCTTCTTATGAGGTGCATCAATATCCTCATGCTCCTCCTCACAAAGTATATGTGATATCCATGGACTCACAAAATAAGGAATTGAACAAGTTCTTCTAGCTTTTCAAAGCATGATAACTCATAAAGTTGAGTTGTGCCAGTATCCATTAACTTGTCTTGAATAGAGATATCAAATAATGTTATGCCTTGCTTCATCTTGTTCCCTATATCAACCATCTAATCTGATGCTAGGTCTTGTGCATGGATAGAGGTATGATGGTTATACTTCTTCATTTGGTAGGTGTGTATAAAATAATTCCAATTTTACCCTACTAAGACTTTTGGGGGAAATTGCATCACTTGATAGGACATCTTTATAAGTGCCTTGGTATTGACTTGCACAATGTTGACTCCTTCTAGCGGTGGCACTACTATTTTTGTAGGGGTTTATTCTACTAATATGTGTGCCTACTTTATATATTATCACTATAGACCCAATCCCTTTTACTTCTTGCCCATCCTAAACTTACTAATGTTGAAGTGTTATAGGTTAGGTATGTCAAAACCTTAAATTGTTAATGGTGTTCCACAATCATGAGATATATGACTATACCTTTGAATTTGAGCTTCATGGTCCATTAATGGTGGCCTCAGTGACAACTCACATTTTTTCCAACTGGTTCCTACAAAAATCTCTTCCCACACTTATTTATACCAATCTCAATGTGAGTGCAATTTCTCTTGCTTCACAATCATTCACTTTAGGTGCCTAAGGGTGGTCAAGTTCTCACTCTAGTAGGGTTTCTATGCTTCAGCTATTTGGTTTGCTAGTTTGCTTTGGTTTGATCAACATCTCAAGTTCACACAAAGTTTCTAACTAAAATCAGTTTGCCACATCATGTTTTATACCTTACTTCCATCTACTATCTTTAATGCACATGCATTAATGACATGATAGTGTCTAAATTTATTGAACTCTACAAAATTATATGAAATCCACAAAAATATTCTTCCACCAACTCATTTAATGTGGATCGTTGTGCCTCCACTATCACCTCATTTAATGTTCTTAACAATATTTTGATGAAGTGACTTATGGTTCAAATGGTTACTTCCTGCTCAAATCTTGGTGGATTCTAGCTATCTATGATGATTCCCTTTTTGTAATTTATTCTCTTGGCATGACCTTCACCTTCAATATGGTAACCTAGGTACAACACCTCACAAGCACATGATTCATCCTCCTCAGTTCCATCTTTTCTTCTTGTTGTGCTTCTATTTCAAGCATGCTTATCTATCTTGGTCAGTTTCTTGTGCTTTGTCTTGTCTTGGCCTGTCTTACCCCATATAAATCCCTTGCATTGGTCCTCTAGCATTTGATTTTCCTCTTATAGTTCTCTTATACATGATCATGTTGTGCATCTTCACTTGGTTCCTATTTATTCAAAATTTGGTAACCTCTTTGTGCCTAGAAACTCAGATGTCTAACCCTAGGTGCTTAGAAAGAAAATGGGTTTGACTCACCCAATTGGCATTATGCATGGAAGTGTTAGAGTAGTTTTTACTTTGACCTCTAAAGGCCCTCTAATATGTCTCTTATGTACATGGATTTTGTGCATATTCCTCTTGAGTCTAGTGAGTTTCACACACCCAACACTTATATGGCTAGCCTCAGGCACTTTTAGAAAGTGTAAGGGCTTGATTCACTTGGTTAGAATTATGCATGAAAGGCTAGATGAATGTTTACCTAGGGGTTTGAAAGTGCCCTATATCTAGAATCTGATGCATAGTGGTTTGGTACACTTTCTTTATCTAATGTTGGCAATCCTCACTCACCCAAAACTTAGGTATTTGGCCTTAGGCACTTAGAAAGCACAAGTACTCAACTCACCTAGCTGGAATTATGAGTGAAGTGCTAGTAGATTTTTTTGGTGGGATTCAAAGAACCACTTCTACACTCTTTACCCCATACATATTGTTGTAACCAAAATGTTGTATAAAAGTAGGCTTTTTGGTCATGGGCCTAGTCACACACTTACCTAGATGTTTAGATAAAATTTAATCTTATTTTAGAAGGGCACAAGCCTTGAATAATCCTAATGTGCTCAAGATTTAGCACTCAAATATGCTAACATCAATATACATAAGGTGCAAACCCTATGTTCTCACTTGAAGCGTAGCAGAGAAGGGACTAGGGTCTATGTTGGGCTAGTTATGTCATGGTGCAACTCTATTCTTTACGGGCTTAGGTTAGTGAAATGATGGTTGTGCATTCATGAGTGCAAGCCTTGAGTTTCATGGGCTCAATAACACTTAGGTGTGTGAGGGGCCACTAGTTATCTAGTTAGGGGACTTAGGCATGGTCTTTTGCTAAGGTATGGGTATCATTTTAGGGCATAGGGTCTTAACCATACTTAATGCATTCCCTATCATAAGTGTAGGGTTTATTTCCAACTAAACGTATGCCATGAAAGAGTCAAGTTATAAAATTGTGAGAGCTCAATATACATTTGACATAATAAAGCATGCAATAAATAAAAATTCAAATAATGTTCTTCATTAATGGAGTTTAGCAACAATGCATGCATAGTCCATATAAAATGAGTAAGTACTCAACATAAATTGCTAAGGCCCAAGCTCACAGGCGAGCTTAGGTGTTATAAAGGGTAGCATCAAAAGCATCCTAACTTAAGTCCTAACACTAATGGTAACTATCTATTAGCAATTCACCAGAGCTTCATGACTCCAACTCATCCCCTCTCTTCAACTAAACTTGACTTCCTTTTATAAGCTTCAGAGTGTCCTAGGATCATAAGTAATGGAGCAAAATGACCACTAAGATAACATTAGAGGTACACATCCTACTACCTCCACTACATTTATCTTTAATGACCCATCATTATCCCATGCACCTACTTCCCAATGTTGCTTGATTCAAAAGTAGTTGCTTATCCTTAAGGGCCCATCATTACCTTGTGCATCTACTTTTTAATATTGATTGGAGTTGTTAGTCACCAACTAGTTGGTGCTACTAGAAGACAAAATAAAAATCATCGTCCATGATTGCCTTATGCTTAGGTGTTTGTTGAGTTGGTGTAGATCCACTACTTAGCATGAAAAGGGGCCCAAGAAGGGGGTTGAAGGCTCAAAATCAGGGCTTCATGAATTAGAAATGTTTGCCCCATCTCCAAGTTTTATTAAAAAAATATCTTATTCTGATCCTCCAAGCTATCAAAAATCATAATAAAAAATCCCTTAGCACAAGGAAAGACCTCTAGGCTATCAAATATTAATAATCTCCATGAGTTCAGGATCCAAGTATGTAGTGCCAATATGCTTGGCTAGAATCAATCAAATCTATAAATTAGGCCCCTTGCAACAAACCACTCTTCATTTTAAAGCACCTCTTCTAGGAAATCATCACCAAAATAAATTTAAGGAATAGTTTTAGTTACTTGTATCAGCTTTAGATCTAGTAATTATAATTTATCTTGATAGAAAGAAACATTGGTAAAATATTTTCCCACTCTTACAATGACCATTCTTACCCCAAACAAACTAGTTAAAACCCCCAGGGAGGATGGGCCTGGTCAACTAATGGATTTATCACCTCTCCAACCTACACATTACCTTTCATCCCCTTTACACCTTTACTATAGCCTGAGGATTTACCACCAATCTCCTTCAACCTAGTCTCCTTACCTACAAAGCACCCCCTAACAAAGGTGAGGTCATGAAAATCAAAATTCCTAGGGAGCACCACCCCACAAGCTTTTGTGGTAATCAATCTATTAAAAGGAGGACATCATACATCTTCAGAGTCATCTATCATCACCAAACATGTATTCCTATCTGATAGACTGCCAAGAGGACCCAATTAAAATTTGGCTTGGGCTTTGTCACTTTTGACAACATCCTTCTTGGTTGTAACTTTACTTGTAAAAACCCTAGCTATGGGAAAAGTCTGCATTGCTATCTCATTTGAATTTTTTAAATTATTAAATGATTATTACTCTAAAATTTTATTTGTTTTATATGGGGTAAATTTTACAATTATCAAATCATCTCATATTTTCCTTACTATAACTAGATGAATTTGACATGTGCCATATATGTATAAATTAGTTCCTACAGTTTCTAACTCTATTATTAACTTTTTAGAAGGAAGGAAAGAAACAAATGATGAGGGGTGTATAAATAGTTAAATTTTTCACTCGTTAATGACCAGATGAAGTGAGATTCCTTTTTGGTGAGGAAGGACTACCTACAATAAGACTGTACTTAACCAAATCATTGGTTAGACATATATGAAGGGTGGATTGCCTAGCATACGATAGCTCCAAGAAGCTAAAGCATCCTTGGAAGGTTGCCAATCCACTCCCATAATGATAATAGAAAGGAAATGTGCTTGTATTCAAATTGAAAAGAAAGTAAATGCATATGCCAAAGAGGAATAAAATACCTATTCGATAAGATGACTAATTGTATCATGATGAGTCAATACCATGCCAAAATGGGTCAAGATATGGCTTAAGAAATTTGAACAAGCCCTATAAGTAGATCAGAAGTAGAAGCAGGGTATGTTTGGGTGTGAAATAGGCTAGAGATAACAATCTATAATCTTCTTGTTAGGTGACCAATGATGGTTAGGCTAACCAGTGTTGATTAGTCTGATTAGTGATAGTTAGGTGACTGATGATGATTGCTATAACCAATGATAGTTACAAGAATTGGCTATGGCTTCTTAGGTAAGTTTTGTAGGATATTGAAGTGGAGTTGGAGAGGGAATGGTAAATGGGAAAAAGACTAAGTATGGATCTGGTTAGGGAGAAATGGGGTGCAGGTGATTTGATTAAGGTAGAAAGGTTAATAATGAATTTTTTTGCTAAAACAAGTGATACATGTCGGATGTAAAGTGTGTGATAATTAAAATCTTAATAAAATTAGGTAGTATAATAGTACTCAATCCTTCAAAAGTCACACATGAAAAGTTTTGGGTCATTGGAATACCTACATAAAGGAAATAAGAGATCTTGGATGTAATTTTTTGATCCCTTTTCCCTTCCAAGAGCCCTCATTTTATAATGAGAAGTTGTTAAGTAAGGAGGAAGGCAATTGCTAAATTGGTCCAAAATAAAGATGTTAATTTGAAGTGATGTTTAGTTGTAAGGCTCACATAGGAAACTTTCTATTTTGCTCATGCTTATCCTATTCATAGCTAAAAAATCTTGTGTTGTAGGTTTGGGGACCTGACCAATAATGATTAGGCTAACTATCACCGATTAGGCTAACTAATGACGGTCATACTTCAAGGCAAAAGTAAGTTAAAATATTGTTAAAAGAGGTGTCTTAGGCACATTAGGAAAGTTGAAAAAGGGATTTTAGGGTTATTTGGCTAGGTAATTTATCTAACTTAAGATTGAGAGTAGGTCTAGGGTAGTTTGACATCGAAAACTAGTGTAGGTGATGTTTTTGAGTGTCAAGATTTTACCCCTTTTTATTGTGTGGTTTTAGGTCAATAGGTCATAGAAAAAAAATGAATGGTTGAATAGTCAAGGTCTAATTACCTTGAGTATGGGAGGAGGAAGTCCTCCTCAAATCAAGAGTCGATGAGGCAAAATTAAAAATGGGTCATGGTTTGATAGAAGGTAAATGGGGGTTACGAGGTTGGTAATCGAAAGGTTTGGGCATTTCAAATGTGCAAAAAATATGACTAAACACACTCATCAAAATTATGCAAAGACAAATTTTTTTAATGTTGATAATAATATATTCAATTGCTAGGAGAAGTCATAAGCTAACTGGTCCCCAACATTGGTCATAGTTGATCAGGTCACACATATCAAGTCTCTTAGATAAGGGTGGTGTTTACTCAGGTATCAAGGGTAGGAAGTGATCCTGAGAAAAAACATAAATGGTCAGGTTAGATATGAGGTGGTACAAAATGCAAAATTTTAAAATGGAAAAATTAATCAAAGTAGTCAAAATGACGAAGGCAATGTCATCACAAGGTAGGATAATAGGTGAGTTCCAAAAATGGCTAACATCAAGGTGGGTGTGGGTAAATGGATTAGATGGTTGGTTAGGTAAAGGATGATTGAGTTGAATCTTGATGGGCTAGGCAAGAGGATGATACCTACATAGTCCCATGAATAGTGGATCCAATGTGAACTTTAGGCCTAATGTAATTCTTAATGGTTGGGGGAGAGGGTAACTCCCAAATAAGTTAAAAGGAGGCAAAATGGGTTATCCCATTTTGGTGTACCACAAGGTCAGGCTTAGGTTGAGAGAGACCCCAACCATCGATGGTTAGGGGTAACCATCGATGGTTTGATAAAAACCCTAGCATTTTGTGCATTTGGTTGGAATTTTATTCTTGATTGGAAGGTGTTAGCTGAGTTGGTAATATCATATTAGTTAGTGAGATCAAGCATGTGATAGAGTATAGATCAAATGGACATGGGATGTGGGCACGATTAAGTAGCTAGACATTGATTGAGACCTCATCAATACATGTAAAATGAGGTAGGGCCACCTTGATTTTGAAATTAAGATGAATTTTGATTATATATAAGGTTTATTGAATTGCATGAGTGAGATTAGAAAAAACATTTTGGGTAGGTGATGCCCTAGGTTTATGTTTGCTTTAGTGTTTTAGTTTTGTGAGAATTTATATAATGGAATGATGGGGGTAAGGTGTGTTTAGGGGTGTATTGGTAGTGTAATAATGGTGGGTATGAAGATTTAGTGTAGATGAGAGGGTTTAGAGGAGGTCTAGGGTTCAGGGGTTGCCATCGAGGGTCACTAACAGTGACCATAGATGGTTAACCCGATCAGTGATGGTTGATCTAAAGGGTAAAAATGCCCCAAGAGGACTATCAGTGGTTTAGGGAAATTGTCGATGGTCAAAACCAAAGGAGTTTTTGTTAAAAAAAGGGTAAGGGTTTTTGTTGATGTTGAAAAGAAGGTAAGCGTAAGGGTATGGATTGGTGTATGTTATTGATGTACGCCCCAGGTACCTAGTTTCTTTCCTTATAATAGTTGAATTGTGGGGTGAATGAGGAAGTAAGTCAATTATTAATGCTTGATGTATAGTTTTTAAGGTAAAGAAGATGTAGGGAATAATGTACTAGTTGATTATGAATTTTTAGGTGGAATAGTGGAATACAAAATAGTGATAGGTGAATGGGTTATATAGATAAGAGTAGTTTAAAAAGAGATGAAAGTGAATGGTTTAAAAAACAATGTAGTAAGGAATAGGAAAAGTGATAGGATGTTTGGAGGTGTGTAGGTGATTAAGTGATAAGAGTAATTAGAATCAAGTAGGTGGCAAGTGTGTGAAATTTGTGAAGGGTTGAAATTGTTATTTGTAGTTTTGAGAGATAGGTATAAAAAAAGAGATTGATGGAATATTCTTAGTGAGGATACTAGTGATTAAGAGAAAATATGAATGAAATTATATTTTGAAAGAGTTAAATAAAGATAAGCTATTACCTTATGATGGATATAGTTGGTTTACAGGCCCGTGAGTGGATCTAGTTATGGGATCAAATCCCTTAGATCTTTGTGGAGGTTTGAGATGATATGTCAGTAGAGGACTAGCTACATATGGAGGTGGTTCACTTTAGAGAAATGAGCTGTTACCAACACTTACCTAGACGTGTTATGATGATAGTTGTCCTCATCAAGAGATGGGACTTGGTGACTAACACATTCTAGTTTTTGAATGGAGAGATGAGCATCCTACTGGAGGATGTGCACAAGATTACTTGAATACCTATCCAAGGGGATATGATCTATCATATAGAGAGTGAGGAAACTAATTATTACATAGATCTATTGTATGGGATGGATCAAGCACATGCACATTTCCACTCAGGTGGGTTCAACATCAAGCCACTATATTAGAGGACCTAGGGAGAGAGACATTTGTTGACAATGATGTAGCTGGGCATGATCTATTATGCTTTATCAAATTTAATTGGAGGGAGATTCCCCTATCTATTTTTAGGGGTACTTTTGGAGATGGTAATTGGGAGGATGGTCTTTGGATGGGCAAAAGTTTTATTGGTATAGATTTATAGAAAATTATGGGGGTTCAGAGTGTCAAACATTATGGCATTAATATTAGATTTGTACTCCATTATTGGGCATACGAGCATATACAAGTGCTGAGACAATTGGTTCAACCATTGGAGGGTTACTTACCCATAGATTATAGGGTTGGATTCCTCCACTAGAGGAGGGATGGTGTGATGATGGGGGCTGGCGGTAGTGTGAGGGGAATCGAGTGGTTCCAAGGTGACCTAAAAAATTTAGTACTAGGTGATATATTATGGAGGCCACAAATGACTTGGCCTATATGGGTTGGATATATGTACCATATGTATTCACTACAGAGTTGGAGGTGGGTATATGGTAGATGGGATGGTGAGATAGAGCTCATCCCACTAGAGAGAGTATGGTGATAGCTCAGAATCATGTAGGGTATTCCACTTGATTTTCAATGGTATAAGAGGGAGGAGTAGAGTTTTTATTGCCAGAGCCATAGCTAAAGGAGGAGGATTTGGACGATGAGGATTTTCTTGATAGAGTGAGAGATGATGTAGGCATCACACTAGATTATCCAACATGATATCAAGGTAGATATGTTGTAGCTGATTTTGGTTGGGGTGATGGAGGCTATCGGTACATGGACATTGATCTAGTAGGGGGACTAGTACAAGATGACCCACAGAGATTAGTGGCACTAATAGTGGCTTAGGTCAAGATTGCCACATTATAGGGGTAGATTGCCACTCTTTAGGGTCAACTATGAGGAGTTACTATTGAGAGAGATCAAGCTCAGGCATAGGTCACTACCTTACAAAGATAGGTAGTCATTTTACAAGGGTAAATCACTATAGTTATAGTGGAGAGGGACCAAGTGAGGGTTATGCTTGGTTTGGTTACTTAGGAGAGAGACTTGCTAAGATAACCAGGTGGAATAATGGTGACACCTCTCAGTTTTTTATACATGCCTAATATTTAGCTACTATACAGGAGCTAAGATACTACAAGGGCATTGTACTAACACAATGCCCTAATGAGTTGAGGTGGGGTGAGTATCATGCTAGATTAGCAAGTGGGCCAACACTTATAACACCGGGATAATGGGTAGCAGTGGCAGGTCGATAGGGTAGTATCCCAAGGGGACCTCCACTAGATGGGGGTGCAAGTATAGGTGGGGCTACTGGTAGTAGTGCCCCAGGACCTTGATGTATATGTTGGGATTTTTTTATGTACCTAATTTTTGATAGTGGCCTACATACCAATGATATGAGATATATATGATCAAGAGATATATACATGACATGTATTGATGATGTATATACATGATTCAAATGATTTATATGATTTATGTTCATAGAGATTCATTGATGTCATGGGCATTGATATGTTTATTGATTATGTGATGATGGTTTATTTATTTATGGATGTTGATATGGGATTTAGATGTCATAGTTTTCATGGAGATGATGATAGTTTATGGATATCATGACAATTGTATTATATGGATTAATACTCTTGTTTTTAGATGTTATAGTTATTATGGATATGATGATTATTTATTTATAGATGTTGATATGTGATTGTTTTATGTGGATTAATGTATATCTGATTTTGATACCGCCCTGTGTGCCGAAGATGTGAGATGTATATGAGGGAGGTTATAGACTGTGAGATGTATTTATTGGTATAGGAGATTTATATGGATGGATGTCGATTTATTATGATTTAAACATTTGTGATGTTGTTTTGTTGATGTTATGGATGATTTATTATGGTTTTTTATGCTTATAAGGCTATTGTGATCATGTGGTATGTATTATTGTATGTTCAGCTTAGGCATGTGATGAAATATATTGATGTTTATGTTTTAACTAAATTTGATGATAATTATGATGCTAGTGTATAGATAGACTTTGATGTATGGGTAATATTCATGCATTGAAAGGATGAAATGTGGTAATTTAGGTAATGTTTGGATTTGATGTAGTAGAATGGTTAGTATAGTGTGATTGTTTTAGTGTTATGTTTCATGATAAGTTGTTCAAATTTGATAATTTTGTGGTGTGTATTTGATAGGATTTGATGTCACATGAGTAAGTGGAGGTAAAAAAATGTGAGAAAAGGATTTATGAGAGGCAATATCCTCATGGACCAAAGAAGAGGGATAAAAAAAAAGGCATATTGGGTTCATTGGAAAGAACCCTATTAAACTGAAGTTGGATAAGTCTTAATGAATATAAACCTTTCATATGCTTTGCATTAGCACATTTTTAGTGAAAAGATGCCATCATAAGTGTAATGTGCCAAGTGACCCTAGAGTCCTTTGATTTATAGAGGGTACAAAGGGAAAGTGGATGGTAGGTAAATAGAAGGGAAATGGGTAATGTCGGAACTTGATGTGGACTGACTTACCCCTTTCTATAAGTGACCCAAGAACTAGAATAGACAAGTCCATGTCTTGATACAAGGTGTAGATTGATCAATACGGGAAGTATACAAATAATATTTATGAGAGGGCCAATTGTGGCCCCCTTTTGGGATAAATTTTCTTTTGATTTATTTTTTATTTTGTTTGGTTGAAGTTGATCAATGTGAGAAGCTACAAATGATTGCATTTTTGACAAATTTGACTTAGCCATCCTTCAAGGGAGTGGCCTAAGTTTGGATTTTCCTTTTTGTAAGATTACAAACATCCTTTAGGGAAGTGGTTTCTCTTTTTGCCATTTTTTAATTTGGAAGCCATCCTTCATGGGAGCGATTTGTGATTTTAGTATCCCATTTTTTATTTTGAATGATAGCCTCAAACATAGAAAATCCTATTCAAGCTTAGAGGTCTACCTTCATAAGGGTAAGATTTTTAGCACAAAAGGTAATTGATAGGTAATGGAAGGTGATATAAAAGACAAATGACCATGGGATTTCATTTGATTATAGATGAAAAGTATCCATGAGTGACATCCCATGGGTAGAATCATGGTGCCCATGCTTCGGATTAAGCTAAAACTATGAGAGATAATCACATGGTTCTATTGAAATCAAGTGTCCTCAAGAGAAAATAGGGTAAGGACCTAAGGCGGATGAAAGTATCTTAAACCAAAGGATGAGCTCAAGCTAAACAACAAGGTTAATCATATATTTCTTAATAGTAGAAAGGATATAGATGCAAAGTATTGAGAGGCTTCGGTTTTGATTTACCTTCAAGACAAGACAAATGATAAGCTCATGATCCATACTTATGCATGATGATCTAGAGTCCAAGCCAATTGAAATCAAATTTACCCTTTTTCCTTTTCTCCATATTCACTTTGTGTTGGTTTTATTTAAGGATGAGGTCTTTGATATTAAACTCCCATTCTTTTAGATGTTTTTTGTAAGTGTGGGTGATCCACTCTTATTAAACACAAAAATGGTTAAGGGTGGTGAGGTGATACTCATCAAGCAACTTGAGGCGTGTGAGGTGTTCTTGATGATAATCATCCTAAAAAATGATGTCTTGTAAAGATATGCAAAGAGATGGGATCTAGACTTTGAGAGGCAAGATGACCTCTAATCTAAAGACCAGAGAGAAAGGCATAGCACCTATTACAATTTAGATGCTAGTGTGATAGGCCCATAAAATGAAGGGGATGTGTTGATACCAATCTCAACCTGAAGCACTTACAACCTTGGTTAACATCTTGATGAGGGTTTTATTAGAAGCTTCCACTTATCCATTAGTTTATGGATGATAAGGCAAGGAATGGATTGGCTTGATGCCAAAAGCATCGTAAAGAGCTTGGACTTTCTTATTTTTGAAGGATTTGCCATTGTTAGTGATGATATTGTGGGGAAAGGCAAAATGATAAATGATGTGGTGGTTGATGAAATCAATAATTTTCTCAGCTTTGGTTGAGATGAGAGGAATGGCTTCCACCTATTTGGAAAAGTATTCCATGGCGGTGATGATGAATTGATGTCATTGAGATGAGTGTGGATTGATTTCTCCAATGAGATTGAGCCCCCACTATGAGAATGGCTAATAATCTTTGGACACATGAAGTCTGTGACCAAGTGCATGATGTAGGTTAACATGTTGTTGGCATTTGACACACTTTTTTACATAGTCACAACAATCCTAGTTAAGGGTAAGATAATAATAGCCAAGATGTAGGATTATTTTAGTGACAATGAGGCCACTAAAATGTCCCCCATAGATCCCATCATAGGTTTTTTTAATAACATGGGAAATCTCATGACTATGCAAATAATGAAGAAGAAGGTTGTTAAAACCACGCTTGTATAGGATTCCCCCTAATAGGGTATAATGATAGGTACCTAAATAAAGGGTTTTTGGGAATTTTTAGAAAGGTCAGGTGGTATGATGCTGAGATTAAAGTAGTTGAAAGTTTGGTCATACCAGATGTCAAAAGGAGATGCTTCAATATTACAAATGGTAAAAATGTTTGAACTGATATATGAAGGCCTGATGAAATGATGAATAGTGATGAATAATTTAGATGTAGTGGGTTGAGAAGGAATTTAAGATGATAGGGAAGCCATCATATCTAAAAATTTATTGGTAGATCAAGGAACCAACTAGATCTGGTAATGTTTAAATGATGTTAAGAGTTCATGAACTAGAAGCTTATATTTTTGTAAAACATCATTTTTACATTGATAAGACCCATTGACTTGGTTGATCATAAGTTGGGAGTCACCAAAGATGGAAATGGCTTTGATTCCTAGGGTGAGATTAGTTTGGAGCCCTATTACTAAGGCTTTGTATGCAACCATGTTATTGGTACACTCAAAGTTGAGTTTAAAGGAAAGTGTAAGAGGTTCTCCATGAAGGGTAATGAGAATTACTCTTTCACCCCCACCATGTTGGCATTTGGAATTGTCAAAAAACATGGTCATTTGGTAGGTGAATTCTTCCTGAGAAAGAGTCATAATAGATTCATTTTGAAAGGCAATAAGAATGGGTTGGTTATCTGGTAGGGGAGCTTTGACCAGTTGGTCAATGATAACCTGCCCCTCAATGGATTTTTGTTGAAGGAACTCAATATCAAACTCAACTAAGAGCATGAGCCACTTAGCCATACATTGATTTTGGTATGACCTAGAGTGCATATACTTGAGTGGGTCGATGTTAGTAATGATGTTTATTTTATGATTAAGGAGGTAGTGATGGAGTTTTGAGGCAACAAAGATGAGTACAAGACATAGTTTTTCAAGATGGGTGTATCATGTCTCATACTCTATAAGGGTGTGACTAATGTAATAGACTATTTATTCTTTATTGTGTTCATCTCTATGAGTGAGCATGGCCCCCAAAGAGTGATTAGTGGAAGATATGTAAAGGTAGAAAGGTTGGTTGTCCCTAGGTGGGATGAGAACTAGTGGAGAAAGTAGGTACTCCTTGAGTGAATCAAAGGTTTGTTAACAATCATTGGTCCATTTAAAGGAGGTGTCTTTCTTAAGGAGATGGTGAATGGGTTGGCATTTATTCGATAGCTCGAAGATGAAGCAATGGATAGATTAGAGATTTTCCTACCAGCTGTGAAGTTGTTTGAGGTTTTTTAGAGGAGGCATTTCTAAGATTGTTTTGACCTTGACATGGTAAATTAAGATTCCACAAAGGGAGACAATAAAGCCAAGGAGTTTTCTAGATAAAACCCCAAAAATACATTTCTTGGGATTGACCCTGACATAGAATTTAATTAGTCAGTCAAAGATGATTGCAAGAACAACTAGATGATCCATGTGGTGTTTGGATTCCTAAGCAGATCATCCATATAATCCTCCATAATTTTATGGATGAGATCATGGAAGATATAGGTCATGGTTGGTTGATAAGTTATTCCTACATTGTTTAAATCAAAGGGCATGAACTGATAGTAGAAGGTTCTCTAAGGGGTAATGAAGGTGGTTTTATGTTGATCTAAGGGAGAAATCACAATCTAATTATATCCCAAAACCCTATCCATGAGAGATAACATTTCATGGCCTATGGTAAGATCAACTAATTAGTCACTGTTGGGAAAAGGAAAGTCATCCTTTAGGCTTGTGAGGTTAAGGTCACGGTAATCCACACAAAGGTGAAGTCTCCTAGTAGGTTTGGTAATGGGAAAAATATTAGAGACCCATTTTGGATAGTCAGTGGGTTAGATGAAGTCAAAGGATAAGAGATGCTACAGTTCCTCTTTAATGAGAAGGGTGATGCGAGGATGTATCTTGCAAAGATTTTGCCGAATTGGCTTGGCTTCAAGATGGGTAATGATGTTGTGAAGGGTGATAGAAGGTTTAATCTCGAGCATATCTTGATAAGACCACATGAATGTAATTCTACGGTCTTAAAGGAAAGATGGGTATTTTTCTTTTTCCTTGGGGTTCAAAGATTGTCCAAACTTAATGATGTGGGGGTTATCTTGAGTTCCCAAATTAATATCATTAGTGGATTCATTAAGCATTGTTTGGTTTTAAGGAAGAAGGGATTTGTGAATAGAAGAATCCCCCACACCAAGGTAGGCTAGAATGGACTCATCATCTTGGTGTTGGATGGTGTTGATGGTAGAAGAGTCTTTTTCAACCATCTCGGGATGGATGAGAGGAAGAGCCTTAGTTTGGCCACCCTTGTGATATATTAAAGGGCCCAGGCTAATGGTGTTGATAAAAAAAAGTTAGGGGGAATGATGTCACGGTCTTCAAATTTTGATGGTGATTGGGTTAATGGTGAGGGGATGTCCTCATCGATGGGGGTGATGGATTGAGGTGAGTCAATGGGCTCCTCTAGTGGGACATACCCAAGGCTAAAAGACTCATAAATTTTTAAGGTTTGGACCATAGGCAATGCATGGGCTCCCTGTTTGTAATGACCAAGATCAAACCCTTTCCAGACATAGTGATGAAGATATAGCTTAGCAAATGCTGGACTATCTAGATAGGAGAAGTCAGATGTGAATGGTTGGATATGTGAAATAGTAGTAGGGGTGAGAAGTGGTTGATCAAGTCCCCCATAAATGAAGTTTGTTTGATTATCTAGTAGATGAAAGGGGATAATGGTTCCTAGATTAGGGTCATATTTGAGGTTCTCGTACTCTTATAAAGTAGGGAAATCATCCAAGGCAAGAAGGTGGTACTCCCTAAGGGAGAGCCATTGGAACATTTGTGTCAAAGGATCCTCAATGGGAATCGGAGAAGAAGAGATATATGAACTGATTGAGGCTTCATCATTATTAATGGTGGAAGCACTATGGGTTATGGTTGGTGGTACAATAGTGTTAATAGGGTTGGTTGATTGTGAGGCTGATGAATGGGGAAGAATAACATCATTAGGCCTATAGGTCATGTTGTATGATGTAAAAGGACTAAGGTCAACCTTGATAGTTATAATTTGCCCTTTATGTTCAAATTTTAAAACAGTGGTGTAGAGTAGAGGGGATACAACTCATGGCTTGGATCCAAGGGCATCCAAGTAGAATATTATATTTAAAATCTTCCTCTACAACATAAAATAGTTCAAGAATGGTGTAAGGTCCCACACATATATGAAGGACAATAGTCCCCAAGGTAGTGGCCATGGTGTCATTAAAGGAGTGAAGAACCACTGTGCTTTTGCTCATGATGTTCTTTGGTAAATACAACTGATCAAAAGCATGGGAAGTGATTATATTGATGTTATATCCTCCATAGATTATCACCCTTTTGACATGGGTGTGATTGATGTATGCAGTGACAAAGAGAGGAGGATCATATTCTTTTAAATGAGTTAGAGGTATCTCAAAATATTGGAAGGTGATGATGGTGAAATGTTGGAGGGCTCCAACAAAGGATGAAATAGGTTGGGGGTCATCTGGTTGTACCTCTATGGATTGTAGAGCCTCTATTAGTGCCTGATGGTGATGAGGCAAGGTGTTGATTAAATCATAAAGATTCATCTTCATCAGTGCTTGGTAAAGTTGCTTCAAAACTATATGTTGAATGGATGTGGAAGGGTTAGTGGAAGATACACCTAAGATGGATACTTTAAGTCTTGGTGATGGCATAGGCAAAGATGTTGGTGTTGGGGATTGGTTGGAAGGTTGAGAGTTAGAAGGATATGTCTATGGAATAGACACATTGGCTATTCCCTTACCTCTTTGTTGAGCACAAGATCAGATAACCATGTGAATGGTGTGGAAAATAGGACCAGTTGGACTACATGGTGGCTTCGGTTCTTCCCCCTCACTTTTAGATGAAAGTGGGAGAGCAAGTGTAGGTTGGTTCGATGGTTGGATTGGTGGTTAGATTGGTAAGGGGGTGAAATTGGTTCATCCAATAACATATCATCATCATCATATAGGTAGTAAACAAGAGCTTGGAGAGCTTTACAGTTCTCTGTGTCATGTCTTGGTGCCCTATGGTACACACAAATCAAAGTGTCATTGAACCATGAAAGTTTGGTATTAGAGGGGGTGAATGGATTAATGGGTGGTAGTTTAATGGAATATGTTTACAATAACCTCTATAAAATAGTAGAATAAGATTCATCAGGGGCGTTAGAGGTGTTAAAGTTCTAGTTGTAGAAATAGAAACCTTCTTAGGTGTGGGTTTGACTTTAGAAGTGGTGGGTGGTTGAATAACCTTGGTAGATAGTTTGGGTTGGGGTGGCTTAGTTATGACTGGTTTAGAGGTAGATGGTTTCAAGGTAGATGATGAGGGATTGATAATAGGGGGGAAGGTGGAAATGGATAAATTAGTTAAGAATGACAAAGGATTTAATGGCTTGGGGGGTGGAAGTGTAGGCATAGAAAAGGGGGTTGGTTTAATTGAAGATGAATATGTAAAAATGATGGTATAAGGATGAGGTCCTAAAATAGAAGGTAAATGGGAAGGGGGTGGCATAAGTCAAGTTTGGGGTAGAGGTTTAGACAACTCCATCTTTCTGATTGTTTTGGTTGGTAGTTTCTTTGACATATTTGATGGGGTTAAAATTAACTTCAGAGGTGGGTGAGAAATGCTAGGCATAGGGAGGATTCCTAGATTTTTGGTTTGTCTGGAAATAAAATTATGAGATGACTTAGGTGGAGGTGGGTGATATGGTTCTCCTGTGGCTTGGGAGAAAGAGACGTCTGATGAATGGGTGATAATAGGTTTAAAGATAGATGCCAATGAGGTAGAGGGCTCATTTTTATTTTGGTATGGGAGCCTAAGATGATGTCAGAAAGTGGCTCTATCAAGGTTAGGTTGTGAAGTGAATTATATACTTTGCACTAACATATAAAAGGGCTTATAAATAGATTTGGTTCCTTGATCAATTGTTTCAAATGTTAAGCCCTTGGGTGAAGAAGAGGGAATGGTTCCTTCATCTTTAATTGAGCTAGAAGGGTTCAAATTTGTTGACTGGGTAGATGAGGTAGTCTTTGTTTGTAGGGTGGTTTTCAAAGGGGGAATGGATGGTTCTTTGATTGGGGGTGTAGGTGTGGTCACAGTTTCTTCTTTTGTTTGGGTGTCCAACAGAATAGAAGATGGTTCTACTGTTGCAATTGGTGGGGTAGAAGAAGAGGTAGTTTTTGGTGCTTCGATCAATGAAGGGGTAGGTGTGGGTATGGTTTTATTAAGTGAAGGGATGATGGTTGTTAATTCCTCTATTTGGGTACCTAGAATGATAAAAGGTGAACTCACTTCTTATATAGGTGAAGTGGTCGAAGGAGTGATCAAAGTAAGGGGCTCATACACCATAGGCTTATTAGTGATCAGGTTAATAGTGTATGCCTCATGAGATGAACATGGTTCAAATTGGTTGTCATGGTGGTGGGTAGGTGGAGTATGGTTAGGGAAAGGCTTGTAAAAAATATCAAGAGAATGGTTGGGAGGTGTGCTGGGGTTGTCAAACAACAATTCACCATTATCAATCAAGTTTTTGACAAGACTTTTAAATGTGTTACATCGATTTATGTCATGTCCAATGACCTAATGGAATGCACAATGGTCATTTTCATTGTACCACCTGAGAATGGGGTGAGAGGGGTAAAATTTTTGGGGTGGCTTAATAGGTAAGAGTTAGATGACATTAGCTTTAAGCAATTTATCCGAAATAGAGGCATAATATTCTCCTATAGGTGTGAATTATTTAAGGGGAACCTGATTTTGATTTCAGTTTGGTGGGTAAGAAGGGTTGGAAGGAGTTGTTTGATGTAGTTGGTTAATAGACAGAAGTGGGGTAGCTTTCAACACAACTGAGTTTGCAGAAGCTTTAGATTTAGGATTGGGTTGGTTGGTTATCTTGGTGGAAGAGGGATCATTGGGTTTGAAGCTAGAATTACGGTTGTGCAGTTTTAATTTCCCTTCATCTATGGCCCAATTTTCAAGTTTTCATGCGATAATGAATGCTTCATCAAAGGTTCTAAATGTTTGCACTTGAAGGGTGGGAGCAATGTGTTTTGCACATCCCCTAGAGAAAATATCAGTGAGTTTTGATTAGGATAGTGAAAAGGACAGTTGATTGATGAGACCTTGCCATCATGCAATGAAGTCAATGACTGATTCATCATCAAACTACCTGATAGAATAAAGGTTGGTTATAGAGACCTTCTTAGATATGTTCATTGAAAAATGTTCTAAGAAGATTTAGATGAGTTGGGAGGATGAAAAGATAGAGTGTCTAGGAAGAGCATTGTATCAATCAAAGGTTGGTCCTAATAAAGACATAGGGAAGGTTCGAAGGAGGAGAGTGTCATCATATGCAATCAAGTAATAGGAATGGTGAAACACCCTCAAATGTTGTTGTATATCCTCCTTACCTTGAAACTTAGAGAATTTGGGGAGTTCTCATTGAGGAGGATAAACATGAATTGGAACATATGGGTTGATAGATTCATTGCAAATTTGGTCATAGGATAAAAGGTTATGGGACCCAGAGACGGAGGACTCAAGATGGGTCATCTTGTCCATAAGCATCTTGATCAAATCGGGTTGGGGTTAGGTAGCCACATAATTCAGTCATAAGTTCTATTGAGGTTGGGTTGTAGCTAAAAAATGATTTGTGGTAGAAGGTACAAAAGTGACTGCATATTGGTACGTGATAATTTGAGGTTGGGATAGTGCCCCAATAAGACTGATAGGCATTAAGGGTTGGGTGGAAGGTGTAACATATCCCTATTGGTTTGGAATATATTGATAGGGTATTGTAGGGACTTGTTGAAGAACCGATAATGATAGGTTTAGGGGTACATTTGGGTTGGTTGATGGGGGTATGGTTTGGGTTGGTAACGCTAAAGTGTTGTGGGTTTTTGATGGGTAGTCACCCTAGTGCGAATGGGGGGAAAATTTTGTGGTATGGATAGTACCAAGTTCTAAAGGGAGTTAGAAGTTGGTATATTGGTTGAGCTAGAGGGAATGGTAGAAATGGGTGTGTAAGACATGGCACTAGTAGAAGTAACAAGGGGTAAATTTGAACCAACATTAGAGGTATTGCTTGAGGTAATAGGTGTCTGGGTGGTGGTGGTAGATGGGCCAATATTAGAAGATGAAGTTTAGCTGATCAAAGGTTGGGTTGAGGTAACACCAATCATGAGGTGGTGTGGCATATTATAAGGTAGATCCACGAGAAGAACTAAAGTATTCAAAGCACATTAGGCTAAGGTATTAAGATAGTGTTGAAGAGCCACCTGGTTATTGTCAAGAAAGGTATCAAAATCTGTATCACCTTCAGAAACCATTAGAGGCTTGGTAGGTGAAGGAGAATGGTGGGGCTAAGCATGGGGGGATCTGTCAAAGTCTGAGGTGTAATCCATGGATGAGGATGAAGAGGAGGATGGTGGTTGGTTTTTATATTTCTTAGTTGTTGTTGGGTAAAGACCATGTGAGAAATTGAAAATGGATAATGAACCTCTCACCTCAAACAATGAGAAAATAAAGAAAAGCTCAAAGCAAGTAAGACACAAAATAAAAATGCAATTAACCATAGGATTCATTTTAAATCACTTTTAGCTTATGCCTTAAAGAGTGTGAAGGGAGAAATTGGTTTTCAAGTTGGGTACTAGAAGAGCCGTTTAAGGATGGTTTCAGGTTAAATTTTGGTGCTCAAAAGAATCTATGCTAGATCGGGTATGTGGTCTGATATTGGGGGCTTGCTCCCTACACTGCATGAACCTGAAGCCAAATTAAGCCGCTTAGCCAATAGATACCATTTGTCTAGAGTTTATACTCCACTAGAAAATGAAGTGGGTCCTCCCCTTGGTGATGAAATCTAAGTGGGATTGCCGGGTGGGGTAAGGTGATCCAAAGGGTGATGAAATCTCAATGGGCCTTGTCTCAAGTAAGTTTTGATATTTGTTTTTGTGCAAGTGGTTTGCTAGTGTAACATAGGTGTGCTACAATAAATTCATAATGCTTTTAATTAACTAGATGAGCTAAATCAAGCATATAAACCATGAATGCACTCAATTTTAACCAAGAAAAAGACTTTGATTTTATTGGATGAAAATAGAACAACTAGAATGCATTTGATGCAAGATGAAGATGCAACCTAAGCCTAGAGTGAATATTTTCTTTTTGAGTTTTAGAAAAGAAAAAAATGAAATTTTTATCTTTTGAATTTTAAAAATGATGGATATGCAAGAAAATGAATTTTCACTAGTGCAACTATATGCCAAAAGAAGAACTATGAACCCATAAGGGATCCCACTAAGCATGCTATAATGTTTCCTATAATTTCTAACTCTATTCTTAACTTTTTAGAAGGAAATAAATAAGTGATGAGGGGTGTGTACCTAGTTAAATGTTGCGCTCGTTAAAGACCAGATGAAGTGAGAGCTTCTTTTTGGCGAAGAAGGACTACCTGTAATAAGACTACACTAAACCAAATCATTGGTTAGATAGATATGAAGGGTGGAATACCTAGCATATGCTAGCTCAAGAAGCAAAAATGTCCTTGGAAGGCTATCAATCCACTCCACTAATGATAAGATGATTTGATAACAGAAAGGAAATGTGCTTGTATTCAAATTGACAAGACAGTAAATGCTTATGCCAAAGATGAATAAAATACCTATTTGATAAGATGACTAATTATAGTATGGCGGGTTAATACCATGCCAAAATGGTTAAGATATGGCTTAGAAAATTCAAACAAGCCCTGCAGGTAGATCAGAAACAGAAGCAGGGTATGGTTGGGTGTGGAAGAGGATAGAGATAACAATATGTTATCTTCTTGACAAGTGATCGGTGGTGGTTAGGCTGACCGACATCATTTAGTTTGACCGGTGATGGTTAGGTGACTGACGATGGTTGTAATTGGTGACGATTACAGGAACCAGCTATGATTTCTTGGGTAAGTTTTTTAGGATATTGAAGTGGAGTTGGAGAGGGAATGGCAAATGGACAAAATACTAACTATGGATCTGGTGGGGGAGAAATGGGGTGCAAGTGATCTGATTAAGGCAGAAAGGTTAATAATGGAATAAATTGCTAAAACAAGTGATACCTGTTAGATGCAAAATGTGTGATAATCAAAATTTGAAGAAAATTAGGCAGCATAACAGTACTTCGGCCTTCAAAAGTCACATGGGCAGAGTTTAGGGTTTCTTGAATACCTGTACAAAGGAAACAAGAGAGCCTGGATGTAATTTTTTGATCCCTTTTCCCTTCCAAGAGCCCTCATTTTATAGCAAGAAGTTGTTAAGTGAGGAGGAAGGATATTGCTAAAGTAGTCCGAGATAAAGTTGATAATTTGAAGTGATGTTTAGTTGTAAGGCTCGCATGGAAAAGTTTCCATTTTGCTCATGCTTATCCTGTTCACAACTAAAAATTCTTGGGTTGCAGGTTTGGGGACCTGACCAACGATAATCAGGGTAATTGTCGTCGCTTAGGCTGACCGACAACGGTCATACTCCAAGGCAAAAGTAAGTTAAAAGGTTGTTAGAAGAGGTGTCTTAAGTATGTTAGGAAAGTTGGAAAAGGGATTTTAGGGTTAGTTGGCTAGGTAATTTAGCTAATTTAAGATTGAGAGTAGGTCCAGGGTAGCTTGACATCAAAAACTATTCTAGGTGACGTTTTCAAATATCTACATAAATATTTAAACATTGTTGAATTTAATATTATTTGAATATCTTTAAGCCTCTCTACCCCTATTTTTGACTCTAGTTTGACCTTTTTACTTATGTTACATCTAATTTTACTTGATTGAACGAGTATGAGAATGTCTAAAAATACTTGGTTAATCATATAATTCTAATATAATATTTACTTCAATCAAATTAAATTATAATATTATTCATGATCCAATACATTCTTCATAATCCAATTCCAATTAAAATAAGATTTGTATACGTGTAATCAAACGAGACTTAAAATAAATTGAGGGGTAAAGTATGCGCACCTCCTATTCTAAACATATTCAAAAGATAAGAGGTGGAATACATATTCTATACTTAATCTAAACATATGAAATATTGTAGCCTAAGCATGGGCTAAGCCTAGTCTACGCATATATATATATATATATATATATATATATATATATATATTTTGATGGAAAGATATGTCACTTTAAAAAACCATTTAGAGAATACGCAGACTTCAAAATGATTTTGATTGATTGGGTTAGAGAATTTAATTCCAACAGACATTGAAATGGGTTATCATTGATGAGTTATCCTACACCTGCTATACACATAACGTGTAAAAAATAAGATTTGGTTGTTTGACGGCTATTCCATATGAGAGTTTGTGCACCTCTCTCAGCAGTACAAATCACATTCAACAGCAATTGTAAAATCATTCTCTCACGCATAAAACTGCCATAGCCATTGACCTTACTTATTTAATCTATTCTTTATTGGGAAGCTAAGATTTCTGGTACAGGTCTGTGTTAATGGAGGTCAAAGCTCCCCCTATATAATAAGCACGGACTCCCTCCATTACAATTACCCTAAAAATCTGAGAAGAATAAAATCTTTTCTAAGTATTTTGGTTCTTTTGTTTTTGTTTTTGTTTTTTTTCCCCAAGAATGGCATTGAAGATTACTCTATCTATACATGTTGTTCTATCGTTTATAATAATATTTTGCATGATGCTGAATACCCAAGGTGGTGAGGGTGTGGTATCCTCCTCTTCCAAGTTTGTGAGGTCTTATGTAAATAATAGTAGCAATGGGAGGAAGCCTTTTGGTTTGTGTTTTAAGAATCCAATGGCGTGCAAACACATGGGGATTCATGGAGATTGGAGGTGTTGTTCTAATCTGTTTTGTAAGGATGTGTCCACTGATATCTTCAACTGTGGAGATTGTGGCAGTATTTGCAGATTTGGTTTCAGCTGCTGCAATGGATCCTGTGTAGATCTCTTCAATGATAAGACTAACTGTGGATCATGCTCTCTCAATTGTCCTCCTGGTGAAGAATGCTTGTTTGGATTGTGTGGTTATGTCTAAGCCTGTGGCTAAACACATTAACAAGAAAGAGAATAAGATGAGGGTGTGGCAAACGTAAACAAAAAAATAAGGGGTAGTATTCAAAACCAATGAACAAGCCCATTTTGAAAATGGTTTACTGAATGACCTCCATGACTATGACTATATATGAAACTATAGCTCCATTAATATATTAATATATCACTAAACATTGATTTATAATTATCTCCATTCAAGGATAGTTCTTAAATAGAGGTTTGTTTACTATTAAATAAGCTTCAATCAATGTATGTTCCTGAAAAATCTAATGTGATGAGCCTGATAATAATCTGAATAAAAATAATGTGAATAACAATATTAGTGTTGTGTGTACACTCATGAATGCTGAATTTTGGTTTAATTATTAGACAAACAGATTGATATAATTTAAGGTTGTTCGAATCAATATTATTTCCTATGTTTTGCAATGGAGTTTTCTCTATGAGTATTTATGTATTGCCATTTATATGGCTATAAAACATAATGCTCCATATACCATTTAAAAACCGTTTCAAATGCCATGTTATTAATTTATTGAATATCGCTTAATTTCCCCGAAGGCTGCTTCTATGAAACTCGGATTGTTTTTCAACTTCTCAAACAATCTACGTTGCACTTCTATTTTTTACGAGTTTTTTTAAAACCTATTATTAATGTTTATTTTATTTAAAAATAAATATTCTGAATAAATTGTTTTTCATGAATTTATGATATTCATTCTATTAAATTTATTAAAAATATAAATCAATTCACTTATATATTTTAAAATATATTTTTAGAAGCTAAACTTTATTTTTATAATCATGTTTAAACATCCATGATATATATGTCCATTCATAAATACTTGATAAGGCTACACATTAACGAACATCCACCCAATTTTTAATAAAGATGAAGGTTAGGTTTAACTCAATAGAGTGCATACCCATTAGATATCATTTATTATAGAAGACGAGAAATTTAATTTTGTTTATTGATGATTATATAATTAATATTTGTAACAATTAATTAATTATTATTTTTTTATATTATTTAAATGAGTTTAATGGGAATATGGTATCTCTCATAGCTTCTAGAATAATTTTACATAGTCAATACTTTATTTTTCATATGATTTGTTATTTTACAATTTGAATGGGTTCAATGGTGAATGTATGTATCCCATTTATAAATTTAGGTTAAAATTTCGAGAGATAGAGTTAAATACACATTATTGAACAATATTGATTTAACATAAATAGAAAACCAATCTCTTTGTAAGATTACAACAAGGAGGTCTTATACATCAAATTGATGTCGTGCTTGGTTGAGACATAAAAATACTACCTAAAGGTATGATTTACATATAGTAGGTCCAATTGCCATCAAAAATCTGACTAAAGTTATTTATATAATGAACTCTAATTTCTGATCCTAACATATTTGAAATATTGATTCAAAAAATCATGTAAAAATATGTTCCTAATAAGGTTGTACATACAATTATGACCTTTTTTTCAAGTGGCCTTTCCCTCCTTTTTAAATTTCCTATTTCAAGTAATTGGAAGGTAAGTATGCAAGCTAATAATTTTAAAATTGAGTTTAATTTTTATATATAGACAAGTGAGATAACTCATTCATAGGGATAGGGGACACACACATCACAAGTAGAATTCTATTGTGGAGCACTTTTTGTGCAAAAATTAAAGTTATTAGTATAATTTTATTTACTCCTTTCTAACATCTTTATTCCAATCTTAGGGGCCTAATATAAATGAAAGAATTTCACTAATGCAAGCCCCTAAACTTTATTTTTATAGAAAATTTGGATCAAGGAAGAATCAACTTGTTTTATCAAAATTTGGTAAATTAGGAAAATAATTGCTTAAGATAAACTACTATATAAAATAGAATGTCACACGGATGCAATAAATTATGCAAACTGATTTAGAACTTGTTAAATTTGGAAATATGCTAAATGAGAAAACTACTAAGGAAAATATAAAACTAGCTTGAAAACCGAATTGCAAACTGTATTTGGGGCTAAAATTGACTAGGAGGCTATGTTGACAAAGTACGGATTCTAAACAGGGCTTTTTAGGATTTTTATACAAGAGCATATAATTGGATAGGATAATAGTGCATTGTTATCCCTAGGAAGCAATGGTGTTTGACAAGTAGTAGAGCTCTGAGATTTTTGTGGCAGGTTCACTTTCACCTATATGTTTTAAGGATTGTATGAGAGCTTTTGATCCATTGTGAAAACCACTATGTATATTCTCATTCACTTGAAACCCTAGCTCAATGACATAAGAAAATGAATGCAATCATAGGGTAAAATGGGCTTAGCGGTTAAAGTTGTGCTTGAACTCAACACCCCATGTATTGAACGCTACCTAATACTAATACCCCGAAGAGGGATCAAACTCTATGTAGTTATCCCATGTTATGGTTGTGTGTATGAAATACTAATGTAAAATGATAGATGTTGGTGCAATCCTTGTGTGATTAAGTGCTTCAACCATGACTTGTGACCTTGGAAGTGTATTTAGACTTTAACTCAGAGCTACTAGGGTTGTATGTAATTAAAATTGGGAGGTTTAGGGAATTTTCTCTCAATGTACAATTAAAGCTCTAGTGGTTTTCTATGTGGAAGTATCTTTTGTGCAAATGACTTGAAATATGTATATATAGTGATCAATAATGAATTTATTCAGATGAGGCTTGTTAAAATTATAGGATGATCCTTTACATAAATTTGAATCTGAAAAAATAGTCATTATTTGGTGGGAGGACAAGAGCAATGGCACTAGACAAGAGAGCAGTGTGTTTTTATCCAAGAAGCACAAAAAACTAAGTTGGGTGCCAAGAATAATTTGAAGGTGAGTTTAAACTTCTTTGAATGGGGAATAAAGACATTCTAGGGCCATTAATTTGTTTAGAAGAATGGGTCATTTGTGTGAAAATTGAAATAAAGTGGTCAAAAGGCCCTAAAATAAGGCATGAGGTGTGTGTGTAAAATGCATTGTTTTACTTAAATTTTAATTTATGTGTCTATATTTGCCTCATTATTTTAGTAATGCAAAAAAGTGAAAGTACTAGAGTAAAATAAAAAAGTGCATACCTAAACTTACCTATGAAGTGCAGTCTTGAATGTAGGCTACACTAATAAATTATGCTTCACTAGAGTCTACAATGAAACATGTATAAATTGGTCCTTACTTAAGATGAAAATCAAGAAATAAAAGACAATAAACTTATATATTTAATAAAAAGGAATAAATACACCTGATTGGGTGTACAAATTATGGTATTTTTTAGTGTAAAAAATGGTGATTGTAGAGGGTGGGATCCTTAGAGATTTCATCTTATTTGGAAAGCTTGTATTGGGATGTGCATGCCCCAATCTTCATTGAAAGGTAAGTGTGTTTAAGAACTCAAGTTGTGCTTGAATCCATTATTTCATACCCAAAGTGGCGAAGTAGTTTTGAAATCCCTATATGAGTTACAATAGATTGTTTTGGTGTAAAAAGGTGAACCAACCATTGTAGATGAAATAAGGTTCATTTCTAGTGTAAAACTAACACAAAATTGGTGTAAAAAGTTAGTATAATCTGGGTATAGTGTATACATCATGGAGAATGACAATCATTGTCTTTCCATCTATGAAATTAATTCAAAATTGATCAAGGAGGAAGTCATATGCTACACACATGCCCCCATATGATATTTAGATGTATATGGCTTCTAAGACTGAGTAATAATACTAACATTCTAAGCAAAAAACATGTGATAACTTGGAACACATATTGTGCATGATGCCCCATCTTAAGCAAATCTGAGACAAACTTGATTATTTTTTTGGAAATTGAACTTGTATACATGTTGCTAACTATTTTGTACTACCCATGATGCTAAGAAATTTTGAAAGTGACTATTTTATGCCTGCTTGGACAAAATCACACTATTTTGGATAGTGTCGAGGTGCACCCTTGTCCAAATCAAGTACTTTTGTTCAAAATGACTCTCTGGGTATTTTTTGGGTATGATTTTTGATTCATTGTGAGATATTTGCAAAATAAATTCTATTTATTTTATTGTAGGAGCTTAGTATCTAAGACATGCCATTGTGTATGCCCCTTTTTTTGAGGTAAGTTGTTGGGCTTGCAAAATAACTTAACTCAAAAGAAAAATCTATGTGAGAGATGTTATGAAAAAGATGTAAATTTGAGTAATAATGATAAATGGATGAGTATAACATCATCATATATATAAAATGGGTGAAATAGTAATGTGAGATGCATGTAGAAACAAGCATACGTAGTGAGATTGTCAAGATAGATGTGAACAATTAAGAACGCAGATAAGTAAACTAAACTAAGTATTAAACGTTGAATATAATTACTTGGGGAGGGATGCATGATATACACCATGACATTAAAAGGCTATAAAGATACATGATGTCCATCATGGCATCAAAAACTAAGAAAAATGAGCAAATAAGTGTTATGGCCATGAAACACAAAACAAAAAGTACATGTAAAACACACAAAGCATGCAAATAGAAGGCCAAGGGGTCACATACAAGGGACATATTAAAATTTCACTCACATGCATAGAAACATACAATTAAGGCTTATAACCACACATAATGAAATGCCTAAATATCCACAATCCAAATAAAGAATACACACAAGACATGAAGCAGAAAAGTAAACATGAAAAACATGCATGAATATATGTAGTTAATTAATAAAGCAATTTGTAACAATTTTATACTCAATAACTTAGGTAAATAATAAGATATCAATGTGTAGGTAAGTGAGCAATATCAATAAATATTCTGCCATATAAAGAACTGAGGTATGGACAATAAGGGGTAGTTAAAGAATGATAAAACATGCATATAAGATGCCCCCAATGAGCTTACTGATGTATAGAAGTATAAAATATGACTGGTTTGGATCTAATAAATAATATCATGTGTTCACTGGGACAAGACCACTAGAATAGGATAATAATGTAGTGCACTCCTATTTGAATAGGGTACTCTTGTTTGTTTGTAGTTTTTGAATCTAAAATAGTGAAATAAACTACAGCTATGTCTAGGAATGAAAATATGTATGCTCTACACTCACTCATGTACACTTTTGAAGCATATATAGTATAAAACTAGATATAAATAAATAATAAATAACTACTATGTATAAATTAAATGATGTAAATTAACTAAACATAAACATGCATAGGCCCTAATTTTTGAATTTTTTGGAATACACACACACATACATATATATGTATGCATATATGTATACATATATACACATACATACATACATACATGTATATACATATACATATGTATATATATTTACATATATACATATATATGTATATACATACACACACACACATAGTATTTTTGAATTTATGAACTAAAAAATAAAAAGGATACTACTCAATGAGTCCTTTAAGAGCCTTATCATCAATAGATCATGTATTGAACAAAGGAATGGTGACCTCTGGAAAATGAAAAGAATCATTTAATTGTGTAGGTTTTATATCATTGCCATATTCATATTTTAAATAATCGATATCATCAAGTTCATACCAATCTATAGTATTATAATTATATTTCAAAATTGTGGAATGCCACTCTTATCTTCATTTATATGTGGATATGAAAAACCAACTATCCCATAATGTGGTTTGTAATTTCAAGATTTCTCTTGTGAAATATGTGCTGTATAATTTTCCTATACTAATATTCCATTACTTGTATATGTGTGTATGCTAGATGAAAATATGTTTTTTCCCCCTTTTGCTCTAAATATGTTCTTCTTTGGAAAAGGATGTGACCTTGCCTTCATGATCAAATGATATGCAACATTTGTTTTTATCAATCACTGCTCTTATTGATTTTACCCATGCTCCTCCAAACATAACATTATATGCACTTGGATTTGAAATAACATGAAAATTAATATAACACTTTTTTGAAGCAAATGAAACTCTTCATTTAATTGATCCCATACATGTTGTAGATGCATTATTTTGATCCAAGTGTTGAAGCTTATTTCTAAGAGGTATAAAATAGGACATAGAATAAAAATTTATTTCCTGATAGCCCATAACATTGACATGTATAAATTGCTTGTCATCTATATGAACATTGATTGTGAAAGGCTTTTGATATGAAGAGAGATTTGTATTTTCCCCCTATGTAACAACATTTGAAACATTATATTTTATAGGGATTTCATGCTTTAGAAACTCTTTTGTTAGAAACCCTCTTTTAAGAATGTTTTTTTTCTTAGCTTGAATTTGATTTTGTAACTTCTCTTTTAGTGATTGCACTTTTTCTTGTTGTAACTTTCGTAACCTTTTATTTTCAAACTGTTCCTTTTGTAATTTCTATTTTTTATGTTTTTCCGTTTGTAATCTTGTTTTCTCTAATTTTGCCTATTAAACCTTTTCTTTGCTAAATTTTAATTTTGGTATCCATATTTTTTGTCTTTGTTCTTTTTGTATTAAATCTGATGTTTCCACTTGTTCTATTTGCACTTTTTTTTTGTAGGTTATTTGATTGATGGATGTGATATAAGATCACAAATATCAATAATAATTTATATTTTATTCTTCAAATCCAAATAACTATATATATGATGCCCATACATTACATGATATCACTGTAGTATTTTGATCTCCTTAGAGTATTTATATGAGGTAGTTTGATCAACTTATTTCTAAGTGTTTCTCTTAGAATCTCACTAGAATTCTTATTAGCCTTTTGTATACTTTTTGAATCACTTGTTGTAGATATATTCTATTGTAACTTCTCATTTATATATGAAATATTCTTAGGAACAAAATTGATAAATGAAGATACAAAGACATGATTAACACTAGCACATTCCAAATTCTTTGCATATGTAATCTAATTTTTCCATGTTGTAATCCTTGAAATGAAATACTGATTTTATTTTTTTCAAATCTTTTATTAACTTAATCATAATGATTATTTGATCCTTGAGGGATTCACAGACACAAACCTTAGGTACTTTCGATTGAATATGCATACAAACACCATTAAGAAGAGATGTGAGAGGTAGAGAGGTTTGAGGAAGGATATCCTACTTACCTATTTTAGGCACTGTTCTTTCCAAAATCAGATTAGCCCCTTTTTGGGAACAACCCCCTACGAAACTTGTCTGTTTCATCTTTTGTCTCTCTAAGTTTATTTTTGAGATGGATTTCGAATTCGTTCTCGGCTTGGCCTAGAAACGCGAGAGTGATCACGATCTCGTTGCGACCAAGGAACCCCTCTCCCAGATTGCCTCTTCCAGAGTTGGTCTTTTCTTCTTTTGTGCACGGGCGGCAAATTTTACCGCCAGTGCATTTTTGACCCTTAGAAAGCAAGGGTGGCAAAATTTGCCTCCCCTGCATTTTTCTTGCAAGAGCGGCAAATTTTGACGTCCTTGCATCTTAGCCTGCAAGGGAGGCAAAATTTGCCGCCCCTGCATTCGAACCCACCAAGACATGCAAGGGTGGCAAATTTTGCCGCCTGAGCATGCCTCGGTTTCTATGTGTGGCATTTATTACCGCATGTAGTGGGTTGTTGGGGTCAATTTTCACCCCATATAAACTGATTTGAGCCTCATTTCTTCTCATTATTTCCTCTTCTCCTCCTGCCCTTTGCGTTTGGATGATCTGGTGAGCGACTTGAAGAGCATTTTCATAGATTCGAGCATGTGGCACGCGCGGCTTTCCAGGTTAGTCTCATGTTTTGCATTATTTTGTTTTTCTTGCTCTTCCTTAGTCTCTTTTATCATTTTTAAAGTATTGTGGGAGCTTCCTACCCGAAGGGACAGCTAAAAATGCCACCCCTCTTCTTTATCCGTAGGCTTCCTCTCCCGCCATCTTAAGCGGCGATCTTTGCCTCCCATGCTTCGGCCCCCAAGCCATCCTTACGCACAGGGGCGGTGAAAATCGCTGCCCCCTTGTCCCCAATGTGCTTACCTATAGGGGCAGCGATTTTTGCCGCCCCTTCGTGTTTCTTTCTCTTAATTACAGGGGCGGCAAATTTTGCCACCTGAGCAATCCCTCTTTTTCATCCAAACCTGTAAGGGCAGCGAATTTTGTCGCCCCTACTTTTTGCTTTACCTTACCTGCAAGGGTGGAAAAATTCACCGCCCCTACAGGCCATCCTTGCAGGGGCGGCAATTTTTGCTGCCCTTACTTCTTCCTCCTCTACCCTGCAAAGGTGGCAAAATTTGCTGCCTATGCAGGCCGTCCCTACATGGGCAGTGAATTTTGCCACTATTGCACTCTTTTATTCCAACCTGTAGGGGCGGCAAATTTTTTTGCCCATGCATCTCTTCTCTGAATTTTGCCAACTCTCAAAAAAAATTTGAGTTGATTTCTTCTTTCCTTTCTTCCTCATTTTTTGGTCCTTTTTCCAACCCAGCCTTTTTAAGTGACCTCTGTTGACCATGATCACTTAAATTGCGCTTTCTCCATTCATCCACTCTCCTCTAATCTTGAAATCATGTCTGTAGTACCCTCAGAGAGCTCTTGTTCATCGGCACCTATCCGGCCAAAACCAGTTCTCATGTCTGAGGTGTCTCTAAAAAAGGTGAAGACCATGAAGTACAAGTATCAGGGCATCTTCCCGCTCACATCGGTCTCCTCAAATGTCGATGACATTCGAGACACCGAGATTGGCCACGTAGACATGGCCGAATTCTTGGCACAAACAAAGGTGACGAATCCAAGCACCGAGATGAAGAGGATCATCAAAAGTAACATCCACCTAGTGGCCACCTTTCTGATCGCAACACATCATACTGAGTTTGTTCTCCAATGTGCTCACTTCTACAACAAAGAGACCAGGTCAGTCTCAGACGTCAGCGGCAACATGGTGATTCGGTTGGACCCCGAATTCATTGATAAAATTTTCATGTGCCCTCTAGCCACTGAAGTAACTAAGATTGACTTTGTAAACGCACAAAGGGAATATGATAAAGACCCTGAGAGGGCAAAGAAGGTCATGAATTACAAATGGCTGAAAACCCCCAGGACTAGCTTATAGAGATGGCCACGAAACTTTCCAAGGAGTGACTTTATTGAAGAGGTTGGGGACTTGATCACCCTTCTTAGCAAGGTACGAGGCCTCCTGTCTTCTTAACTGTTTCATGAATGGATGTATCCATTCATTAAAATCATCCTCCAGGGCAAACAAGTCATCTTTTGGGGAGAGCAGATCAGCAATGCTCTCCATGAATAGCTAACCAAGGTGCAGACCTCTTACAATTTCTATATGACTTCGTACCTTGTGTACATAGCTGCCGTAATGTAGACTTTTCTAGGCTTAACCACAGAGGGGGATAGAAAGGCAATCCCAGTGTACTCATTTTACCCTCAGCTGACTCTGCAAGGATCAACCCGCCACTTCAAGAGGGTAAATGATGCCTTTTTTACCACATTTCTATGCCTCTTCGACCCTCAGCTTGAGTAGAAGAGAGTATCAGACGAGGCCTGGACAGTGGTCAATGATTACGGCTACATGTTCCTTCAGTTCCCCACCTTCTGCTATCTTCGAGTTGGCTTTCTCCAAGGCTACCCCTACATGCTCCCCAGGTTCCCTTCAGATAAGCTAGTACTAATAGAACTTTGTCGACAACTGATTGTCCTGCATACCAGATAAATGAAGCTAAAAAAACTAGGTTTCAAGTTTCCAATTGAGATTGGTAGGTACTCCATTGCAACAGCAGCCAAAGCCAAGGTCATGGAAATTGAAATGCAGATGGTCACTCTACGACCATTTAAGAGAAGAGAAAAATTTGACTACAGGGGCGTCAAGGACAAAATCAAAAGGAAAACCTAGTTTCACGAGCCCATGATTGAAGACATCTGGATCGACCTAAGGACGACTGAGGAAATCAAGAAAATAGACTTTTATAGGCTGACCCTAGAGTAGATCAAGTACTTGGGACTTGCAGAGATCCCCTCTGGCCTGATCGATGATAAAAATGTTATCAATAGTGAATATCTGGCAGAAAAGGTCACTGGTTCCCCTCTTCCTCCAACACAGTGGTCTCAAAAGGAGCTAACTTCTCTGAGAAAGAGATTTGAACCAATATTGGCTAACACCAATGATTGGTTAGCAACCAAAGGGATCGTCTTGAAAGAGTTTGTCACAGGATCAGAGGCTGAATACCAAGTAGAGTTGAAGAGGAAGGCTAAAAATAGAACCAAAAACAAAGATAATGTACCTTCTCCTTCTAGGTCTCACAAGCCTAGAATCATCTTTGTATCTAAGAAATATAAGACTGTAAGAGAGCCTGAAGTGGCAACAAAAGGAACCGAGGAACAGAGTCCTCAGACACAGCCAGCCCAGCCCATGGAGACAGATGATCAACCAAAAGGGCAACCAGGCACTGTACCTCCACTCTCAATAGAAAAAGCACAACCACTCAAGAACGTCTCTCCTTCTCCTCCTCAGTCTCTCGTGGTACCCTCTTCTCCTATCTCTCCAATCAATGTTCCCTCTTCCAGAGCCACCTCTCCTTCTAGAGTCGTATTCGATGATCCTTAGGGTGCTTCTGGAGGTTCTCCTCACTCTTCTGGGTCTATTCCAAGTTTATCATCTCCTTCCTTCAACTTGGCAGCAAGCCCTACATAAGAGCTGTAATTAGTGGTTGGTGCAATTTTGCCGGTTACTCCAACTACAACTACTGTCACCAATAGCAGTGTAGAAGCTGCCACAGTAATACTAGCTGAGACAACTATTGCCACAACAGGTACTTCTCTCCCGCCCTGGATGTTAGCATTCACCCCCAAAAGAAAGAAATTAGACATTTCTCCAGATGACTTTGAATTTGGCAAAATAGTGCCAGTGAAAGCTAAGGCTCTGAAGAGGCCAAAGATCCTCTCCAAATTGGTCGAGGAAAAAGGGCAGAAATTTTTGAAAATTGCCAAGCCTCCACAAGACGCAACCCTTGAAGATTTTGAGATGAGCAGCTATTCCATCTCTCATGTTGAACTTGGCAAAGTTACTCACGAAGGTGCAAAAAGTGATCTTCAGGTTGCTATGGACATCATGGTCCAAAAATTTGATCGAGAGAAGAAGATGAAAGATTATTACAAAGCCAAAATGGAACAGCTAACGGCAGTAATAAGAAAGTTCACCCTTCCCCCTGAAGCAACAACTCCAGAGGCCTTCTCCATAGATGACCCAGTCATTCAAAAAGCATAAAAGACTTACTTGAAGGGAAAAGTCCTGGAGGATTATATTGAAAGAATGCACACTCAAGGAGTTTCTTTGCTATCAGAGGTTGCAGAAAGGATGGGTAAGATGAAGAAGGTAAAAGCAGAGTTAGATGACTTTGTCTCCCTTATCTCTCAAGAGATCGATAATTCTGAAAAGGATCTTCGCAAATGGAAGGAGGTGAAGGATCTAAAGAAAAGCACCTTGATATCTATCAGTGTTATCTCCAGTAAAGACTCATATGTTGAAATCAAGGAGTCACTGATCTTTAGGATCCAGGTACTCAAAGATCTAATTGATGATCTTAAAGCTTTCAAGGAGGCCAATGAGAAGAGTGACCTAAGCCTACTGAATAAACTAGAAGAGCTACCATGCAACTTGACCTCTAAGGACAATCAGTTCCTTCTGGCAGAAAAAATGATTCAGAGCTTCAAAGAGATGATTCGAAGAGATTTTGAAGAAAAATCCTTCTCAATGTCTTCTATGGATAGCATTCTAGATGCTCAGTTAACTTTGGAAAATCTAAAATTCAGGTTAACTGGTCACGCTAAAGCCATCACGGCATTGAAGGATGCATTCATTAGAGCTAGAATTGTCTCCAAAAACACGGTGGTGCCAGACAGCATAGGAATTCAGGCATCCATCACTATGTATGATGCCCATATGAAGAAATCTGGCAGTAAGAACTGAATCTCTCCCCTTCTTTTTTCTTCTCTCCTTATGCACTTCTATTTTATGGAAAGTGCATGCAATTTTGTAAGTTGTAATTACATGTAAATATTTCAGAAAAATATCTCAAAGTCAAATATGAGTCATCTTTGACTGAGATATTTTTGTATTTTATTATTTTCTAGTTTTTGAAGATTTTCTTCCTATATATAGTGGAGACTTCATTTGTAAAAGGGCTTGGAAAAATTAATAGCAAACACTCTGCCAAAATTGAAACAACTTTTGAGACTTTGTGCTCAAATTTGTAAATCATATTTTGTTGAATGAATGAGAAGCAGGTTATTTCAGACTTTGTGTTGAAGTTATCTGTGTTGTCTAGGAAACAGTTTCTTATGTTCTCTTTCCTAATAATCTCTTGTTTATCTGATTTAATAAGCAAAGTGGGTGTGTTTATATTATCTAAGAGCATTTCTAAAAGTAGAGGATAGACTTTGAGCTTCTTTTATCTTTGAGATTCAATTATCTTTTATAGTTTTAGATGAAGACTTGGTGCTCCGTTTTACTCTACGGTTACGCCTGTTCTAGATCGGTGAGAGAAGCTACAAAAGACTTTGTGCTTACGTGAGTGTTCTTGTGGACTTTGTTACTTCAGGTGATCTCCTACTCTCTGTTTGATACCATTTCTGAAAGAAGAGGAGTGTTGTCAGCTAGAGACCAGGATTTCTCTCTTTTGTTCTTTGTACATTCCCTATATATAGTGGAGACCTCATTTGTAAAAGGGCTTGGAAAAATTAATAGCAAACACTCTGCCAAAATTGAAACAACTTTTGAGACTTTGTGCTCAAATTTGTAAATCATATTTTGTTGAATGAATGAGAAGCAGGTTATTTCAAACTTTGTGTTGAAGTTATCTGTGTTGTCTAGGTAAAGAACATAAAATCAAGAGAGCCTTTACTTCATCATCAAAAACAATATTGACTGAAGCTAACTGGTTTACCAAACCATGGAAATCACTAAGATGAGTATGTACCGATCCACATTCCTGCATTTGCAAAGTAAATAGCTGCTTCATAAGAAATACCTTATTAGAAGCCGAGGGCTTTTCATATAAATTCGCCAAGGATTTTATCAACTCTTCCATTGTCTTGCACTGTGATAAGTTGGAAATCACAGACGATGCAAGGCTCAACCTTATGGAACCCAGAGCCTTCCGATCAAGAACACTCCATTCTTCATCCTTCATATCTATGGGCTTGCATGCAACCCCACCCAACGGTAAGTACAAATCCTTCTGATATATATAATCCTCTATCTTCATCCTCTAATGTTGATAATTCTTGCCGTTAAACTTCTCCATTCGTAGCTTACTTTATTCTACCATTGCTGAACTCCCACTCAATCAGAAAACCTTGTGAATGACCTGTAATCAAACAATAACCTGCTTCCTGCAAACTGTAGCTCTGATACCAACTGTTAGGAACCCCTTATCCAATGGAAGCACAATTGATTACTTTCTTAAAAGCAATTAAACATAAAATTATACCAGAATGATTAAGTAACTAGAAAATTGAGATAGCAAAGAATTTGAGAGACAATACACACTCTTGTATTAAATACTATTAGAAGAAAATACAATAAGGAAGATACCACTTCTTCCACCACCTCAAAGGCTTGCCACACCTCAAGAGCTTCTTCCCTCTCTCTCTTTCTCAACACAACCAACTCAACAACTTGAGTTGTTATCCCCTCCTTGAATGCTTCAGCTGATCTCCTTGACCTTACACCTATAGATCTCCTTGACCTTGCTCCTTGCTTCAATGTTTTTACTTGCTTGATTTACAATACATGCCTCATGGGTCTTCAAATAGAATCCCATGCATACAATAATAGAACTCTAATTACAATAATTAGACACGCAACTCGTGACTATAATTAGACCCTAAACATGCAAACACTCGCTTCACTTAACTGATTGTTCATCAATAGCAGTTTTGGAACTGCCACAGGCAACCGACGTCGATCCCTGTCTGTCTGGTGCTGATCAACGTCTGTCGACTATCTGCCGATGCCAGTTGCCTTCTGCACTGGTCATGATCGACGTCGATCATGCTACCGACACTGGTACTTCTGGATCTTCAGCAACCTCCTGTTTCTTTGTGTCTGCAATAGTTGAAGCTTTTAGCTCCACACCCTAACAATCTCTCATTTAGAGATAAATAGCTGCAACTATACCTATACCTATACACCATCTACTTTGTTCCCTTGGCTCTGTATCCCTCTTCAAAGTCACTCTTGAAGACCAACCACCACAAAACCTGTGATGTTATACCTGTCACTTATGCCAAAAGAATTTTGCTGCTCCCAAATTATTCATGACATACTTTTGAACCAACTTTACCCTTAGCTCAAAAAACTCCCTGTATATGAAACCCTGCAACAAGCAACACAATACAGTAACAGGATAATGTAGCTAATATTATCCAACCTGGTAAAGATAAATACAATGATCAAACCTCCATTGTCCTGCAGCCTACTCAAGACCATATACCATAGTCTTCTGTCTCACATGTCCGTCCACTCTCTTCTCTAACATGGGAATCCATCCCTCATCTAGTGCTTTGTTCCAGCTGACAACTCCACCAACAAATACCTGTTTAGTTCTTCTCCAAGGACTCAGACTCCTCATCCATGCCAAGCTCCCACTATTTTTGGATTCTACCTGCATTTCTTCTTCACATCTTCCTAGTTCTTAACCATCAATAAGAAATATAAAGAAGGTGAACAACAAATATGAGGTTCACTTACCCTTTCTAACCTCCATATGGGTGTTTAAGACTCCTTGACAACTTGTTGTCCACCCAACATCCGTTCCAGTGACCGATCTTGGCCATCTCCCAGTTTGCTCCCGACTGATGTCGGTTCCCTACACTGACCCTGACTACCGACGTCATTTCCCTGGCTAACACCAGTGTCCCTTCTATCGACATCGGTTCCTGCCTGACCGTTGTTAGAATTCTCCTGCCCGACTCTACCGACCTTGCTGGTCTGCACATGACCGATGTCAGTATTTGCCTGACTGACGTCAATTCTAAGTGACCGATGTCGGTGTCTGTGTGTTCCTGTAAGTGATGAAATCTTCATCTGCGAGCTCATCTTGGATCAAACCCCTATCCATACTACCCTGCTCAGAATTATTCAGCCCCTATGACTGATCTTTGTCCTTCATCTCCTCCATAAACACCAAGGCTTCTTTGTTCCTGTCAAAAGCATCAAATTTCCTTTTTATGCAATGAACTCTATCTATGATTTCTGAATCTGAACACATACCTTTTGAATCAAGAACGTCCATTCCCTTCTTATTCATGTGACCAAGCCTATTAAGCCACATCTTCGAATCTACAGCTGAAGTAGATAAACCAGAAGTAGAATCAATAATACAAGTAGATAGATAAAGAGTACCTACTTTCTTACCTCTTGCTAAAACAAGTGATCCCTTGGTAACCTTTCAAGAATTCGTTGTAAGGGTTATTGTGCATCCCTCATCACCCAACCTTCCTACAAAAACTAAACTCTGCTTCAGAATTGGGACATGCATGACCTCCTTCAACACCCATGTGTTGTCCATCTGCAATCTCAGCTGCACTTTCCCTTTGCCAACTATTTGACAAGGCGTACCATCCCCTAAATAAAGCACTCCAACGTCTCTCTATTCATACTCATGGAACAAATCTCTGTTTGGGGATGCATGAAAAGAAGAACCAGAATCTAAAACCCAAGATCCTACCTGACTATCCAAAGAAAGTATGAGAGCGTCCTGTACCACAATATTTGCATCCTTTGCTTCTTCATTACCTTCATGTTGATTCTCTTTATCCCTTAACCAACACTCCTTTGTGTGTCCTCTCTTTCCACAAAACCAGTAGGTAACACCTCTAGACTCGGATCTCCTTCCCACCTTCGACCTTGATTTTCCTTGCTCTATCTTCTCTCTTTGCCTTCCCCTGCTTTCTGCACTTAGAGCATTCTCTGATGATTCACCTGTGCTTCTCCTACATATTTATTCATTCAAGATCACACTCACAACATCATCAAATTTTAAGATTTTAGAAGCAGATGCAGAATTACTTACTGCCATAACCACACTATCCCAACTTTTAGGTAAAGAACATAAAATCAAGAGAGCCTTTACTTCATCATCAAAAACAATATTGACTGAAGCTAACTGATTTACCAAACCATGGAAATCACTAAGATGAGTATGTATCGATTCACATTCTTGTATTTGCAAAGTAAATAGCTGCTTCATAAGAAATACCTTATTAAAAGCCAAGGGCTTTTCATATAAATTCACCAAGGATTTTATCAACTCTTCTGTTGTCTTGCACTGTGATAAGTTGGAAATCACAGACGATGCAAGGCTCAATCTTATGGAACCCAGAGCCTTCTGATCAAGAACACTCCATTCTTCATCCTTCATATCTGTGGACTTGCATGCAACCCCACCCAATGGTAAGTACAAATCCTTCTGATATAGATAATCCTCTATCTGTATCCTCCAATGTTGATAATTTTTGTCGTTAAAATTCTCCATTCGTAACTTACTTTCTTCTGCCATTGCTAAACTCCCACTCAATCAGAAAACTCTGTGAATGACCTGTAATCAAACAATAACCTGCTTCCTGCAAATCGTAGCTCTGATACCAACTGTTAGGAACCCCTTATCCAACAGAAGCACAATTGATTACTTTCTTATAAGCAATTAAACATGGAATTATACCAGAATGATTAAGTCACTAAAAACTTGAGACAACAAAGAATTTAAGAGACAATACACACTCTTGTATTAAATATTATTAGAAGAAAATACAATAAGGAAGATGCCACTTCTTCCTCCACCTCAAAGGCTTGCCACACCTCAAGACCTTCTTCCCTCTCTCTCTTGCTCAACACAACCAACTCAACAACCTGAGTTGTTATCCCCTCCTTGAATGCTTCATCTGATCTCCTTGACCTTACACCTGTAGATCTCCTTGACCTTGCTCCTTGCTTCAATGCTTTTACTTACTTGCTTGATTTATAATACATGCCTCATGGGTCTTTAAATAGAATCCCATGCATACAAAAATAGAACTCTAATTACAATAATTAGACACGCAGCTCGTGACTATAATTAGCCCCTAAACATGCAAACACTCGCTTCACTTCACTGACTGTTCGTCAACAGCAGTTTTGGAACCGCCACAGGCGACCGACGTCGGTCCCTGTCTATCTGGTGCTGACCGACGTTGGCTGACTATCTACTGACGCCGATTGCCTTCTGCACTGGTCATGATCGACGTCAGTCATGCTGCTGATGTCAGTACTTCTGGATCTTTAGCAACCTCTTGTTTCTTTGTGTCTGCAACAGTTGAAGCTTTTAGCTCCACACCCTAACAGAGACCTCATTTGTAAAAGGGCTTGGAAATATTAATAGCAAACACTGCCAAAATTGAAACAATTTTTGAGACTTTGTGCTCAAATTTATAAATCATATTTTGTTGAATGAATGAGAAGTAGGTTATTTCAGACTTTGTGTTGAAGTTATCTGTGTTGTCTAGGAAACAATTTCTTATGTTTTCTTTCCTGATAATCTCTTGTTTATCTGATTTAATAAGCAAAGTGGGTGTGTTTATATTATCTAAGAGCGTTTCTAAAAGTAGAGGATAGACTTTGAGCTTTTTTTATCTTTGAGATTCAATTATCTTTTGTAATTTTAGATGAAGACTTTGTGCTTTGTTTTACTCTATGGTTACGCCTGTTCTAGATCGGTGAGAGAAGCTACGGAAGACTTTGTGCTTATGTGAGTGTTCTTGTAGACTTTGTTACTTCAGGTGATCTCCTACTCTCTATTTGATACCATTTCTAAAAGAAGAGGAGTGTTGTCAGCTAGAGACCAAGATTTCTTTCTTTTGTTCTTTGTACATTAGCTCTGAAAAAAAAGAGGTAGATGCTATTATACCACCTCATGTATTACTTTCTGCTTAATTATATACATACATATAGCACGTGAATATTTATAGAGAACCTCTCCTTGATGAGAGGAGAGATTTACTTCATCTACATCTGGTAAACCCATACTTGTCGTGGTGTAAATCTCCTTATGCTATGGTTGATATCTCTATTTTGTCTTCACTTAGTTGACGACAAAATATTCTCCCAACAATTTTTTGGCGACTCCGCTGGGGACCTCGGATGTGCAGTCTGAAACCTTAAGTTTTAGGTTGAAGTAGTCCCTATCCTTATCCATTACATAGTCTGGCGACTCCGTTCCATGTCTTACCCATTATCATTATAGCCTTATCACCTGATATCCTCCACCTCCATTATACTATCTGGTCTGTAAGACCAGAGCCACTAGGGATTACGGATGTGCATTTTGAAGCCTCAAGCTCCAACTTGAAGCAGTTACAGTCCCTTTTTCCATTTAAAATCTGGCAACTCCACACTACACTAGAAGCCAGAGAGCTAAAGGTGTTCTTGACCCCGTGTTTGAGTTGGCACAACAAAGTAACTTTGATCTCTTTCCTCCGTCACCTTTCCTCCCACGTTCTAAGAGTTTTCCTCCTAACTTTATCAGGTCACCGACACAAGATAGAGATTTTTTTCCTGCTGTTAATCGTGCCCTACCTATAAATACCCCACCAAGATTTGTTATCCCACCATTTAATGATCCTAACATAATGGCTCAAGGCCCGTGGGGTAATTCCTTTGGTTCTCTCAACTTAACTGCACCGTTGCATGAACTACCTTATAGTTTTAGGAAAAAAATTCCTAAGTTTTTTGGTGATGAAAAGGTTCATCCTGATGAGCATATTGCTGCTTTCTCCATAGCATGTGGTGTGATCAGCATAGAATTTGAAGATGTAGCAGTTAGACTTTTTGTAAAAACTTTGCAAGGAGCTGCCGCAGATTGGTTCTACCACCTGCAGGCCGAGTCAGTAACAGACTGGGATACTCTCAAGTCCAAATTTGAAGCTAAGTTTAAACCTACTGAAGATGCACACGCTTTATTGGCTCAGCTAACACAGTTGAAAAAAGAATCCCAGGAACCCATGAGGGATTTTACAGATAAATTCAACAAGTTGAGAAATCAAATTCCAACTGTGGCTCAGCCCACTCTAGAAAATCTCAAGTGTTTTTTTATCAATTCACAGCTTCCCGAAGTAAGTTTCCTATTGAAGCGAGCTGGCCATATAGATCTAGCCTTGGATCAAAGTTTGGCTACTGAGATTGAGGATGATCTTATCCTGGCAAGTAAGATCAAAAAAGACCCTAGTAAAAATAAATTCCCTTCATCTGCTAAAAGTTCTTCAGGTACTATAGATCTTATAGTGCAAAAATTGACGAATGAACTGATAGCTTTGAAGATGCAAATGGCCCAAGGTACGTCTGCTCCTACCTATCGAGATGCACCCAAGAGAATGTTCTAGAATCAGTAATATCAAGGTAATGCTACCTGGAACCAAGGGAAATCCAATCACCTACCTCCCCCTCTAGGGAGATTAGCTATTGAAGCAACACCTGCCAATTCAATGATCGATTACCTGGAAGCTGAGCACGACAATTCATTTCAACCTCAGTTGGACCAACAAGAAGATGCTAATCTCTTCGATGAACATGAAGAGGAATTAGCTGGCGACTCCAATATCACTTTCTTGGATTACCAAGATGAAGTTGGAAGTAAAAGGGAGGGTTTGGATGGATCTTACGCTATTTTCACCAGATCCCGAAATCAGTCAGCTTCACAGACTGACAAAAGAAAGGCAGATGAAGAACCCCAGCCAGCGGTTTCTATCACTAAATGTGGGACTCCATTACCTCTACAACCAAAAGATCAGGTAACCCCTAAAAAAGTAAGTACTCCCAATCACCCGATATCCTCCACTTCTGTTATTCAGACCATTGTTGTACCTACTAGAGTCCCAGATGATGGGCTCTCTTTCTCTATTGCAAGTTTTTTTCAATTATTTGATATAATTGATCATGCTAGAAAGACTAAAATTCAAATGACAGAGGTTGAATATTTGAGGGCTAACCCAGAACAGTTTGATAGGTTAGCAGAATATGTAAAAAACAAAGTCATCCCCGTAGGACAAGATTCTTTGAAGGTCATTCCTGATCCCCCTAAAGACAAACCAGCCCAAAACAATCTTGTTGTAGCCCCTCCTGTCGCTCCCAAAAAAATAGAACTTTTCTATGTTTCCCTACTTATAAATGGTTATAAACTGAGTAATTGTATTATAGACTCTAGAGCTTCAGATAATGTCATGCCTACGAAAGTGGGGGATTCCCTTGGCCTGACTTTGACCAAAACTTTTGGGAGGTGTTTTTCCATGGAAAATAAGCAACTCCCTCTTTTTGGTCAAATAAAAGATGCTCAATATGCCTTTGCGGCTTTTCTGAAAAAATGGATAAAAATGACAGTTTTAGTGGCCGATGTTTCAGCATCTTACGGCATCCTGATTGGGCAAAATTTTTGCAAAGATGTTGGAGGTGAGCTAAGTATGGACTTGTCAGAAGCAAGGATCCCAGTTCAAGGTGTCATGAAGAAGTTACTTCCTAAAAAAGAAGCAAGGTATGTAGTCACCCGATCGTCAGCACCAAAATCTCAAATTTTATTTGAGTCCTCAGGCATGGGTAACTACTTCCTATCTACAGACGAAACCCATGAGGCATCTGTTGAAACTCCTTCGGGTGATAACTTGAGATTGAGTTCGACTGGCATAGTGAGAAAATCGACAAATCAAGATGAACACATGGAAAAGCCTCTTCCCCCAAACAAAGGAGTTTTCAAAAAAAAGTAGCATCTAACGAGGTATGGACTTTAGAATTTGACGATAGCTGCTCCTCTATTGGATCGGGAGCTGGGGTTGTGTTGGTATCTCCTCAAGGAGATATTATTCCTTTGTCTTACAAATTGTAGTTCAACAATACCAACAACACGGCTAAATATGAATCCCTATTGCTTGGACTATAGGCTGCCAGAGAAAGGGGCATTAGGCTACTCCATGCTAAAGGGGATGTTGAGTTGATAGTCTGCCAGGTGAAGAACCTCTATCAGATGAAAAATGAAAGGTTGCGCCACTATCGCACCCTGGTCTGGGATCAGATTAAAATTTTTGACGCTTTCAACATCTCTACCATTCTAAGGGAATCCAATGACTGAGCAGATGCATTGGCTGTCTCTACCACCCTTCTAGTCTCTCACCTAGACTTTAAGGGAGATAAGTATACTATTGAGCTGATCTTTCGACCAAGTGTACCAGATAATGCTGGCTACTGGCAAGTGTTTAACAATGATGATCAAATCATAGCCTTCTTGGAGTAAAAGGACAATTTCAAACAATTGTGTTTTGAAGGTAATGAACCCCGAGAATATGAAACAACTCCTAAGACCAATACGGATACAGGTGAGAATTTTCTATAGCTTAAGGGGAATAAGATTCCCAAAGGTCTGGTTTCCCTAGAGAAGTTGTTTGATAACCATGACAAGTTTATTAAACAACAACGAACAGATTCAAATTCTTCCCAAGATTTTGATTAGATCAACTTGGGAACCAAGCGTGATCCTAAGATGGTAAACATTGGGAAATGCTGCACTCCCAAAGAAAAATTTGAGCTTGCTAGTCTACTCCGCCAGTATATGGATGTATTGGCCTATTCCTATGATGATCATGAAATCACTCAGGCCAAATGACATCCGTCACGACATTCTCCTAAAAGCCAACTCTGTACTTTACAAGCAAAAATCCAGGCAATATAATCCAAAAATCTTAGGTACTATTTTAGCTGAGATACAAAAGATGTTGGATGCCTGGGTAATTTTTCCAATCCATCACTCAACATGGATTGCCAACATAGTACCTGTCAGAAAAAAGAATGGCAAAATTTGAATCTGTGTGGATTTTAGAAACTTAAATCAGTTGTCTTTAAAAGATAACTACCCTCTTTCCATCATAAATCAAGTTCTACAGATGGTAACAGGTTTAGAAATGTTATCAATGCTAGACGGCTTTTCAGGGTACAATCAGGTCAAAGTTGAAAAAGAAGATCAACACAAGACAATGTTCACCACGCCTTGGGGCACATTTGCTTACCAAAGAATGCCTTTTGGTCTAATAAATGCAGGTGCCACTTTTCAAAGGGCGATGGATCTTGCTTTCAAAGATGAGATGAAAAAATTTATTGTAGTATACCTGGATGATCTGACGGTTTTTTCAAAACATCATTCTGAGCATGTTCACCATTTGCAAAAGATACTGGAACGCTGTCGTCAAAACGGTATCTCTTTAAACCCAAAGAAATATGTTTTTAGAGTAAATGAAGGGAAACTTCTTGGACACATCGTGTCCCGAGAAGGTATTAGAATTGATTCAGAAAGAGTCAACTCCATCTAGGAACTTACTCTGCCTACCAGCAAGACCACAGTTCACTCTTTCTTTGGAAAGGTGAATTTCCTCCAAAGGTTTATTTCCTATTTTTGCTAAGAAAACCCATCATATTGTCAACATGATGAAGGGCAATGCTACATTTAGGTGGACTACTGAGGGTAAATCAACGTTCAAAGAGATTAAGGAAGCAATCACCCGTGCACCAATCTTGGTCTGCCCAGATTACACTAAAAGTTTTAAAATATATAATTATGCCTCCAAACATACACTATTGGCTATTTTGGTCCAGCAAAATCTAGAAGGTGCAGAATCTCCTATCTCATTCATGAGTTGTCCACTCAAGGATCATGAGCTAAAATACTCCCTTATGGAGAAGCATGCATATGCTGTGGTCAAAGCGGTCAAATATTTCAGGTTTTATATCTTGAACTCTCACATCGAAGTTCTCATACCAGACACTACAGTAAAATCCATTTTGACTCAGCAGGAGTTCGATACAAAGAGAGGTAACTAGATTGCCAAAACTCAAGAGTTTGATTTGTACATCAAACCAACCAAACTCATACGGAGGAAAGGTCTTTGCCAGTTGATTGCCAACAACATTCTAGGCAAAGCAGAAAGTGAAGAAGTAGAGATCGAAGGCAGGCCTACGGTCCTCTTTGTTGCCACTACTGACGAATGGTATTCTGACATTGCTCATTATTTGACATATGGTGAGTGTCCCACTCATCTTTCTTTTAAAGAGAAATGGAATGTTAAATTGAAAGTAGTTGGTTATGTCTTGTGGGACAATAGTCTTTACAAGAAAAACCTGGATGGGCATTTCTTCGTTGTGTTGACAAGGCGCAACAAGAAAGACTCTTAGAATCTTTCTACAATCTGGCCTGTGGAGGACATTTTTTCACACCGGTGACGGCACACAAAATTCTATGAGCAAGGTATTATTGGCCCACGCTGTTCCAAGATGCTTACAAATGGGTACATAGGTGCGAATTGTGTCAGCAATTCGTTGGAAAGCCTAAGCTGCATGCTTTGCCTCTCAAGCCGGTAGTGATCGAAGAACCGTTTCAGTAGTGGGGTATTGACTTCATTGGGGTAGTCAACCCATCTTCAAGTGCCGAACATGATTATGTCCTCATGGCAATAAATTACTTTACTAAGTGGGTGGAGGCCATCCCAACCAAGCATGCTACGTCTGAAGTGGTATGCAACTTTCTCAAAGAAAATATCATCTCCAGGTTTGGGGTCCCACTGAAGATCGTAACAGATAATGTGGCCTATTTTTTATCTCATGAAATTACTCAATTCTATTTTTATTATGGGATTATCCTATCCCATACTTCAGATTATTTCTCTCAAGGAAATGGCCAAGCAGAATCAAGTAACAAGAACCTGGTGACTATTATCAGAAAGTTGGTGGACAACAATCAAAGAACATGGCACAAAGCATTGTATGATGCTTTGTGGGCAGATAGAATAACACCCAAAAGGGCTATAGGTATGTCCCCTTTCCAGCTTCTTTATGGTTTGAATGTTGAAATCCCCATCACCCTTGAACTACCAGCGCTTAGGTTAACTAAAGCAATCAAAGACTCAACTTTCAAAAGCTCAGTCGATAAAAGAATCATGTATCTAAGCGATCTAAATGAGCGTCGAGTTATGGTAGTAGATCGAATTAAGGAACATCAAAACCGGGTAAAGACACTCTTTGATAAGAAAGCTAAACTTCGCAAATTCCAAGTCAGAGATCAAGTCTTCTTGTGAGACAAGAGGCGAGAACCAAAAGGGATGCACGGCAAATTTGACTCCCTATGGAGAGGCCCGTTCACCATTCGACAACTCTGTGGTAAGGCCAGCTTCTTGCTGGAGTACCAAGATGGAACACCATTTGCACTACCTCACAGCAGACAACATCTGAAGCTGTTCAATCCTTGAGACTTGGAGAAGTCCATTTGTATATATGTACAATTTTTATGTTTTGTCTGTTTGTCTTTCATTTTTAGCCTGACTCCATAGCCCAATGGCTTGGATAAAGGCACTTAGAGACTGGTTTCTACTCCTGGTAATCAATTTAATTAATGAAAGTTCCCCAGCAGGAGCCAACTGTTGTTTCCAAAATTAGATTAGCCCATTTTCGGGAACAACCCCCTACGAAACTTGTATGTTTCATCTTTTGTCTCTCTAAGTTTGTTTTCAAGATGAATTTCAAATTCATTCTCGGCTTGGCCTAAAAACATGAGAGTGATCACAATCTCATTGCGACCAAGGAACCCCTCTCCCAGATTGCCTCTTCCAGAGTTGGTCTTTTCTTCTTTTGTGTACAGGTGGCAAATTTTGCCGCCAGTGCATTTTTGACCCTTAGAAAGCAAGGGCAGCAAAATTTGCCTCCCCTACATTTTTCCTACAAGAGTGGCAAATTTTGTCATCCTTGCATCTTAGCCTACAAAGGCGGTAAAATTTGCTGCCCCTGCATTTGAACCCACAAAGACATGCAAGGGCGACAAATTTTGCCGTCTGAGCATGCCTCAATTTTTGTGCGCAATATTTATTGCCGCGCACAGTGGGTTGTTGGGGTCAATTTTTACCACATATAAACTAATTTGAGCCTCATTTCTTCTCATTGTTTCCTCCTCTCCTCCTGCCCTTTATGTCTAGATGATCTGGTGAGTGACTTAAAGAGCGTTTTCACATATTTGAGCATGTGGTGCACGCGGCTTTCCAGGTCAGTCTCATGTTTTACATTATTTTGTTTTTCTTGCTCTTCCTTAGTCTCTTTTATCATTTTTAGAGTATTATGGGAGCTTCCTACCTAAAGGGATGGCTAAAAATGTCGTCCCTCTCCCTTATTCGTGGGCTTCCTCTCCCGCCATCTTAGACGGCGATCTTTGCCGCCCATGCTTCGGCCCCCAAGCCATCCTTACGCGCAGGGCTGACGAAAATCGCCGCCCCCCCTTGTCCCCAATGTGCTTACCTACATGGGCCGCAATTTTTGCCGCCCCTCCGTATTTTTTTTTCTTAATTATAGGGGTGGCAAATTTCACCGCCCCTAGTTTTTGCTTTGCCTTCCCTGCAAGGGCGGCGAAATTTGCTGCCCCTGCAGGCCATCCTTGCAGGGGCGGCGATTTTTGCCGCCCTTACTTCTTCCTCCTCTAGCCTGTAAAGGCGGTGAAATTTTCTACCTATGCAGGCCATCCCTGCATGGGCAGCAAATTTCACCGCCTTTGCACTCTTTTATTCCAACCTGCAGGGGCAACAAATTTTGCCACTCGTGCATCCCTTCTCCAAATTTTGCCAACTCTCAAGAATTTTTTGCGTTGATTTTTTCTTTCCTTTCTTCCTCAATTTTTTGTACTTTTTCCAACCCAACCTTTTTAAGTGACCTTCGTTGACCATGATCACTTAAATTGCACTTTCTCCATTCATCCACTCTCTTCTAATCTCGCAATCATGTCTGCAGTACCCTTAGAGAGCTCTTGTTCATCGGCACCTGTTCAGCGAAAACCAGTTCCCATGTCTGAGGCATCTCCAAAAAAGGTAAAGACCATGAAGTAAAAGTATCAGGGCATCTTTCCACTCACATCAGTCTCCTCAAATGTCGATGACATTTGAGACACCGAGATTGGCCACGTAGACATGGCCGAATTCCTGGCACGAACAAAGGCGACAAATCCAAGCACCGAGATGAAGAAGATCGTCGAAAGTAACATCCACCTAGTGGCCACCTTTCCAGTAGCAGCACATCATACTGAGTTCATTCTCCAATGTGTTCACTTTTACAACAAAGAGACCAGGTCGGTCTCAGATGCCAGCGACAACATGGTGATTCAGTTGGACCCCAAATTCATGGATAAAATTTTCATGTGTCCTCTAGCCACTAAAGTAACCAAGATTGACTTCATAAACGCAGAGAGGGAATACGATAAAGACCCTGAGAGGGCAAAGAAGGTCATGAATTAAAAATGACTGAAAACCCCCAAGACCAGCTTATCAAGATGGCCACAGAACTTTCCAAGGAGTGACTTTATTGAGGAGGTTGGGGACTTGATCACCCTTCTCAACAGGGTACAAGGCCTCCCGTCCTCTTCACTGTTTCATGAATGGATGTATCCATTCATTAAAATCATCCTCCAGGGCAAACAAGTCATCTTTTGGGGAGAGCAGATCAACAATTCTCTCCATGAATAGCTAACCAAGGTGCAGACCTCTTACAAGTTCTATATGACTTCGTACCTTGTGTACATAGCTACCGTAATGTAAACTTTTCCAGGCTTAACCATAAAGGGGGATAGAAAGGCAACCCCAATGTACTCATTTTACCCTCAGCTGACTCTGCAAGGATCAACCCGCCACTTCAAGAGGGTAAATGATGCCTTTTTTGCCACATTTCTATGCCTCTTCGACCCTCAGCTTGAGAAGAAGAGAGTATCAGATGAGGCCTGGACAGTGGTTAATGATTATGGCTGCATGTTCCTTCAGTTCCCCACCTTCTGCTATCTTCGAGTTGGCTTTTTCCAAGGCTACCCCTACATGCTTCCCAGGTTCTCTTCACGTAAGCTAGTACTAATGGAACTTTGCCGAAAACTGATTGTCATGCATACCCGACAAATGGAACTGAAGAAACCAGGTTTCAGGTTTCCAATTGAGATTGGCAGGTACTCCATTGCAACAACAGCCAAAGCCAAGGTCATGTAAATTGAAATGCAGATGGTCACTCTAAGACCATTCAAGAGAAGAGAAAATTTTGACTACAGGGGTATCAAGGACAAAATTAGAAGGAAAACCCAGTTCCACGAGCCCATGATTGAAGACATCTGGATCGACCTAAGGATGGCTGAGGAAATCAGGAAAATGGACTTCTGCAGGCTGACCCTAGAGCAAATCGAATACCTGGGACTTGCAGAGATCCCCTCTAGCCTGATCAATGATAAAAATGTTATCAATAGAAAATACCTGGCAAAAAAGGTCAATGGTTCCCCTCTTTCTCCAACACAGTGGTCTCAGAAGGAGCTGACTTCTCTGAAAAAGAGATTCGAACCAATATTGGCTAACACCAATGATTTGTTAGTGGCCAAAGGGATCGTCTTGAAAGAGTTTGTCACAAGATCAGAGGTTGAATACCAAGTAGAGTTGAAGAAGAAGGCTGAAAATAGAACCAAAAACAAAGATGATGTACCTTCTCCTTCTAGGCCACACAAGCCTAGAATCATCTTTGTATCTAAGAAATCTAAGACTGCAAGAGAGCCTAAAGTGGCAACAAAAGGAACTAAGGAACAGAGTCCTCAGACACATGCAGCCCAGCCCATGGAGATAGATGATCAACCAAAAGGGCAACCAGGCACTTGACCTCCACTTTCAACAAAAGAAGTGCAACCACTCAAGAACATCTCTCCTTCTCCTCCTTAGTCTCTCGTGGTACCCTCTTCTCCTATCTCTCTGATCAGTGTTCCCTCTTCCAAAGCTGCCTCTCCTTCCAAAGTCATATTCGGTGATCCTTAGGACACTTTTTGAGGTTCTCCTCGCTCTTCTGGGTCTATTCCAAGTTTATCATCTCCTTCCTTCAACTTGGCAGCAAGCCCTACACAAGAGCCAGAATCAGTGGTTGGTGCAGTTTCACCAATTACTCAAACTACAACTACTGTCACCACTAGCAGTGTAGAAGCTACCACAATAACACCAGTTGAGACAACTATTGCCACAATAGGTACTTCTCTCTTGCCCTGGATGTCAACATTCACCCCCAAAAGAAAGAAATTAGACATTTCTCCAGATGACTTTGACTTTGGCAAAATAGTGTCGGTGAAAGCGAAGGCTCCGAAGAGGCCAAAGATCCTCTCCAAATTGGTCGAGGAAAAAGGGCAAATTTTTTTAGAAATTGCCAAGCCTCCACAGGACGCAACCCTTGAATATTTTGAGATGAGTAGCTATTCCATCTCTCGTGTTGAACTTGGCAAAGTTACTCACAAAGGTGCGAAAAGCGATCTTCAGGCTGCTATGGACATCATGGTCCAGAAATTCGATCGAGAAAAGGAGATGAAAGATTATTACAAAGCCAAAATGGAGTAGCTAACGACAGTAATAAGAAAGTTCACCCTTCCCCCTGAAGCAACAACTCTAGAGGCCTTCTCCATAGATGACCCAGTCATTCAAAAAGCAAAAAAGACTTACTTGAAAGGAAAAGTCCTGGAGGATTATATTGAAAGAATTCACACTCAGGGAGTTTCTTTGCTATCAGAGGTTGCAAAAAAGACAGTTAAGATGAAGAAGGTAAAAGCAGAGTTAGATGACTTTGTCTCCCTTATCTCTCAAGAGATCGATAATTCTGAAAAGGATCTTAGCAAATGGAAGGAGATGAAGGATCTGAAGAAAAGCACCTTGATATCTATCGGTGTTATCTCCAGCAAAGACTCTTATGTTGAAATCAAGGAGTCACTGATCTTCAGGATTTAGGTACTCAAAGATCTAATTGATGATCTTAAAGCTTTCAAGGAGGCTAGTAAGAAGAGTGACCTAAGCCTGCTGAATAAACTAGAAGAGCTGCCATGCAACCTGACTTCTAAGGACAATCAGTTCCTTCCAATAGAAGAAATGATTCAGAGCTTCAAAGAGATGATTCAGAGAGATTTTGAAGAAAAATCCTTCTCAATGTCTTCTGTGGACAGCATTCTAGATGCTCAGTTAACTTTGGAAAATCTAAAATCCAGGTTAACTGGTCATGCTAAAGCCATCACAGCATTGAAGGATGCATTGATTAGAGCCAAAATTATCTCCAAGAACACGGTGGCGCCAGACAACATAGAAATTCAGGCATCCATCACTATGTATGATGCCCATATGAAGAAATCTAGCAGCAAGAACTGAATCTCTCTCCTTATTTCTTCTTCTCTCTTTATGCACTTCTATTTTGTGGAAAGTGCATGCAATTTTGTAATTTGTAATTACACGTAAATATTTTAGAAAAATATCTCAAAGTCAAAGATGAGTCATCTTTGACTGAGATATTTTTGTATTTTATTATTTTCTAGTTTTTGAGGATTTTTTCCCTATATATAGTGGAGACCTCATTTGTAAAAGGGCTTAGAAAAATTAATAAAAAACACTCTGCCAAAATTGAAACAACTTTTGAGACTTTGTGCTCAAATTTGTAAATCATATTTTGTTGAATGAATGAGAAGCAGGTTATTTCAGACTTTGTGTTGAAGTTATCTGTGTTGTCTAGGAAATAGTTTCTTATGTCCTCTTACCTGATAATCTCTTATTTATCTGATTTAATAAGCAAAGTGGGTGTGTTTATATTATCTAAGAGCATTTCTAAAAATAGAGGATAGACTTTGAGCTTCTTTTATCTTTGAAATTTAGTTATCTTTTGTAGTTTCAGACGAAGACTTTGTGCTCCATTTTACTCTACGGTTACGCCTGTTCTAGATCGGTGAGAGAAGCTACGAAAGACTTTGTGCTTACGTGAGTGTTCTTGTGGACTTTGTTACTTCAGGTGATCTCTTACTCTCTGTTTGATACCATTTCTAAAAGAAGAGGAGTGTTGTCAGCTAGAGACCAAGATTTCTCTCTATTGTTCTTTGTACATTACCTCTGAAAAAAGAGAGGTAGATGTTGTTATACCACCTCATGTATTACTTTCTGCTTAATTATATACATACATATAGCACGTGAATATTTATAGGAAACCTCCCCTTGATGAGAGGAGAGATTTACTTTGTCCAGATCTGGTAAACCCATACTTGTCGTGGTGTAAATCTCCCTATGATGTGGTTGATATCTCTATTTTGTCTTCAGTTAGTTGACGACAAAATATTCACCCAACAGGCACTATATGATGGGCCACCTTACCCCTTGGATTAGTGACAACATGGACCTAGTTAGATGGAAATTAGATATCACTCTTTTAAGGTTTAGGAGGAGGAAGAGATTATTTGTTAACCATTTTAATTTTTCCAAAGACTAAAAGGATAAACATATGAGAGAGACATACAACTGCTAACAAACACCCCAACATGATAAGAAAATTAAAATTTTATATTCGAAATCCTAACACAAAATTTATAAGGAAAAACCCTAGGGAAACTTAGGGCTTACAATATTATGTCAATAGACGAGTTCACCAATATGTTTTATCAAATTTTGGTAAATTAGGAAGTTAATTGCTTAGATAAGATAAAATGTTGTGTAAAATCAAAATGCTACATGTGTGTAATAAATGAAACAAATTGATTTGTAACTTAATAAATTTGAAAATATGTTAAATGATGAATTTAGTAAGGAAAATATAAATTTAGATGGAAAAGTGAGATGTAGACTGTATCTAGGGATAAAATTGATTGGGAGGTTATGTTAACTAAATGGATATAGAATAGGATTTTTGGACAAGAGTGTTATAAATCAACATGAGAATCCTATTAATGTGTCCCATTTTGAGGTGAGGGATGTAGCCTACAAGTCACTCATCTCAAAATAAAAGAGTTAATTGTATCATGCTATGTAAAACTATGTAATCATGTAGAATCATGTCAACATGTGAAGAATATGTAATCATAGTATGAATGTATCACGAAGTCATATATGAGACATGTAATGTAAGGCATATAATGTTAGGTTGTGCAGCTAAAAGCTTCACTGATGCAAATAAGGAAGGAGGTTGCTGAGTGTCACAGTCACCGACGTCGGTTAGGCCAACTGACGTCGGCCAGTGGTGGACAGAAATGCAATCGACGTCAGCAGGAGTCGGTCGATGTCGGTCATCTCTAGGTAGACAGGGACCGACGTTAGTCACCTGTGTGGTTCCAAACTACGAGTTCTATAGACAGTTCATTAATGAACTGGTTATTTGCATGAAGAAGGCTAATTTTAGTCTTGAGTTGCAGATCTAATTATTGTAATTAGGTGTCTAATTATTATTTGCATGAGATCTATATAATAGACTCATGGGCTGTATTGTAATTTGTGTTAGAGAGTAAGAGAGCAAATATTAGCTCCTTCTATGTGTGAAGAGAGCATTGGTGTGTTCCTCCTAGTGCCACAGTGCCAATTATGGGTGCTGGTTTGGAGAATCAGAGGGATTTTTCATGTATGTAGGATTTTGGTCGGTGGGTGTGCAAAGCCACGTTTGGAGATTTGCATGGTAAGTAAGATCATTGATCTGTAGGTGTATGTGTGTGCAAGGTCTAAGGTTTGTAGGTGTGCAGAACTAGGTTGATCTGTAGGTGGCAACAGAATCAAGGTGACAACAACACAATAGGGAGCAAGATCAGGCAGGATCTACTTGGAGTACGGTGTGTACTCGGTTATTGAGCAAAGAGGAAGGCAAGGTAGATCCTTCCATAAGTAAGATCATTTGAGTTACAGGTTGTTGCAAGTTTAGAGGAGATCTACTTGGAGTACATTGAGTTCTTGGAGTGCGTGGAGCACTTGTGGAGTGCGTGGATCACTGGTGTACTGACAGTAGTGGATACTGACTGGTTGGAGGTGAACACCAACTCTGTGTTTGAGTTGTGTGTTGGGACCGTAAGAGAGAGAGAGATTTGAGGAAAGAATTACTGTACACTTGAGGTGTGGGAAGCCTCTAAGAGGTGTGAAGAAGAAGTGGCATCTTTTTTATTATATTATTTTCTGGATGAGTATTAATACAAGTTGTGTATTGTCTTTCATATTTTGTGTTGTTTCTGAATTCTAGTTACTTGTTACTTCTGGTTAATTTTACATATTTAAGTTGCTTGTGCTTGGTAATCAATGGTGCTTCTATGGGGTCCTAACAGTTGGTATCAGAGCTAAGGTTGCAGGGAGTACGTTTTGTGTTTGGTTACAGGTCACTCTCAAGGGTTTCTGATTGAGTAAGAGTATAGCAACGGCAGAAGGAAGTACACTAAGAATGGAGGAATTGAAAAGCATGAATTGTCAATTATGGTCTTATGGAAAGAAAGAGCAGGTAAAGATAGATTGTTGGTTGGTAGTAGATCAACATGAAGGAACTGAAGAAGCAGATGTAGCAGGTGTTGTTGCACAGGATGTTCTGGGATGTTCCTTGGATAAAGTTGAATCTTGGTTAATAGATTCTGTTGCCTCTTTCCATGCAGCCCCAGGTAGAGGGGTTAGTGAGCCTTGTCATAGTATTGGCAAAGGGGAAGTGATGTTGAAATTGCAGGCGGCCAACACATGGGTGTTGAAGAAGGTCATGCAGGTCCCAGTCTTGAAGATGCGGCTAATTGCTTCAGAAAAGTTGGGTGATGAGAGATGCACAGGAACTCTCATAGTGAATGCACTTGAATTAGCAGGTGGTAAGAAAGTAGGTACTCTTTATCTACTTGATTTTATTACTGATTCTTCTTTTGTTGTGAAGACGTGGCTTTGTAGGCTTGGTCACATGAACAAGAAGGAGATGCATGTTCTTAAGAGGAAGTCAGATGTGTTTGACAGACTTAAGAACTGGAAAGCCTTAGTGTTTTTGGAGGAGATGACAAACAGAGATCAGTGGAGAAGGTTGGACATTTCTGAGTAGGGCATTTTGGACATGGGATTGATTCAAAGGAGCTCGCGAGTAAAAAGTCATCACTCATAGGTGAACACAGTTATCGGCATCGGTCAAGGGGAACCAGCATTGGACAGACAGGCGCCGATGTCGATCATGTGCAGATCAGATCCAGTGGTGTCAGGTAGTGTGGTTGTCAGTGTCAGTCAGGGAACCAACATCGAAGACTAGGTAACATTGACATCAGTCAAAAAACTAGCGTCAGTAGAAAGGACAGTCACATGGGAACTAACGTCAGTTGGATGCAGACTGTGTGGTGATCGAGGTCGGTCACTGAGATAGATTTTGGGCTGACAGCAAGTTGTCAAGGAGTCTCAAATGCCCATGGGGAGGATTGAAAGTGTAAGTAAGCCTCAAATTTGTTATTCTTCTTCTTTATACTAGTTGCTTACTACAGAGCAGGAAGGATCCAGGAAACAATGGGAGCATGGCATGATTAGGATGCAGAACCAAACGGGAGATTTGGTAGGGTTGCCAGTCAGATGAAAGCACTGAGAGACGAATGGATACCTTAGTTAAAGAATAGAGAGAATGAACACGTGAGACAGAAGGCTAGGTCATATAGTCCTGAGGAAGCTACAGGACAATGGTACAGGGTTTGACAGGTGGATGACAAAGCATGGCTTTAGTCAGTGTCATTGTAACCATTGTGTTTGTCTTACTAGGTGGATGATGATTGCAACATTATCCTATTACTGTATGTGGATGGTATGCTAGCTAGCAGGTTTGTACATACAGGGTTTTGCTGAGCTAAGGGTAAGGTTAGTTCAGTGGCATATCATGAGGAATTTGGAGCAGTGAAATTCTTTGGCATGAGAGACATGGAAGATCACAAGTTGATTTTGTCTCCAGTGGGAGCTGATGTGAATCAGGTGTTGGCGAGATTCAATATGCAGGATGTAGAATCAGAGCACACTGAGGGCTGGACAATTTAGTGTCTGAAATCACATGAGGTCTGGTATAGACCTGAGTTTTTCCCAGCAGTGGGAGCTTTCAGAGAGTTAGGAGCCAATTCAAGGAAGTGGGTTCTCAGGTATTTGAGAGGGACCAGCAATAGGGATTCATGCTATGCAAGGTCAAGACTTCACTACATGAGTTTGTAGGTTTCGATGTGGCAGGTTACTCGGATGATAGGAGGTACACCATAGGTTGTGTGGTGGTTGGTCTTCAAAATTAAGCTTGAAGAGGGATACAAGCTAGGAAATAGATTAGATAGGGTACAGATATAGGTACAGTGTAGCTATTTATCTCTAAGTAAGAGATTGTTAGGTTGTGGAGCTAAAAGCTTCACTGATGCAAATAGTAAAGGAGGTTGCTGAGTGTCATAGTCACCGGCGTCGGTTAGGCCAATCGACGTTGGCTAGTGGTGGACAGGAATGCAACCAACAGCGGTAGGAGTCGATCGACGTTGGTCATCTCCAGGTAGACAGGGACCGATGTCAGTCACTTGTGCAGTTCTAAACTGTGAGTTCTATGGACAATTCGTTAATGAACCAGTTGTTTGCATGAAGAAGGCTAATTTTAGTCTTGAGCTGTGGATCTAATTATTGTAATTAGGTGTCTAATTATTGTTTGCATGAGATCTATATAATAGACTCATGGGCTATATTGTAATTTGTGTTAGAGAGTAAGAGAGCAAATATTAGCTCTTTCTGTGTGTGAAGAGAGCATTGGTGTGTTCCTCCTAGTGCCACAGTGCCAAGTGTGGGTGCTGGTTTGGAGAATCAGAGGGATTCTTCATGTATGTAGGATCTTGGTCAGCGGGTGTGCAAGGCCACATTTGGAGATCTGCATGGTAAGTAAGATCATTGATTTGTAGGTGTATGTGTGTGCAAAGTCTAAGGTTTGCAGGTGTGTAGAACCAGGTTGATTTGCAGGTGGCAGCAGAATCAAGGTGACAGCAACACAACAGGGAGCAGGATCAGGTAGGATCTACTTGGAGTACGGTGTGTACTCAGTTATTGAGAAAAAAGAAAGGCAAGGCAGATCCTTCTATACATAAGATCATTTGAGTTGTAGGTTGTTGCAAGTTTAGGGGAGATCTACTTGGAGTACGTTGAGTACTTGGAGTGCATGGAGCACTTGTGGAGTGCGTGGAGCACTGGTGTACTGGCAATAGTGAATACTGACTAGTTGGAGGTGAACACCAACTCTGTGTTTGAGTTGTGTGTTGGGACCATAAGAGAGAGAGATTTGAGGAAAGAATTACTGTACACTTGAGGTGTGGGAAGCCTCTGAGAGGTGTGAAGAAGAAGTGGCATCTTCTTTATTGTATTCTTTTCTGGATGAGTATTAATATAAGTTGTGTATTGTCTCTCATATTCTGTGTTGATTCTAAATTCTAGTTACTTATTACTTTTGGTTAATTCTGCATATTTAAGTTGCTTGTGCTTGGTAATAAATGGTGCTTCCGTGGGGTCCTAACAGTTGGTATCAGAGCTAAGGTTGCAAGGAGCAAGTTTTGTGTTTGGTTACAGGTCACTCTCAGGGGTTTCTGATTGAGTGGGAGTATAGCAACGACAGAAGGAAGTACACTAAGAATAGAGGAATTGAAAAGCATGAATGGTCAATTACAGTCTTATGGAAAGAAAGAATAGGTAAAGACAGATTGTTGGTTGGTAGCAGATCAGCATGAAAGAACTGAAGAAGCAGATGTAGCAGGTGTTGTTGCACAGGATGCTCTGGGATGTTCCTTGGATAAAGTTGAATCTTGGTTAATAGATTTTGTTGCCTCTTTCCATGCAGTCCCAAGTAGAGGGGTTGGTGAGCCTTGTCATAGTATTGGAAAATGGGAAGTGATGCTGAAATTGCAGGCGACCAACACATGGGTGTTGAAGAAGGTCATGCAGGTCCCAGTCTTGAAGATGTGGCTAATTGTTTCAAAAAAGTTGGGTGATGAGAGATGCACAGGAACTCTCATAGCAGATGCACTTGAATTAACAAGTGGTAAGAAAGTAAGACTCTTTATCTACTTGCTTGTATTACTGATTCTTCTTTTGTTGCGAAGACGTGGCTTTATAGGCTTGGTCACATGAGCAAGAAGGAGATGCATGTTCTTAAGAGGAAGTCAAATGTGTTTGATAGACTTAAGAATTGGAAAGCCTTGGTGTTTTTGGAGGAGATGACGGACAGAGATCAGTGGAGAAGGCTAGACATCTCTAAACAGGGCAGTTTGGACATGGGATTGATTTAAAAGAGCTCGCGGGTAAAAAGTCATCACTCATAGGCGAACACAGTTATCGGTGTCAGTCAAGGGGAACCAGCGTCGAATAGATAGGTGCTGATGTCGGTCATGTGTAGACCAGATCCGTTGGTGTCGAGTAGTGTGGCTATCGGTGTTGGTCAGGGAATCGACGTTAGAGACCAGGTAAGACTAATGTCGGTCAGAAAACTAGCATCGAGAAAAAGGACAATCACATGGGAACCGACGTCGATCGGATGCAGACTGTGTGGTGATCGAGGTCGGTCACTGAGACAGATTTTGGGCAGACAACAAGCTGTCAAAGAGTCTCAAATGCCCATGGGGAGGACTGAAATTATAAGTAAGCCTCAAATTCATTGTTCTTCTTCTTTATACTAGTTGCTTACTGCAGAGCAGGAAGGATCCAGGAAATAGTGGGAGCATGGCATGATTAGGATGCAAAACCAAATGGGAGATTTGGTAGGGTTGCTAGCTGGAAGAAAGCACTGAGAGATGAATGGATACCTTAGTTAAAGAATAGAGAGAATGGACATGTGAGACAAAAGGCCAGGTCATATGGTCTTGAGGAAGCTATAGGACAGTGGTATAGGTTTTGATAGGTGGATGACAAAGCATGGATTTAGTCAGTGTCATTGTAACCATTGTGTTTGTCTTACCAAGTGGATGATGATTGCAACATTATCTTGTTACTGTATGTGGATGGTATGCTAGCTAGTAGGTTCATACATACAGGGTTTTGCTGAGCTAAGGGTAAGGTTAGTTCAGTGGCATGTCATGAGGAATTTGGAGTAGCAAAATTCTTTGGCATGAGAGACATGGAAGATCACAGGTTGATTTTATCTCCAGTGAGAGCTGATGTGAATCAGGTGTTGGCAAGGTTCAATATGCAGGATGCAGAATTGGAGCACACTAAGGGCTGGACAGTTTAGTGTCTAAAATCACATGAGGTCTAGTATAGACCTGAGTTTTCCCCAGCAGTGGGAGCTGTCAGAGAGTTAGGAGCCAATTCAGGGAAGTGGGTTCTTAGGTATTTGAGAGGGACCAGCAGTAGGGATTCATGTTATGCAGGGTCAGGACTTCACTACATGGGTTTGTAGGTTCGGATGTGGCAGGTTACTTGGATGACAGGAGGTGTACCATAGGTTGTGTGGTGGTTGGTTTTTAGGATTGAGCTTGAAGAGGGATACAAGCTAGGAAACAAATTAGACAGGGTACAAGTACAGGTACAATGTAGTTGTTTATCTCCAAGTGGGAGGTTGTTAGGTTTTGGAGCTAAAAGCTTCACTGATGCAAACAAGGAAGGAGGTTGCTAAGTGTCACAGTCACCGGCATCGGTTAGGCCGACTGACGTCGGCCAGTGGTGGACAAGAATGCAACTGACGTCGACAAGAGTCGGTCGACGTCGGTCATCTCTAGGCAGACAGGGACTGACGTCGGTCACCTGTGTGGTTCCAAACTGTGAGTTCTATGGACAGTTCATTAACGAACCAGTTGTTTGCATGAAGAAGGCTAATTTTATTCTTGAGCTATGGATCTAATTATTGTAATTAGGTGTCTAATTATTGTTTGCATGAGATCTATATAATATACTCATGGGTTGTATTGTAATTTGTGCTAGAGAGTAAGAGAGAAAATATTAGCTCCTTCTATGTGTGAAGAGAGCATTGGTGTGTTCCTCCTAGTGTCATAGTGCCAAGTGTGGGTGTTGGTTTGGAGAATTAGAGGGATTCTTCATGTATGTAGGATCTTGGTCTACGGGTGTGCAAGGCCACGTTTGGAGATATGCATGGTAAGTAAGATCATTGATCTGCAGGTGTATGTGTGTGCAAGGTCTAAGGTTTACAGGTGTGTAGAACCAGGTTGATCTGCAGGTGGTAGCAGAATCAAGGTGACAGCAACACAACAGGGAGCAGGATCAGGGAGGATCTACTTGGAGTACGGTGTGTACTCGGTTATTGAGCAAAGACGAAGGCAAGGTAGATCCTTCCATAAGTAAGATCGTTTGAGTTGCAGGTTGTTGCAAGTTTAGGGGAGATCTACTTGGAGTACGTTGAGTACTTGGAGTGTGTGGAGCACTTGTGGAGTGCATGGAGCACTGGTGTACTGGCAGTAGTGGATACTGACTGGTTAGAGGTGAACACCAACTCTATGTTTGAGTTGTGTGTTGGGACCGTAAGAGAGAGAGATTTGAGGAAAGAATAACTGTACACTTGAGGTGTGGGAAGCCTCTGAGAGGTGTGAAGAAGAAGTGGCATCTTATTTATTGTATTCTTTTCTGGATGAGTATTAATACAAGTTGTGTATTGTCTCTCATATTTTGTGTTGTTTTTGAATTCTAGTTACTTGTTACTTCTGGTTAATTCCACATATTTAAGTTGCTTGTGCTTGGTAATCAATGGTGCTTCCGTGGGGTCCTAACATATAAGTTTCATGTTAATATATATATAACAATTAAGTATGCAATGGTAATTGTCACTGATACAAACATTGAATAAGACTACATATTAAATATGCATGATGTGAATCATGACACTACAAACAAGAGGAAAAGTGCATGTTATGGATCACATCACCACAAACTCAACAAACTTATCAAACTCAACATAAAATCATTCATAAGCATACAATTTCATGGCCATGACGCATAAAATAAAAGCACACATAATAGCATTCAATGTCAGAAACAATGCCAAAGGTCACATACAAGGGGAAATAAAATATTGTACACATAAAGCCAAGGGACACAAACAATGGAACATAAAATATCATACATACAAGGCCAAGGGAAATATACAATAGACAAGTAATGAATAACATATTATGAAAGGAAATAACAACAATGAAGCAAAGAACTAGTCAACTCGTCTATACTATGAATGTAGATCAAAGTCACATCATAGTAAAATAACATGAAATGTAGCATTATAAAGAGTATTAGTTATATCAAGATATGTGTAATTAAGTAATTTACCTTAACATGGTAAATATAAATGTCATAGAAAGATATAACTCGTATCAACGTAACATGTGGAATAATATGCCTCCAAAGTTGGTGTGGCCTCTAGGTATAAAAAAGACCTGCATTTATGCATTCATGTATCATGTGTAGCTTATATGTCTTACATTCTCACTCATATATTTCTAAATACATGTGCATATGAAAAAGGATATGTAATCTACCAAAGATGTGACAAATAACATAAGTGAAAATGTTAACTAGCAAACATGTCATGCTCAGGTCTTGTTTTGTTATTTTTGAATATTTTGATTTTTTTGTTTATATTTTTGAAATATTTGAAATTTGGACATAAATTGATATAGGCAAGAAAGATGAAGTACCAAGGCTTCAAAAATATAAGAATGAGAGGGATCTAAACAATTAGTAACATGTTTGGAGGAAGTGAAGGCAATCAATATGCCCCTATTGTATATATAAATCACAATAATGTAGCTCAATAAATTATGTGGAGATAATAATAAATGTGCCCCCTAGTGGGAAAGAATCAGTATATGCTCATGTAATATGTAGATATATATGTATGTGATGGTATAAGATCAATGTGAGCCATAATATGTACAAAGAGTCAATAGGAATTGGAAAGTAGCATGCCACAAAGAATGTGCACTAGGATAAAGTTGTAAAATATGTATCATCATAGGATAAATGTCATAGATGTCTAGATTAGGGTAAACAATCAAAAGGTAAGGGCAAAGTGAAATCAAAACTAGTGGATAAAATAATTATCAATGAAAAATCATATGTACACGTGTATCAAAATAGAAGAATATATAGAATAATAAAGCTAAAAAACATGAAGCTATATACAATAGATTATGTTTGTACCAATAAAATATTCCATCAATGGAAATCTTAAATGCATGTTTTGAATCAATATTCATTAATCATCTAGTATATTTTCATGTTTGTCTTACATTTTAAACATGTCATTCCAATCATATTCTATATTTGTATTAGGATAAGCATTACCAATTACACCATATTTTGGAATTTATTTATTGCTCTTTCATTTTTAATTTTTTATATGATATGAGTACCATGTTCTTTTTCTATTATTAAATTGGATATCTTTGATTGAGTATTAACTGAAGGAATGGTTTCCACTTTCTTTTTTCTCTAACATGATCCCCCTCTTAGAATGGAAATAGTCTTGCATTTATGAATAAATGTAACTTAATTATGATTCTTATCAAATGTTGACCCCTTGGAAACCATGTTTTTAATATTAGTCTTCTTAGATATATATTGCTTTTGAAATTCCTTCTTAGGCACCTCTTTGTTATGCACACTTTTGTTTTTTAGACTTCTTTTCTTTTTGTAACATTTTTTTTTACAATTTTCCCTTAAGTAATTGTTCTTGTTAGGAAAATTTAGTATTCACATGGTTATTTGTAATTTACCATATGGTAAATAGTTAGTAGGTTATATTATTATTTGGTTGTTAATCGTATATATTATTGTGATAACAATATCTCATTTATAGTTGATAGGTTAGTTGTTGAGATATTCTAGGGGATATGATACACTCTTTTTTGAGGGATGACATGTCCTATATATTTGTACGTCATGAAAGATTTTATAAGAGAGTATAATATTATAGTATATTATGTATTTGAATATTATCCTATGTGTTTGGATTCAATAATTTGTGAATGAGTTAAAACATTGCATAATCTCCTTAGATTATTAACAGTGGTATTATAGAGGGATATTAAGAGGATTGTGCAAAAATATTTTTTGATGTAAGCAAGGTGCAAATTTAGTTCTTCTGTATTGCCTCATCTTATATAAATTCCTCCACTCTGAGTTTGTGAGTAGTTTAGTTTATTTGTTTGTGTAAATTCATATTGCATACAGACACCATTAAGAAGAGATGTGAGAGGTAGAGGGGTTTGCGGAAGGATATGTTGGTTACCTTTTTTGGTCACTATATGATGGGCCACCTTACCCCTTGGAGTAGTAACACAATGGACCTAGTTAGATGGAAAATAGTTATCACTATTTTAAGGGTTAGGAGGAGGAAGAAATTATTGTTTAGCCATTTTAATTTTTCCAAAGACAAAAAGGAGAATAAGACGAGAGAGACATACGAATGCTAACAAACACCCCAACATGATAAGGAAATTAAAATTTTATATTTGAAATCCTAACACAAAATTTATAAGGACAAAACCCTAGGGAAACCTAGGGCTTACAATAGTATGTAAATAGATGAGTTCACCAATAGGTTTTACCAAAATTTGGTGAATTAGGAAGTTAATTGCTTAGATAAGATAAAATGTTGTGTAAAGTCAAAATGCTACATGTGTGTAATAAATGAAAAAATTTGATTTTGAATTTAATAAATTTATAACTATGTTAAATGATGAATTTACTAAGGAAAATATGAACTTACATGAAAAACTGAGATGTAACTATATCTGGGGATAAAACTGATTAGGAGGCTATGTTGACTAAATGGATCTAGAATAGGGGTTTACAAGATTTTTGGACAAGAGCGTTGTAACTGGACATGAGAATCCTATTAATGTGACCCCTTTTGAGGTGAGGGATGTAGTCTGCAAGTCACTCATCTCAAAATAAAAGAGTTAATTATATCATGTTATGTAAAAATATGTAATCATGTAGAATCATGTCAACATGTGAATAATATGTTATCATAGTATGAACGTATCATGAAATCATATGTGAGACATGTAATTTAAGGCATATAAGTTTCATGTTAATTTATATATAGAAATTAAGCATGTAATAGTAATTGTCACTGATACAAACATTGAATAAGACTACATAGTAAATATGCATGATATGAATCATGGCACTACAAACAAGAGGAAAAGTGCATGATATGGATCACAACACCACAAACTCATCAAACTTATAAAAATCAACATAAAATCACTCGTAAGCATACAATGTCATGACCATGACACACACAATAAAAGCACACATAATAACATTCAATGTCATAAACAAGGCCAAGGGTTACACACAAGGGGCAATAAAATGTCACACACACAAATCCAAGGGCCAAAAATAATGGACCATAAAATGTATTACATACAAGGCCAAAGGCATATACTAGCAATGATTAACCTATTATGAAAGGAAATAACAATACTAAAGCAAAGAACTAGTCAACTCGTCTATACTATGAATGTAGATCAATGTCACATCATAGTAAAGTAACATGAAATGTAGCACTGTAAAGAGTATTAGTAATATCAAGACATGTGTAAGTAAGTAATGTAACTTAACATGGTGAATAGAAATTTCATAGAAATATATAACACGTATCAATGTAACATGTGGAATAAGATGCCCCCAAAGTTGGTCTGGCCTCTAGGTATAGAAATGTCCTGCATCTATGCATTCATGTATCATGTGTGGCTTATATGTCTTAAATTCTCACTCATATACCACTAAATGCATGTGCATATGAAAAAAGTATATGTCATCTACCAAAGACGTGACAAATAACATAAGTGAAAAATTTAAATTAGCAAACATGTCATGCTCGGGTCTTGTTTTTTTATTTTTAAATATTTTGATTTTTTTGTTTGTATTTTTGAAATATTTGAATTTTGGACATACATCAATATAGGCAAGCAAGACAAATTACCAAGGCTTCAAAAACATAAGAATGAGAGGGATCCAAACAATCAGTAACATGTTTGGAGGAAGTGAAGGCAATCAATATGCCCCTATTGTATATATAAATCACAACATGTAGCTCAATAAATTATGTGGAGATAATAATAAATGTGCCCCTAGTGGGAAAGAATCAATATATGCTATATATGTATGTCATGGTGTAAGATCAATGTGAGCCATAACATGTATAGGGATTCAATAAGACTTGACAAGTAGCATGCACAAAGAATGTGCACTAGGATAAAGTTATTGTAAAATATGTATCATCATAGGATAAATGTCACAGATGTCTATATTAGGATAAATAATCAAAATGTAAGGGCAAAGTGAAAACAAAACCAGTGGCTAAAATAATTATCAATGCAAAATCATATGTACACGTGTATCAAGATAGAAGAATAGAGAGAATAACAAAGCTAAAAACATGAAGAAGCAATGTACAATATATTATGAGTGTACCATTAAAAGATTCCATCAATGGAAATATCATATGCATCTTTTGTATCAACGTTTATTAATCATCTAGTATATTTCCATGTTTGTCTTGCATTTTAGACATGTAATTCCAATCATCTTCTATATTTGTATTAGTATACACATAGCCAATTGCACCATATTTTAGAATTTATTTATTACTCTTTCATTTTTAATATGTTATATGATATGAGTACCATGATCCTCTGCTATTATTAAATTGGATATCTTTGATTGAGTATTAATTGGAGGAATGATTTACACTTTCTTTTCTTGGTCTAAACATGATCCCCCTCTGGGGAATGGAAAGAGTCTTGCCTTTACGAATAAATGTAACATAATTATGATTCTTATCAAATGTTGCCCCCTAGGACTTTTAATATTAGTCTTCTTAGGTATATATTGCTTTTGAAATTCTTTGTTAGGCACCTCTTTGTTATGCACACTTTATTTTTTAGACTTCTCTTCGTTTTGTAACATTTTTTTTACAGTTTTCCTTTATGTAATTATTTTTGTTAGGAAATTTAGTGTTCACATGGTTATTTGTAATTTACCGTATGGTAAATAGTTAACAGGTTATATTATTATTTAGTTGTTATATATTGTTGTGATAACAATATATCATCTATAACTTATAGGTTTAGTTGTTGAGATATTCTAGGGGATATGATACACCCTATTTCGAGGGAAAACATGTCTTATATATTTTTAGATCAGGGAAGATTTTGTAAGAGAGTAAAATATAATATTATATTGTATTTGAATATTATCTTATATGTTCAGCTTCAAGAATTTTTGCATGACTTAAAACATTGTATAATCTCCTTTGATTATTAAAAGTGGTATTATAATAGGGATATTGAGAGGATTGTGCAAAAATATTTTTTTGATGTGAGCATGGGGCAACGTTAGTTCTTCTGTATTGCCTCGTCTCATATAAATCCCTCCACTCTGAGTTTGTGAGTAGTTTAGTTTATTTTTTTGTGTAAATTAATATTGGTGTTTGGGAGGAACACTATTTAATTTAATTTTTCCTATCCTTATGAGTTTTATTTAGTGTCCTGATCTTATTTTGCATCAAGTGCAGAGAATATGGATCTCCACAACTCCCACTTACTCGCCCGAGTAATCTTATCTCTTATTTCCAAATAAGACCTTTGCCAGTTCATGAGCAGTCATAAGATTTGGATAACATTCCAGTTATGTAATTAATTTGTTTATCATGCATCAAAGGATGATCTATGGTTGTATCATACATTAATAACACTACTCTATCAAACATACTATTACTAAAATCATGATGTTCCTACAGTTGTCCTTCATATGGCTTGTACCTTTATGCAATCTCCATGCAGTGTATAGTCTTTGTGGAATTTTCAAAGACAACTCAATCCAAAATCAACATACAAACAGTGAGATCAAAGGCCTATTATCCATAGTTTCAGCAAGCAAATTCTTTTTAGAGGATAAATTCTTCACACCACAATTCACGCAATGTACTTGACTCAGGTGCCCTAACTAGTGTGTCCCTTCCAACTCGATCGCAGCTCAAGCTCAAACAAATATTGGTTATATTGTTTTTATATTTCATGTTATTGATATTTTAAGTTTTGCTTTAGTGAGTCAGTATGTATAGTAGGTTTGTAATATTTAATGTCTTTTATAGTTTGGTTATTTTTTTATTGTAAGTTTAGTCAAGGTTGAATATTCACATGGTCTTTTTTATCAAAGTTTTTGTCCTATGAATAGTAATTAGAGTTTTGTCCATTATGAGTTGAGTCTTTTTTTAATTTAGAAGTTTTATTTTTTTGAATATTAGCATTTATATTATTTATTATTATTTAAATGTTGATTTCAAATATTGGTTTTATGGTAAAAGGGTCAAAATCAAAAACTCAAAAGTGTCAAAGTCTTTTTTATTGGGTCATTGTCAAGTATGTTAATAAAGTCCTCAATGTAAAATTCATCATTATAATGGATGAAATTTTAGTGAAAACTGACATCCATATTATTTCACATTACGGGAAGGAAGTTATAATAAACCCAAACTATTGAGCCTCAAAGTCAAATCGACTAAGTAGCAGATGAAGGAGGTCAGAGGCAACAGAAGAAGGAGGCTTTCTATGCTTCTCATTAGCCACTAATGATAAGGTTACTTCTACTTTAGTGGCATGTATTTTATTTTTTAGTTATGTGGTGTTGTGTTTGCATTTATTTTTTAAGTATGTATGATTTAATAAGAACAGATGTGTATTTTTGTTCACTTGCATATGTGGGCTATCCTTATGCAATCCCTTGATGTAAAAATGTATTAGAGTACTGATCAAGAATTATTATAGCACTCATGAATCTTAAAAATGTTAGTGGTGATCTAGAAAACTACATGAGGTGAATAGGTTGAAGTCCCCCTATTCATGTCCAAGGTTGTGGTAAACATGTTGAAAACCATGGAAGGTTGACAAGGAGTGACTTTCGTTTTGGATCAAGATCATGAGGCCAGCTCCACTGGCAACACATTGTAGTTTGAGAATAAGATGTGTTCTACCATGTAAACACTAATGCAAGGTATGTGAGAAAAATTTAATATTCACATAGTTATTTGTAATTTACCATACGGTAAATAGTTAGTAAGTTATATTATTATTTGGTTGTTAGTTGTAAACATTGTTGTAACAACAATATATCACATATAGCTTATAGGGTAATTGTTAAGATATTCTAAGGGATATAATGCACCTTATTTAGAGGGAAGACATGTACTATCTATTTGTATGTCACAACGGATTTTGTAAGAGAGTATAATATAATATTATATTACGTGTTTGAATATTATCTTGTATGTTTGGCTTCAAGAAAATTTTCATGAATTAAAACACCGCATATTCTCCTTAGATTATTATTAGTTCTTGTTGTAATTTCTCTTATAATTTTTTTTGTAACTATTCTTGTTGTAACCTTTCTTTTTTTAGTGGTATTCATTTTTTACCAGAACTACGAACTAGTTTGGGACACAATCAGGGGCCCAAATTCCCAAGCGATCATCTACCACATATACCAACAATGGACATAACTGACTTGAGAATACCAACAAAAACCACAACTAGCTCGAGAATACCAATGACGACCACATTCGATCTCATATAACTTAGTGATATTTGAACTTGGGTGGGGCTTGAAATAACCAAGCCACTTTACCAATTCACCCACATCTCATTGGTTTGTTTGTAACCTTTCTTGGTGTAACTTTTCTTGTTCCAATTTCTTTTTATGTAACTTTTCTTTTAATAACTATTCAATTTATCATTGCTCTTTGTGTAATTTTTTGTTGTTCAACGGTTCCTTAGAAGATATAATCATAGTTTGAGTAGGTTTCTCACTTATAGGTGGTGTGCTTGAATCTAGTGGTCCTTTATAATTTTCATGTATTTAATAATAAGAATGATAAGATTTAGATTCATAAACAGGATGCATAGGAGGCAAAGTGATCAACTTATTTTGAAGCATGTCTCTTAGAGTTTAATTTAATTTATTGTTAACTTTATGCAATCTTTGTGAACCATTAATTGTAGGTATATTTTGTTTCTTAACCCATAATTGAGACGAAATCCTATAAAGTACAAAATTCTAAAGTAAAGAGGTAGAAATTCAATTGGCACTAGCATACTCACGATTCTTGGTATATGCAATATTATCCTCAAGTATGTAATCTTTAGATAGAGTTTGATTTTACTTTTGTAACTCTTATGTGAATTTTATCATAGTGAGCATCCAATCATGAATAGATTCACAAACACAAACTTTAAGCACTTATGATTGAATATGCATACAAATATCTTCAAAAAGGTGTGTAAAAGGTGGAGGGGGATGATGAAGAACATTATGATAAGCTCCACTTTGTATTAAATGATGGGTTACCATACTTATTGGGATAGTGATATCATGAACCACATAATTCAATATAATCCTTAGATGAATAATGGGGGTAGGATGGAAGCTATCCCAACCTTGAGGAGAAATAAAATGATTTATATTTGAAGGCACTTCCAATTCCAAATGCATAAAAGATGTGTTATTAAGAAGATATAAATATTAATCATTATTGATTTCAGCGTTAAGTTTATTTTACATCAATTTGATCTATTTCATTACATGATTAAGAAATATACTACATATTTCAGGCCAATAACATGTAATTATAACAATCACTATTTAAATTAGAAAATATACACTCTGAATATCCATTATAGCCATCATACAATGTCTAGGATAAATAACCGACCACCTAAAGAAAACTAGGAAGAATTTTTTGGAAAAATGATGTGGTCATTAATTAGAACTAGTATCAGAGCAAGTTTGAATCTTGCTGAGAGGAGAGGATATTGTCAAAGAATGCATATGTGTTTTGTATTTTACAGGTTTTGAAGAAATGAAGAAGAATGGAAGAATTCCACTAGAGAGAGAGTGAGAGAAGAAGCTAAAGACCTGGGATAGGTTGGTGCAGCTGCTGCTAGAGAGATTCGAAGACTGTGAGAATGAAGAAGAGGAAGATTTGGTGTGGGATATTGTAGACTCCCTAAAAGTCAAAGGTGGTTGAATTGAAGAAAGAGATATCCACGTGGAAGGAGAAAGAATGCAACCATAGAAAGTTGTGTAAGAGAGAAGATAAGATGATGAAGAAAATTGCCATGGAAGGCAATGTGAGAAAGGAGTTGTTATGTGAGTAGCTAAGGACAACTTTGAGAAGTATCATGGAGTTACATATGTGTACCAATGATCAAGTTATCTTTGAAGACAATAAGGAGGAGAGGCTTCTATGTGTAGATCCTAATGTTGATTTTGAGTGGAAGATGGAAGAAAGTTGCAACTATATCAAGTGACCAAAGAGTGAAGAAAACTACAGCCTTGAAGAGTTACAAGAGAATGAAGATTGCAGCCATGTGGGGTTGCAGAAAGAGGAGAAAGGAGGCATCCAAGAGGAGATGCATAAGAATGATGTGGAGGTAGATAAAAATTACAGCCATATAGAGTTGCTAGCTTCTTTGGAGGAAGCTTTGGATGAAGAGGTTGTGTAAGCAAATACACAAGAGGATATTTTGGATCAGTTTCAGTGTAATGGATGTGCTGAAAATGAATGTGTGGATGAGGAGATTTCAGCCTTGGAAGTGATTGATATAGAGCTTTTGAGAGCTCATTATGAGAATGAAGAGCATGGGGAGCATGCAAGCATTGAAGAGGAAGAGGAGAACATGCCTTGAGAGCATGAAGTGATTGAAATGTGATTGTGAGAGCTCTTGATTCCCTTATTGTGTTAGATGATGTGCAAATATGTGCACATGTGAAAGAGTGCAAAGAATGATGTTGCAACCATGAGAGAGGAGCTCCAAGTGATGGTGTATGATGTTGTGGATGATCCAATAGATGGTTGGATGATGAGTGAAGAAAGCCAGGTGAACTTTTGGTGGAGTTGGACGGTATGTGGTGGGTTAGAGTTCATGTGAAATCATGAGATGCATGATAGAGCATTTTGGAGGAGGAGGTCAGTTTCTGATAGTGGATTGGAGCCCACATGTAAATACATTGAGATATGGATATTTTTTTGGTGGAGGAGGATGGTTTGTGGTTCCACAAAGATGGTAGATGTTGGAAGTAGAGAAAGAAAAAGAAAATTCTCCAGATGCACGTGGTGTATTAGAAGGGGATGCCATGGTCATTACTCTTCATGACCAAAAGAGTGGTTTTACCACTTACCCCATCTATGTGATCAAGAGATCACATTATCTACCTCGGGTGTCTGATGCAGGAGCATCCAAGGGTTCAAGCAATCTTGCATCACCCAAAAATAAAATGTGTTTTCTCCATTTTTTAGAATAAATGGTAAGACTACAATCAAGGCAACTCATGAGAGTTGAGTTGATTTCAACCAGAGGAGAATAATGCAGTGTGAAAAAATATTATTCATATAATACTATTCATTGATGAGGTGGAAAACACTATTCATCCTAGTGATGTGTCCACAACAATATTCTTGTGTGCTTATGTGGCATGGGTCGAATTTGTCATGTGAGACATGAAAAGAGTGGTCGAAAAGAGAATCCATCACCTTTTGGAAGCTTGTGATAGTGGGGAGACAAGTTCTATTATTCTTGATTGGTATCTCCTTTTTCCTTTTGACTTTCCATGAGAGGTGGCACCAACTTTCCAAGATGCTTTGTCCTTTGTCAAAGATGACCCCATAGAGCATGTGGCATTTCATTTCCTTGGGCCTTACTATGTCTTGTTTGTCATGATTCACCCATGTGGGGCATAGATGTTGGATTGTCTTCATTCATTCTTCCTTATAAAATCTACATATGCTTGTATTTCATTTGCTTTAGTTAAGCTCAATTAAGAAGGGGCCAAGTTTTTGAGAATAAGCTTGAAAGCCTCCTTGGCTTGTGAATGCCAAGTTATGTATGGGATGAGAGATAAGCTTGTTTAAGCTTTTGTATTTGTTAAGAGATTTTAATGAGATTATGTTGAGTTTATGAATGAGTTCATGTTGTGATTATGAGATTGTTATGTGATTGAGATGATTGTAATGATTGTTGAATCCTTTATGTGGTTGGAGACCACATAAAAAAAAAGAGGTTTTTGATATTAAAAATAGTAAACGAAACCAAGAAATTGTTTTGAAAATAGGTACACCCTTTGTTTTCTAGGCTGAATTTAATAAAATAAATAAAATGCTAATTCCAAAAAAATTGTACAAAATTTTGGCAAACAAAAGCATATATTTGATCCAAGAAATATGAATAACAAAAACCTCTAATATTTTTGAAAATAGAGTTGTTTTGAATCAAATATCAACTAAATAAGGAAAAACCCTAATAGAGGAAACCCTAGTAGGAGAATAAGCAAGAAAACCTAGAGAAAAAGAGAGAAAATGTCATATTTGCACTTATCAAGATGGAAGCAAATAGAAATCAAGTCTAAATTTCAATCCTAATGGCATAAATATGAAACCATAGGAAGAAGGAAATAAACTATAAGGGAACCTAAATGTTGGCTATGTTCACTAAATAGATAGATTTGCCAATATATTTTACCTTATTTTGGATTAGTTAACCCTAACAAACATAAAACTTGCAAATTTTTTCAGATTGTATGATGTGTTTTAACTAAGCACTAATCTGAATGTAAAATGTAGAATCTTATTTGACAATTATAATTGTTGCTTACGGAAAGTACTAAGAGGATTAAGATACTTAATGTTTTACCATTTTGTGCAGGTCTAAGACTAGATATAAGATTCAAGAAAGGAGGGAAACTACATTGAGTCACTCAGATCAGACACTAAGTTTTTAGGCATGCCTAGATGAGTCTGTCAACCTTTGGATGGTGTCGACTGACACTATGTTTAGAGTCTGACCATTTTGTCTGGGTGATTATTACATCTTTATTTCCATACAAGCTGTTGCACCTACTTGTGAATTGCCTTTATGTGCAATTTTTAAAAATTGCTTGTGAATGTTATCCCATAATTTTGTCTTTTGTTTGAAACCCTAGATCCACTTTCAACACTAGGTTGTGATCTACAAAAGGGGAAAGAAGGTGGGTTGCACTGACTCCAACCACTCCCCGATGGTGCATTGCGTATATATCCAATACACTGAAGAGGGAAGTCAAATCAAATTTAGTTATCCTTTCTAGATGCATGTGTGCAATAGTGCCCTTTAATGAAGGCAACTTGTGATCTAGCTTTTGATACTTGGAAAATGACAATTATGTCTTGGCTTTTGAGGTGTTTCAGACTTGGTTAAGACCTGTTCTTTGTGATTGATAATTGAATTGAGCAGTCCTCTTGAATGTGAAAGTGTTTGAATATGTTTTATAGGTGTTTGTTAGATGGGCAATAGGCTCGAACCTACCTTGTATTTATATGCGACTCTTTGGGTACTTTCTCATGTCACCAATATGCAAAACGAATGGTCCAACCCATAAGAAGAATTTGAATTTGAAAATTAAATGTTGTTTGGTGTAAGATGAATTTGTCAGACTTGAATGAACTTGGAATTCCAGAAGCATTTGAGATTTTTGGCTCTACCCAAAAAGCAGGAAGACTAATATGATGATCTAGTGATAGTCTAAATATGATTTTAAGTAAATTAGACATAAACAAGTGAATTTATACAGGCAACTAATAGCAAACTCAGGAGGTTAGGCCAGTGGAAAGCATGTAAGTGTGAGAGTAATGTGAATAATAACCACACGTGTATGCACAAGTCATGTAAAGTGAAGGTAGGTCAAAACTATCATTGCTAAGTATCTAATACCAAATTTTAGTATCTACAGTATTTCTACGGCTTCAAAGCCACTCCCAAATTCACCTAAAAAATGTACCTGACCATTTAAATCCTTTAAAAGATATATATCATGGAGCTCAAAAAAATAATGAACCCTAAAGAACACTGAACACATCCAAACCATGTAAGATAGTAAAACTTAATAAGAATCTATATGCTTCTAGAAAATAAAGAAAAACAAAATGACATGTTGGGCCTATTTTCAAAACCTCAATGAAAATTTTATTTGAATAATATTTACTTTAGGAAAAAATGGATAAAACATTTACAAACAAACCTAAATTGCTACACATTATTTATAAAAATTAGATTCCATCACCATTTAAACTTAGAAATTTAAACACATATTTTATAAACATTTATTTGTAAACAAGTACATAAATTCTAACAAATTGAAAAAAAAAACAAAAATATCTGGTATGCTTTAAGTTATAACGACATTAAATATAATACATAATGCTTTCGACTTAAACACAACATTTTAAACATTCTTGTCTTGCATATATAATGATAATATATATGCAAAATAAGTTGTCTACGACATCAACAAAAAGTCAAAAACCCTTTGTTGTCCACATTAACCCCTCTCGATATTTCATAAAACAAATAAAATTGAAGAAATCATTGAAACAAAAATTGAAGCAACATTATGAATGAGTCGAGTCATTAGTAAACTTTGAATATCGTACAATACACTTGCATATGGACTTTTCTTTTTCAAGTTTAAGATAATCAAAGGAGTAAGAAAAACAAGTCGTCCCACTTGCAATCATGTCATCCAAGGGAGTTTTTGTTGGAAATAATAGAAAGGTCGTAAACTGAACGAAATATTCGACCCCTGTCTGTATATTCAGCTAGCAATAAAAGGAGTCACAAACACCACTTTTATTTTTTTTGGTTTTGTTGTCCTCTTTATTATTATGAGTAACGAATTTATAAATGACTATAGTAACTGCATATCGACTTGCTCTTTATTAGGTGGAGGATCAATAGAAAATTGTATTTAAATTTACTTTAAATCGTTCAAAAAATGAAATTGATGTGAGGGTTTAAATTAAGGGGAGTGCATTCACTACTCTGATAAATGGGTTTAATTTTGAGAATTGTAATGAGATAAATTTTAATGTTATTTTTTTAATTTGAATTCTACTCTTGTAAATAGAACCCTTATTTTATACTTCGACAGTAAAACGACTCTCTTTCTCTATACTCTAGAATTATTGTATCCACTCGTTACTAATAATAATTACAAAACAAGGGGAATCCTATAAGAATTTGTTAAAAGGGAAAGAATAAGCACATAAATATTTTAAATATTTGTTAATAGGGGAGAAGAACAAGCACACAAAGACAATAAGCATTTGTTAGTTAAAAAAAGAACATTGAATGTAATCCATTATTATGGGCTTCTCACCTTCTAGCTTGTTTCCCCCGACAAAATTTTTATAACATGCGATGTCTTATAAGTGACCCTTGTCCCATAATGTTTAGCAATGCAGGATTAAGCCAATCATGTAATAACCCAATTATATATTTATGTTAAGTAATTTCTAAGTGTATTTGTGTAAAGCAATTGAAGGATTCCAAAAGATATTTAATTAGGTTACTATTTTTTGTGAAATTTTATGCTTACAGAAACAGTAAATGTAATCATTTAAGGCATCACACCATCTAGCCTCTTTCCCCGATGACAAAGATTTTGGAGCATGCAATACCTCATAAATCACCTTTGCTCAAAATTCTTAACATAAGATTAACCTAATTACAACCCAATCATATTCTTATGTTAAATTATATATTAAATTATTAATTTTAGTTAGATTTATCACCATTCCTAATTATCAACATAACGTATGATTCAAATCCAAACATTATAACTATAGTATTACCACCAAATGGAAACTAACACCACCACTAAACAAATATAGAGCCTCACATCAATGAAAATTCACCTACAACATTAGAAGGCTCATTTTTAACATGGAAAGCTGCAAATATATGATGAAATCCAAAAATGTTCTCGACCCAAGCAAGCACTTTAAAAGGGAGACAAAATAGAAGGCTCTAAAAAATAGCGAGCAGCCTAAAAATAAAATGCCTAGTTGAATTGAAAATACTATAACGGCCTTATTCAGGAGAAACGTCATAAAATAAAACAGAACAAAAATTCAAAGTAAATAACGTTAAATAATTATTTTCCCTGCTAAACAATAGACCCTGAGTTGCAAAATTAATTCCTCGAATGAAAATGCACGAGATTTCTCCTTTACACACTAAAAACTTCACAAAGAAAAATACAAGACAACCTCAAAACTTAAAGATCAAAATTTCTAAAAACTTACAATTATATAAAGATTTAATTAATTGAAAAGTGGAACCAGAAAAATTGATCTAAAACAAATCCTAAAACAAACCCAAAAAAAACCACTAATGAAAATGCACATTTATTCTCCCTAAATCTTTAAAGCCCCCTCATTTTCACAAAGATACAACAAAATCATGTAAATATAAAAAAAGTTAAAACAAATGCTAAAACCATAAACAAGCACCAAAAAAACAGCTTCAAATGAATGAAAATGCATAGGAATTCCCCATAAAATACTTGAAAAACCTCATTTTTTACAAATAAAACTAGACATGCAGAAAGATTCAGATTTATATTTATCTATATATATCCTCAATCGTATAAAAAATTATTGTATAGCAAACATGGAAAGTTTTCATTTAGGGAAAAAAAAATGGAAATAAACCAAAGAATGACTGCCGCAAAATGAACAAAAATGCATTCTCCCTCAAAACACATGGAATTTCAAAAAGATATGGTAAGATCTTACAAATACGAGGCAAAAATTCTGAAAACCTCAATTGTGTAAAGATTCAATTAACTCTGTTTCACCTCTAGCATCACTTTCTCTGATTGCACCTAGCACCTAGATCTGTAGCATGACATTTGACAATGTAGCAAATCTATTAGCAATCCACTTTTTCTGCTTACACCTAGATCTGTAGCATGCCATTTGAGAGCGTAGAAATTCCATTCGCAGTAGAGAAATCTGTCTAAATGTTCATTATTAAATACAGCAAAAATTTTATCTTTCCAAAAAAAATAAAAAATATGACATTCGCTACATAAGTGTTCATTATTAAATACAGCAAATTTGTATCTTTCAAAAAATAAAATAAAATCTTAATACAAAAAATATATCAAATTGGTTGCATAGACAGAAGAAAAAACACAACTCCATCCCAAGGGACAAACAACTCCAACAAATATGAAAGAAAAGAAAACCCTACAAACAACCCCAAACAAATATGAAAGAAAAGAAAACCCTATTACAAAGTACCAATGGCAAGAAAACTAAACCCTCACCATAATCAAAATCTAGCAAGAAGGGTAAAACTGAGCACTGCCACAAAATAGATCAAAAAGATTACAAAAGTTAAAACACATTTTAAGTTATAGAAGGCTCAAATAAACAACTAAACCCCCTTATCTAAAAGAAAATAACTTGAAACCCTTAAAACTAAAAAAGAAAAAGAAATAAGCCCAAGGGCATTGTTCCTCCACATAATACCCAAGAGCCAAACCACGGAGAGCAGCCACCAAGGGAGTAGAGTAGGACGGAAAAGCCACCACACACCGCGAGGAAATATCTGTTGGGCCATAGCCAAAGCAGTTGCCAGAGATTACACGCAACAAAGAGAAACTATATGATCCAACTCCCTTCATTACCTAGTTGTAAGGAAAACCCTAACTCAAGGTTTCAAGTAGAGGAAAGAGGGATGCACAACCCATCACGATCTTCTATCTGAATGTTGTTATCCACACATAAAACCATTAGAAATATAAGCATGATTAAAAATATTTAGATTGATCAAGAAGCAGTGCATAACCACTGTTACCAAAACAACAAAGGCTTACTATTTAGCTACTTTCTCACCTCAGCTGTTGGATAAAACTGAGGCGTGTTAATATGCAATTCCCACCGTCGTCATCAATCCTTCTCATCAACCATGTGAAAGAGTGTTACTCCTAAAATATGTAGCCCAAAAGCATTTGTTTGACAGATGCATATTTTTCTCCGTGTCCATACCTATTACCAGAAACTCATCCCCGTTTTCTTCTTGTTCTACAGTGTGTAACTTATCTGAATAATCAGAAAGTGACTTGGCGGCGTAGTCATAAATAAGCATGGGCGCTCAGTGTACGCTGTATGTAAAGTGTCACCAGAATGTAGTGCATGACATGACATAAAAGACAAAAATTTCAATATGCTCTAATTTTATTTTGAATTATGTTGATATGTGTCAATATTTTATTGGATTCATAGACCAAAGATGACAAATGGCATCATATTACTGGCTCTTCCAAAAAACAAATATTATTTTTGTACTATTCTTACATCCACCTTATATTCTCATTGAGGGAAATGCCTTAGGTGTGAAAACCCTTCAAATTAAAATAATCAAGTCTGCATGCCCTTCAACGTTGACGAGGAAAATTAAAACCTAATTCTTTTGAAATGCAACTTTGATGTGACACTTCTATGACGAATTGGGAGGTATTTGGAAGGCATTGACAACTTCAAATTTGATCATCAAGAACCTTACAGAAAACAAGCCAAATAGGTATTTATATACATCAAGAGCAAACACAATCAAATTCAAGAGGAAATTCATAGCATGAGAGTTAAAGCCTACCATTTATATTTTTTTCCTCCCTCAATAACTATGAACTGGCATCCGTTCTCCTAATAAGTACCCTTTCAACTAAGATGTACACAATGGTTTTCATACAAAATCACCATGCCCATGTTTAAATTTTGAAGTGGAACCAAAGATTTTTTAAATTTTACCGAGTCTTATATAGTGTGGAGCTGAATACAAAATAAGCTCTACAACTTCCTTCGTGCCTAAGATGAGCTCAGGAAGAATTCAGCGGAAAGAATCTCAGCTCAAAATGATTCACAAAGCATCGACACTAATATTCTAGGATAAACTTTTGTTTAATATGTAGTCCGCATTATTGGGAACTAGAGTGAACCGTGAATTGCCTTTGAATCGCCTCGACTGTTAGAAATTATAATAGATCAGTCAAAGTTATATTAGACTTATCAGTAGCATATATAGTATGCCTATCAGCAATTACACCCTCGCCTAATCATGACTAGATATAGAGGCTCTGGCCAATATTTGGTCTGGAATATAATATAGAGATATAAAGGTTGCTGCCCAAAATTGAATCACAGTCCCTTTCACAAATATAAGACCCACAAAATTGGGAATACCGACATTAAGATACAATTACTGGTGAACCACAAACAAAATGGTTAATTTTATCCACCAAACAGTGAATGATGTACATTGTAGATCTCTATTTATAAGAAAAAGAATAGAAGATCGCAATCTTGAGCTGACAATTGAGACTGAAGATACATGACAATAATTTTGGAAAACCAGTTTTTTGTTCAATGATTGTCGCTGGCAAAACAGACTATTCGGTACTAGACGTGTCTTGTTTTTCACTTTAACATCAAAGTTTTTACAAACTCATCAACATAATGTCCTGCAACCATGTTTTCCTCCAAAATAATGCGAACAGCATAGCGGGCCTGCCTGAAGAGCTCCACTGTTACAGGTTTCAGTATAGGGCAGCCATGTAAGTAAAGAGAGGAAAGTTTAGGGCATCCAATCTTAAGAAAAAGCAAACTTCTATCACAAAAATATCTGCAGCGATTAACATGAAGGACCTCTAGGTTTCTACAGTTCATTGCAACTGCTTCCCAGCCAGCTACAGTCACCTGTGGACAAACTGCCAAATTCCATTCTTTCAAGAACGGGCAGCCCCTGGATATCTCAATTACAGCTGAATCATCAAGAGTGCGGCACATCCTCAGGTGCAAGAATTGCAAATTAAAGCATGATGTGCCAATGCAGCTAAACCCTCTTGAGCCAAGATCCATCATATTACGCGAGTGAGACAGGTTCAAATATTGAAGAGAGCCACCTTCAGCAGTGGCACACAGACCATCATCTGTCAAGCGACATGAATCTGCCTCCAGACACTGAAGAGATAAATACTTCTTGAAGCCTTTTCCTTGTATGTTTCTACAATACGAGATAGTAACAACCTTGAGCCCCCAGCATCCTTCAGCAAGGACTGCAATACCTGAATCAGAGACACGCTCACAATATGAAAGATTTATTATCTCCAAATTTGGACAGCCTCTTGCTACATGTTCAAGACCAATATCGCTGATACTACAACGATAGAGACTCAAAGACAACAAAGCAGTAGAACCGTCACAAATATGAGACAGACCATCATCTGTGATGCTGAAGCAGCAATCAAGTGAGAGCTTTTGCAACTTTAAACCTGCTGATTGAAACAATGAGAGAGCTGAATCTGGAATTTTAGTGCAGCCAGCCAATGATACTGAATGCAGTGCAGGAAAGCGATGAAGAAGCTTGATGAGATATTTTGAGCAGTTGGGAGCAGGAATATCATAAAACCGAAATTTTATAGAATGCTGGACCTCACCCTGAATTTTCAACCAGCGGTGACATGTGAGGCCAAATGCATCTCGATCAGCCCAATCCATTAAAAATTTGACAACATTAGAAAGGCATTCATTTGGAAGATCATCTATACATGTTTCCCCTCTTAAGCCATAGCTAGAACAAATCCCATTGCTAGCCATTCCCTTAAAGCATAGAAGTTCACTGACACAGAACAGTCCAAACTAAGACAAAGGAAAACTGTGCTCAAATTCACTGCATGAGCCCAAGCATGCTTATAGAGTGACAGCTCAACCAGGTAATTCCATAGATGCCACCAAATTAATCTGAAAGATGTTCACTGAAGGTTTAAAGTAAACAGTATCAAATATTGAATAGCTGTAAATTCAACTTGTTAAAGATAGTAGATAATACGTCCAGCCCCAACATACATAATACCGTTCGCAAAGAAAAATATCTTTTCAAACTAATATCCACTTTTCTTTACAAAAATTGTTCTTTTGAACACCATGTAGAATCAAATAAGCCTAAATGACAACTGGGCCCAAAATAGAAGGCAGAAAATCTGAAAACCAGGACAGGTTTATTGTCCCTTATTGATTCATATTGGGTGCCCCTTTTTCATATATACAAGTTTAAGCTCTTAGGACTCTCATGCCAAGTGAGGTGCATCAGTTTCATCTGAAGGCTGTAGTGCCCTAATCTTGATATTGTATTTCTTCCGACCTGGAGTTCCACTGCCTGAGCTTGAATCTGAACTGTCAAAACCACATGGAGATGCACGATCTTCATACCCATAGCCAATAAAAGTTCCACATTTTCGACAGAGAAGCTTGGTCCTCATTTGGCAAAAACCACAAGAATAGAAAGCACATTTAACCTCATCGACCTGAGTGAACCTGCTCAAGTCAATGGACAAGAAAGAGATGATGCCCTTCTTGATGGCCTTGCGATACTCTGAACCAATGTTAGAAGTGATGCGGTTTGACGAGCACAGATTTAAAGGATATCCGCAAGAGCCACAGCTGCAAAGTTAAATAAATAGAAAGATGCTCATCTCATCAAATGAAATCTCATAAAAACAAATTTCAAACATCATGCGTAATAACAAAGGATGGCTTCCCATGACTGAAGGGAAGACAAACACATTGTCCAAAATTGCGGTGCTACAAACAAACACTTTTTTTTTAATCTTTACTGGATACATTAAACCAGTAGCACATTAGATAATTTTATTAATTATTTCAGAAAATCCTATGTTATAATTCATAAAGAAACATTAGTTAGCCAGAAATAACAAAGATTTGCTTCTTGTTAAGAAGCACACCATTAAACTAATCTTAATCTTGAAACATATCAAAGCAGTTGGTCACTCATAAATCTGGAATTTGAATTTAGTAATAAGTCGATTACAGATTTAATTTATAAGCCCTACCTTGAATATACCATTTAACCTGGAAAACAATTTGTCAAATCTAATTGATACCGTCCAAGAAGTCCATTCCTGGCTAAATGTGACTTTAGTTTCTAGTCTGTACAACCTCCATATGAAAACATATTACACAATTTGGGAGATTCACTCAAACTCCCGACAGTATATACAACCTCTCTATGTGGAAAATGGCAATGACTCTGTAAGGAGTACAACGACAAGCCTCAAGAAAACCTAGAGAAAACCAGGAAAAAAAAAAATCATTTTGAACTGCTATTTTAATTTCCAGCATTTAGTGTTTCACAGTGCATCATTATGTACCATCATTTTTTGGGGAATCATCTGCATGTTCATATTGAGCCAATCTTCGTGACCCATCTTTCATGAGCAGTCATTCATAAGAACCCATCTCTCATGAGCCTGAATGGTCCACTTGGAACTCATTGTTGTTTGATTCTTACAGATTTCAGAACCAAGCTGCCTACAAATAATTAGCAATGAAGGGCCAGGATAAAGATAGATAAGGACGTGTTACAGTAGAACTTAACACTAATGTTCGGTGGCAACGAGCTGTGCTTAAATTGGTAGGTTCATCTTTAAATAACCTTTAAAAAGGTTGTTTTTAGTTATGTTCCCCACTCAGTTTCTATGTTTTCTTCATCTGTTTTTTAATGCATGAAAGATAAGACTTTTTATGGCTTACGGACCTGCACTTTGCCGTGTTTCTACCCCTTAGTTTTAGTAATTCTACTGATTATGGGCATAGGAAGAGTTTGTTTGATGCATGGGGTAAGAACTCATTTGATACGATGCTCCAGTTCAATGGTAGGGGATATGGATGACGATATCTTTCTCCAGACATATATCGGCTCTTATATCACTGCAGTTTTGCTTTTATGCTGACAAATTGGAGGTTAAAGTAAGCATCTTTTTCTGCTCTCTCAAACTGTTTGTGGAGACTGCTAATCATCCCGATCAAATCAAATTTTCTCCATCTTTTGTACTTTACTAATATCTGGGTGGAGGTCCATAGATAGATCTCCTTTAATTAAAAAAAAGGTAAGCTCGTACGTACATATGCATACATGAGTGATGATGATACACATACACACTAAGAAATGTCCATAAGCACGATGCTATGGATGGGAATCCAAATAGGAAGCGCAACCCCCTTACAATAAAAATAATCAGAATACCTTCAAAGTCAAGGATTCCAGAAACCTCACACAAAACACAGATTTGAATTCAAAGGAGTAAAAATATAGAAAGAAGACTCAATTGTAACTTATGATGCAGAAAAGCACAGATCCTAACGTCAATACATGCATAGTTACAACTTACAATTGTAACACAGAAGATGCAAGAATGAAAGAGTTACTTTAATGTCAACCCATTGGATTATTGATTATTCGATACTAAGAACATTCTCAAACACCCACACACAGCATTTTCAGAGAGGGTAATGCCTTATTAAGAATAATGCCACGCACAGGAATCCAAAAAAAATGTGAAATTCCCTTAAGGTTAAAGAGAGTGAAATGCCTTGCAAGTTAAGGATTGCAGCAACCCCAACAAATACATATTTAAATTTAAAGACGAAATAAGAAACTAGAAAGAATAAGACACAGCAACCCCAACAAATACATATTTAAATTTAAAGACGAAATAAGAAACTAGAAAGAATAAGACACAGTTGTACTTGTAACTTATGATCCTGAATAGTTTCATATTAATAACATGCACAAGATACAAAAGCACACAGTTCATATTGTTTCTAATGTGGCAATCTAAACTTAAACACAAAATAGAGCATTAACCAAGCCAAACTGAGAGTAAAACGTGCAGGAATCAAATGCTAATCTGCGCATACTAGGACGCCCATGTTTGAAGGTCAGCTGCGGAGAAATTTTCCAGCAGCCGGTACACACCAATCATCAGAGGTCAGGCAATCCCATTTACCTGGTATTACACCTGATTGCAAGATAAGTCATCCCAGCCCTGCGAAAGGTAAAATATCAACAGTCTCACCTGTGTGTGACTGGCAAGAGGATTTGTTCTAACCAATCAGTCACTAGCACAAAACTAGCAGTAGTTAACTGAGAAACTGCCAGTCTATTACAGGCAAGCTAAGTCACTAGGTTTGAGTTTGAGTTCATGCTTGGCAAGGATGAAGTTCAGTTAAAGTTTGCCAATGGATAAAGTTCGAACAAAAGAATTGTTTTAATCATAAATGTCAGAGGGACAGAGTGGAGAGCTTTCTGTCCTCTGCTTTCAGTCCGTATATGTATATATGCACACATATTTATTAATAATGTTAAAGCATGTAAAAAACTTCCCATGTAAAAATAATAAATAAAGTTTGAGTTCGGGCTCGACGAGGATAAAGTCCAGCAAAGTTTGAATTTTTCAATAAAGTTCGGTGTACCTTGTGACATGGCAAGTGAGTGCAAACTCGAAGCAATGACATAAGATAACTGATCGTAGCTTGACCAATATGGAAAATAAGGCTTGGGAAAAAAGCTGCTATAAAAAGCCTTGGCAAGCAAGGATGCCCAAAACAACTGCTACACAGATCTCTCAGATGAAGAAGCTCCCATCAGAGAACTCCTTATATTGGCATATTAGAGCCCATTGGACTTGACTCTGACATTATTGTGACCTTACAGCAATAACACCCACCATCTTCACAAGTCCCCAGCAGAGGAAACAGATAGGAGGCCAATAGTGTTATAATTATGGTCATTTTATTCTTGGGTTGCAGGGTATATATAAACCTAATCAATCTGACAAAAATACTGAGCTTCTTTTAGTTTTTGATTTGCAAGGTGATGCTCAACCTAATCAAACTGACAAAAATACATAGAGCTTTACCAAACCATTATATAAGTTTTAAACCCTCAATGATCGAGGCACATTTCTGGTAGGAAACCAATAGGGATAGAGTTTTTGAAATTCTTAATTTGTAAGGTAAAGTTAAAATTTAAAACTAATCAACCTGAAAAAAAAATTGAACTTTACAAAAAATTGTTTCTGCCAGCAAAAAATCAAGGTTGGTTTTTCAAAGGAAGCAAAAAGAGCTAGGGCTTTTTGAAATCCTTTAATGCAAGGCAAAGCTAAACCTAACTAATCTGCAAAATAAAACATTGAGCTTCACTAAAACAAAATTAAAGTTAAACCCGTGAAAAACCAGGCCAAAGTATTGGTAGGAAAGCCAATTGGGATTGGGCTTTTTAAGTTTTTGAGTTGCAGGGTATAATTGAAACTAACCAGCCTAAAGTGTTGTGCTGTAACGGCAAACAAGGTGCACTCATAAAAGAGCGAACCAAGTTCAAATCACCACATTGTAATAAGGTGACCCATATTTTGGAGAACATATGCACATTTAATGGCACATCCGACTGTGGAGTCCTTGGTAAAACTCTTAGATTTACAAAAAAAAAAATCCATAAAACATCAAGGCAATGTTTTGGTAGGAAGCCAAGAGGGTAAGGTTTTTTATAATTCTTGAGTTGCAAGGTAAAGATAAACCTAATAAATCTAAAATGAACTAGTGAGCTTTAATAAAAACTAATTCAAGGGACAACAAATAAAGGCAGATTTTGTTAAAAAGCCAATAAGCTAGGGCTTTCTAAATTCTTGATTTACATGGTAAAGTTGCAACAAATCAATCTGACAAAAACATTGACATTTACCAACAAATAATTCTAACCCACAACATATTAAGCCAATCTTTTTGGTGCAATGCCAATTGAGTTAGTTACCCAAAAATAATTCAACCCCATAAAAAATCAAGCCAATCTTGCGGTAGGAAGCCAATAGGTTTAGGGCATTTCTAGTTCTCAGATTGCATGGTAAACCTAAACCTAACTAATTTAACAAAAGGAAAATTTGAGATTTATCAAAAAAAAAATCATTGCCAGAAGCAATCAGGGCAAATTTTTGGTAGAACACTAATAGGGTTGGGGTTCTTTAAGTTTTCAACTTGCAGGGTAAAGTTAAAACTATTAAATCTGACAAAAATACTGAGCTTTATCCAAAAATAATTAAAAAGCCAAAATTTTATGAAGCGATTTTTTCAATTCTGGAGTTTCTGAGTAGAGTTAAACCGAACCAATCTGACAAAAAAGAACAGTGAGCTTTACAAAGAATAACTCAAATCCATAAACAATTAAAACAAAGTTTTTGGAAGGAAGCCAATAAGGTTAGGGATTTTCTAGTTTTTTATTTGCATGGTAAAGCTAAATCCAATCAATGTGACAAAAAATACTGAGTTTTACCAAAATATAATTCAAACAAAATATCTAGAAAAAATTTTGGTCTAAAAAAATTAGGGTTGTTTTAATTCTTCAGTTTCTGAGTAAAGATAAAACTAATCAATCTGACATTAAATATCAGGCTTCAAATTTTTATTTATACCAACAAAGAATAAGAAAAGATGCTGGCTCGGGATTTTTTAATTCTTGAGTTGCAGGATAAAGTTAAACCGAGCCAATATATTTGAGCTTTGTCCAGAAATAAAAAGTCAAACCCACATAAGACTAACTCAATTTTTTGCTAGGATGCCAACCGGGTTAGGCTTTTTTGTTAGTTTCTGATTTCTGAGGTCAAGTTAAAACCAGATTTCTGAAATACTTTTCACAACTACTCATTTTTTTAAAAAATCTGGAAATCACTATGTTTCATCTACTTTTCTGTGCCCAGGCAGTATAGAAAGCTAGATGTAACACAAAGATTTGTATGCCGATTTTTCAAAAAAGTTAAAACTAATCAATCCGACTGAGCTTTACTGAAAAGTAATTCACACCCATCAAAAAACAAGTCAAGTTTTTGGTAGGAACCCAATAGGGTTAGGGATTTTCTAATTCTTGAGTTGCAGGGTAAAGTTAAGTTGCCAAACATAATCAATCTGACAAAAATACTGATCTTTTACCAAAAAAAAATTCATACCCACAAAAAAGAAAGTCACTTTTTTGGTAGGAAACCAACTGAGTTAGTGCTGTTATAGCTTTTGACTAGGACAAACTCAAACCTAATCAATCTGAGCATATCATTGAGATTTACCGAAATTATAAACACCCACAAATAAGTATTTAAGTCTTATCAATCCGACAAAGAAAACAGTGATCTTAACCCAAAAACTATATAAACCCACAAAAAAATGAAGGAAAAATCTGGATAGAAAGACAAGCGGTATAGGCTTATTGATTTCTGGTTTCCAGGGTCAAGCTAAACTTAGTCACAAAAGAAATCATTGAAATTTACAAAAATAAATATAAAAAATTAATGCCGAAAAACAACCAAGGATTTATCTCTGTTCTGAAACTCTACCCATCATAGATTTTGTGAAGAAAAACACAAAACATACCTACAACTCGAGAGAAAAAAAAAAAATGGAACAAAAAGTTGTGAGCATACCTGTAAGTAACATCTGCCTGTGACATAGTGTGTGTGTGTCATGAATCCATCAAAGGTTAAGGTTCAGATCCAACTTTTCTATTCGGATTTACTTACCGTTACCATTAAAAAAAACAATAATCTCTCTCCTCGACAAGGCCTTAGATTACTATGTAAATATTGATATCTTTGGGCTTAATTTAATAACAGTGGGATGACATGGGCGAGATTAAATGCAACTACTCGATTGCCATATTGGCAGGATAATGGTGTGGAGCAGTAAAAAGAAAAAGTTCCAAGGCAAGGGGGCCCATACTCCTCACATGTTAATTTGATGACCTGTAAATTAAAAGTCATGCTTTTGAATTGGTAAAGTTCGTAGTGGATTTAGTCTTTATAAATCTATTTCTTATAAATGTGAAAAGGTTAAATATTACGATTAAAATATATTTTAAATGTTGTTAGATATTAGTTTAATTTTAATTTTATTTTTTCTAAATTTTATTATTGATTGATGATAGATAGTTTTATTTTAATTATATCATATTATTAATTTAGAAAAAAATAAATTAAATTCTATTATATCTTTTAAATAGTATAATTTAAAAAATATATATTTTATGGTGGTCAAATGGATATTAAAATTAAAGTCATCTATTAATTATTATGTATTTATGAATATTATAATCTATCACCACCACTCACAACCTTTCAAGGATGTTAATTGACATAGTTAAAAGGGTTAATGAATTATGTTTTTATTATAAAATAATTGTTTAAACAAATAAACATTTTTTTTTTAAAAAGAAAATAATGATTGAAAGATTAAGAACTAACGTCTCACACAAACTACATAGTGAAATCAATAAATAAACAAAAAACAATTGAAAGAAAAAAAAAATGTGTAAGCTATATGTGTAAGTTTGTGAAGTTAGAAATAAAACCCTTGATCTAATGTGTTAATGATTTCAATTTTTTTTTGTAATTCAAGGCAATTGAGGTTGATCGGCTTAATCTACAAAGTTGATTGCTCTAATACAAAGTGGGACATATCTATAAACCTCAAGGCAATGTGAAGTAGGCCTACACCCCATTATAATTTAAGTCAAGAGTCGAACCCACGCCTAGTTCTACCTCTACACACTGCCAAGACCAAGTAAACAATACTCTACTAGATATTTATTTAAATTGTAAACTATAAAACATAAAAGAAAACACATTTTTTTTTAATATGTTCATTATATACAATACTAGACATGATGTAATTATAAAGATATTTACAATCACAATCAAGTTTATGAAATCTTAAATCATCATAACAAAATAAAATTTGAATTTTTTATTTTGAATTTAACTGACTAAATAAGTAAACACATTTTTTCTTACTGAATAAGTAAACACACATTTTTTATGATCTAAGGTTTTTGAAGTAATAGGTGTTAACAATCTTTTCTCACAATTTTGTTTTATTATTGATCTTTTGTATAAAATTATTTATTAATCTACTTTGTTTATGATAAGCTACTTCTTTCCAACAGAGTTTAGGTGAGAAGAGTCCAAATATAAAGCTAGCAAATGAATATGCAAACAAATATAACCCGGAGACAAGAATATACACTTTAATGTCCTAAAAACTAATTTAATTAGAACAATAAAACACATTGAGATTTTTCTATTTTTCAAATGTCATAATAAAATATTTATGAAGAGTTTAAAGATAAATGAACAATACACATAATAATGAGGTCTAATGTTTAGGGGAAATCTAATTACTTTGTTCATATGTTTTGATAAGTTTTGTAAACAAATTTGAATTAAAGGATATTAAGAGTTATCATTATCATTATTATAAAAAGAGATGTGGATGAAGTAGTAAAGTGGTTTGGTTGTGTTTATTTCTATTTAGGTTCGATTCTCAATGGCATGTGAGGTCGATTGTGATCGTAGGTGATATTTGTAGGTCCATAGTGGTTATGGTGTCATTTGTGAGGTTCGTGGTGGTCATAGGTGATGTTTGTGAGGTCAGTTATGGCCTTGATAATTACTATAAGGGAGATCTAGGCTTCCCGTTTGTGTCCCATACTAGTTCATAGCTCCAATCAAAAGCATTTTGATTCATAGCTTCGAGTTTCGAAAAAATGTTTACCAATAATATATATATATAGAAAGAAAGAAAGAAAGAAATTTAAACATCTAAAATAAGTTATTAGAACTTTAGAATATATTTAAATATGATATTATAATTACATAAATCACAAATCACAGTGCATATAATTAAACATCACTATATTTATATATATACAATAAAAATATTTAATTAATTATTTAAACTGACTAAGAAGTTAAATGTATAAGTTTATAAAGGTGTACCATGAATAAATCATTGTATGAGATCTATCGTCTAAATTTGAACTTGGAAACATATTGTTAGAATTATCAGAGACCTTGCCCAAAAAATTAGATATGATCAAGATTTAATACTAAGATTACCCTCGGTGCTCCTAGCAAATGACAAACAACTAAATACTAGTTTTATGACTATGTTTACCTAATTTTTTTCTCTTATTCTTCCACTCTTGTTTTCACAAATTGTGATGCAGAAGCATCTCAGGCACAAGGATAATCTTGTATCATCAAGAATGACAAAGCCCAATTTTGTGAAAGACCAAACACAAGGCCACAAGGTGCAAATGTGCAAATATTTTGGGGTAGAAATTGATGCATAGGAACAAAGGACAAAGTTTACAAGCAAGGGTTAGACCATTGAGTTGTGTGGAAGGGTAATTTTGGTTTGTTCAATTAAGGGAGGCACATGGTTACACAAAGGACTTCTAGTGTAGGCACAATCAAAGTAATGGCATTTTGTTGTGCACAAAGATCATGAAAATTTGTAGAGGAAACACTCTCATAATAAGGTCATGCAAATGAAAGGCACGACAATAATTACTCAAAGTCAAACAAGTTTGACTGTGAAGCCATATAGACCTACATCAAGTCTATGTAGACCCTAAAATAGTTACATGAAGTACAAGTTAGTGCAAAAGTCATGAGACAGGGAATAAATGCATATAGATGCATCATGACAAATAGTTGAGATTTAGACAGTGAGATCTTCGTAGGTTCTTATGGAACTAGAGTAGACTTATAAACTTGACCAGTCTAACACAAGTAATGTCATAATAAGTAAATGCATTACCAAAGATTGCATGAAAGGAAATATAAAAAGTGAAGAAATCTGCAACAGCCTACATGGATCAACATGACATCTATAGAGGCCTATATAAAGGCATAGAGATTCTCATTTTAAGAAGAGAAAGAGAGACTAGGATAGAAGTGAGAGTGATTTTTTTGTTCTTTTGCTCTTGTTTTCATAAATTGTGATGCAGAAGCATCTCAGACATAAGGATAATCTTGCATCATCAAGAATAACAAAGTCCAATTTTTTGAAGGACCAAACACATGGCCATAAGGTGTAAATCTGCAAATATTTTGAGGTAGAAATTGGTGCATAGGAATAAAGGAAAAGATTGACAAGCAAGGGTTGGACCATTGAGTTGTGTGGAAGGGTAATTTTGGTTTGTTCAAGTAAGGGAGGCACATGGTTACACAAAAGACTTTTAGTGTAGGCACAACTGAAGTAATGGCATTTTATTGTGCACAAAGATCATGAAAATTTATAGAGGAAACACTTTCATAATAAGGTCATGCAAATGAAAGGTGTGACACTAATTCTTCAAAGTCAAACAAGTTTGACTATGAAGCCATATAGACCTACATCAGGTCTATGTAGGCCCTAAAATAGTTACGTGAAGTACAAGTTAGTGCAAAAGTCATGAGACAGTGAATAAATGCATAGAGATGCATCCTGAAAAACAATTGAGATTTAATAGGTGAGATCTTTGTAGGTTCCTATGGAACTAGAGTAGACTTATAGACTTGATTAGTCTAACACAAGGAATGTCATAATAAGTAAATACATTACCAAAGATTACATGAAAGGAAATATAAAAGGTGAAGAAATCTGTAATAGCCTACATGGATCAACATGATATCTATATAATCCTATATAAAGGCATAGGGATTATCATTTTAAAAAGAGGAAGGGAGACTAGGATATAAATAAGAGTGAGGAGGTCAAACTAGTTTGATAGTAGATTTTACTAATTTCATAACATATAGAGTAAGCTCGAGTGAGGAAGGCCTACAACATTAAAACATTGCAAGGAGATCTGAGAGACTTCATGGTTGTATTCAAGCTTACATGTTTACAAATCCTAACCTATTAAGTCATGTAACTTATGAATGGGTATAATTTTATGTACTTTTATTTGACATTAATATAAAATTATAGTTTGTGTTTACTTATAGTTGTGTGTGTTATGAGTATGAGGGAGTGCGTTCAGTTGGGTTACATGGTGTAAAGCATCCCTTCATTGGGACCACTAACCATGAATTCATATGTCTCTAGTGCCAGAGTATCCCATGTGTAAGGTTATTCTTGCATCACCAAGGATGGCTAAGTCGAGTTTTATGGAGGACCCAACATCCGGGCACAAGGCACAAACATATATTTTGGGGTAGAAGTTAGTGCGTAGAAACGAAGGATAAGGTCGACACATAAAGGTTAAACTATTGACTTGCTCAAAAGTGAAGTTTTGGTTCACACAAGTAAGGGATGTACATGGTGTAGACACATAAATTAACATTTTTTACTAAAATAATGCACTTGTGACCACTCCTTTTATGCACTTAGCTCATGTCTCACTCCACGATCCTTGACTGCCCTTAATTCCACTCATATTATGGATGATCTATTCTCACAAGCAACTAATGATCTTAAAATATCTCTATCCACCTTCCAAGAAACCTAAACTCACTTTTGGACAAATCCCCACTTTTCAATTTTGTTGTTATTTCCCTTTGGACAATGCTACCCTATTTAGAGAACCCTACTCCCTACTAGTGTCCAGTTTTGCTAGCAACATCCTCTGACCAAATATAATATAGTTGTTCAAATTTAAATTCATGTAATGATTCATATTACAAGTTTAGCAATCCCCATCTAAAAGAATTCCTAAATTATCACTATAAATCTACATTTCAAACCATTTTCTGTACATGAGGCTTCCATATTGAAAAGCACCAAAATTTTAATTGCACATTGAGAGACAATTCCCTATTTCTCCTAATTCTAAATACATAAACCCTAGTAGCCTTGATCTAATTTTGCATACACCTCCAAGGTCACAAGTCATTTTTGAAGCACTTAATCACTCTAGGATTACACCAAAATTTAGCATTTTGTACTAGTCTTATAACACACACCACCATAGCATGGGAAAACTACATGGAATTCGATCCCTCTTCAGAGTATTTGTATGTAGACAACACTCAATATAGGAAGTGTTGAGTTCAAGCATAACTTCAACCACTAACCCATTTTTACTATGTGATTATATTTGCTCTCTTGGTCTATTAAGCTAAGGTTACAAGTGAAGGAGAAGATATATAGTGGTTTTCATGGCAGGTTGAAGGCTCCTACATAGGCAAATAGAACACACAGGTGAAGGCAAACATGTCATAACAATTTCAAATACCTAAAACCTATAGGATACCTATGTTCCCTAAGGACACCAATGCACCATGCCCTTATCCAGATCCAATGATCTTGTCTGAAGATCTAGAGAAACCCTATTTTAAATCCATAGTTAGTAAACACAACCACATAACTTATTTTCCAGTCTCAGTCATAGTCCTCCATTCTAGTTTTCCATCCAAGTTGTATTTATTTGGTATTTTCTCCCTTTACCATATTTTAAAATTATATCAAAATCCAAATGATTTTGTATCATTTATTACATAATTGTAGCATTTTGATTTTACATAATAGTCTATCACACTTAGGAAATTAGCTCCTATCTTTCCAAATCTTATAAAACACATGGTTGTGTAAAGGACTTATAGTATAGGTGCAACTGAATCAAGGGCATTTTGACACACACAAAGAGCATAACAAATCATAGAGAAAACATTCTCAGAGTAAGGGCATGAAAATAAATGGCACAATGTAGATTCCTTGAAGTCAAACAAGTTTGATTGTGAAACCATGTTGATGTGCAAAAACCATATGTAGACCCTAGTATGATTACGTGAAGTATAAGTCAACACATAAGATGAGAAATGGAAAATAAATGCATGTAAACATGTCCTGATAGGAAATTGAGATTTGGATAATGAGATCTTTGTAGGTTCTAATGGAACTAGAGTAAACTCATAGACACATACTAGTCTAACACAAGGAACACCACAATTAATAAATGCATTGCTAAATATTACATAGAAGTAAAGGTAAAAGGCATGGAGATCTATAACACTTATATGGATCAACATGATGTCTATATAGGTCTACATAAAGGCACATGGATTCTTATTTTAATAAGTGGAAAGGAGACTGGGCTAGATGTGAGAGTGAGGAGGTCAAACTAGTTTAAGGGGAGTTTGTGCTCGATTGAAAATTGGAGAGAGTTGGCTCATGTGAGGAAATTTTATAACCTTATAGCATTTAATGAAGATGTAAGAGACTCAATTATTATATTCAAGCTTGAATTTTTACAACTCCTAGCCCAACAAGGCCTATAGCTTCTACTTGGGATGAATTTTAAATAATTTTATTTGACATTAATATAAAATCATAGTTTGTGTTTACTTATAATTATGTGTTGTGATTAGGAGTGAGTGTGTTCACTCAGGTTGTGTGGTGTGAGGCATCCCTTCATTAGGACCCCTAACCATGACTACATCATTCTGGTATTAGAGCAGGTTAAGCCCTTTAAGTGGTGAAATATGAGTAAGTGGGAAGGAGTTGTTAGAGCACCGAACATGAGGTAGTTGGCTAAGTATTGTTCTACACCATGAGAGAGATGGGTGTAGATACTTAAATATGGCCTTTGGTACTTGACAATGAAAATCTTTCCACACATTTACTATGCATGATTTGAGCACTCAAACAAGGTCCTAATTCACCATCCTCTCACACTTGAATGCTACCTTATGAGTCAACCCTTTTGTTCTGCTAATATACACCTACAAAAATTATCATTATCTATTTCAAAATTGCTAAATATCTTGCACAAACATCTCTAGACTCTCATATTAATCCACTTATACAGAAATAGGTTCTTATAGATTGGTTAGTATTGTTAGTTGATACTGACTGATCTAGTTAGAATTGACCCTCTCCTAATAATAACTATTTTCTAAAATTAAACCCATCCTTAGGATTAGCCCATACTCCTACCATGTCAGTGGCATGAAGAATTATTTAATTAGATCCATATATAAATAAAACAATGTCTCATTTGAAAGGGACTTGACACTTATATAATATACGCACATTTAGAAAATCTACATTATTATTCCTAATTTGTAAACTTGTCACTAGGAGAATTCACAAGCCAATCTAAAGCTCTCAAAAGCCAAGTCAAAGAAAACATTGTCAAGTATAAAGATCAATCATTAACTACATACGCATAGTGAAGGAGAATAATTACACAATCACACTAGATGGGAGAACTACGTGTGGTTTAATTTCCCTCAGATTATTAGATACATAGGTAGTGGTCAATCATCAAATGGAGGTGATTAGGGTTAGCTCAGCCCATTATACCTTCTTCCATTTTTGCAAATTTATATTCTTCATAAAAACATCTAGGGTGTTAAGGTAAATTTTATCACATAGGATTACACATGTCTTGATTATGTCGCTTGTTGTGCAAGTGCCTAATGAAACAATGGAAAAACCTCAAAAGTCATGGAACCTTGGCAATTTGAGGTTAATCTCCAGAGAAGGTTGGATTTTTTTCACTAAAATTTGATGCAAACTGATATAAATATCAGCCTCTTAAGAATTTTGTTCTTTAGTGCTCTCGTATCCTAAACTAGGGATTTGATGGGAAAAGGGTTTTAAAGAAATTGAAATTACAAAAAAAACTAAAAGTATGGTGATTGCACCAAATTTATATAGTGGACCTAGATGCTTGCTTGGAAAGCACAATAGGGCAAAAAATAGATTGAGTTTATTTTAAGTATAAACTTATGCAAATTTGGAAATCAGAGGTAATATTTTATCTATTCTTCAACAAAGGGAAAAAGATCTTTATTTCAAACAATCCTATCAAGAGGGTAAAATACCACAGATAAATTCTCTTGAGACTGAAATAAAAGACAAAACTTCCACAAAAAATTAGATAACTTGCATAACACGGAGATTCAAAAGACAAGAAAGGCAACACTTCAAATTTATTTCTCTATAAAGGCTACAACTTGTAGCAAATAAATTCAAAATGCAGAAAAATATCACTAACAACAAAAAGATACCATTGGGCCATAGTGTATGCCCATATGTATATAAAGTATGCCATAGAAGACATGTAATTGTCAAAACTTTAACACCTAGCAAAATAAATCATGCAAACTAGAATGACACATGCAAAGGGGGAAAATTCCTCTATTTCTGGTGCTTTGGACTCGTGGGAGTGCTTGTGCTATGTCCATGAGTGAGGCATGAGTCTAGAAGTTATCTTGGTGTAGCTGGAGATCTTCATGCAAGGTTTCTTAGATGATGACTGAAAATAACTCTCCATGCAAGAAGCAACACCCAAAATGACTTTATCTTTTCCCAAATAAAAGATAATATTGAAAATAAACTTTCAAACTTCTTTTCATGCAAACACTAGCATGCAAAACTAAAGTGAGACTTTTTCAACATCCAAGTCTTTATCACTTTTATCAAAAAGGGAGCATGCAATTTGTTTTTTTGAGTTTGCACCTTTTCACTTTACATTAATTAAAATAGAAAATGCAATTTGCAACTTGGTTTTTGCAACTTCCATATTTAAAAGATATAAAGTGAAAAATACATGCCTTCTCTTTCTCCAAAAGAGTTATAAAAAATACACAGCTGCATTTTGCAATTAAAAATTATAATGTCTTCAAAAATGAAAATACACATGATAGCAAAAATTTCAAATATCTAAAAGAGAGGAAAAATTAATCAATCTTCAGAACAACTTTAGCTTTCTTGTCATTTTCTACTCGTAACTTCTCTAAGTATGCATTAAAGGCCTTGAATATGTCTTTTATTCATTCTTCATCTGGCCCATAAGAATAAATGTTAGAAGCTACACAGTCTGCCTATACATCAAATAAATCTCTTCGAAAAGTCATGATACCTTGCATTTCGGTTATCATTTGATCAATTGCCTTCTCATATTTGATAAACTTGTGTATTGAACTTAAGGCAAAGATTGTGTCTTTTGTTGACTCCTCAACTATTGCATTAAAATATTCATGTGCATATTCTACTTGTAAGAGATTTCCAGCATCATCCATTGGTCGACATGACATTAAATTCATCATGCCATCAATCTCATATAACACATCTATAGCTTTATCATGAGCCTCCTTGGCTCGCTTAGCAGACTCAGTCAATATCCTTATCCAAAATTGGGTAGCCCTGTGTAATTCCTCATGCTTAATAGAGTTCTTCAATATATTCTCAGCAATGAGGGTATTCATATCAATTGAATTTATGGATGTCAACTTGGAATAATACATGTTCAAAGTTTGGAGCTCTCCTTCATAACTATTGATATGTGATTTAAAAAATTTCCTTTCTCTCTATGATGATACTATAATGTTCCATCATTATTGCGAGGGCCTGTTACCCCTTGTAATTAGTTATTTAGACCATTATTTGTAGCCCTTCTCATGTGAGCAATCTCTCATACCAAATCAATTATAGCTTAATCTGAACTAATTGGATGCACTATCTATGGTTTCTATGATGTTTCACTAGGATTTATGAATTGGTTAAGTGCTTCAGTCAACTGATCAACCTTCCTTTTGAGTACGTCCTTGGTGGCCTTGTCATGGTCAATTATTTGGAAAAGAGAGTTGATACCTGACTGCACCTCATGCTTGAGCCCTTCTCTTGTCTATCAATCAAGGTGTATATGAGAGTCCTAATAATCCACCACCACAAGATCTTCCTTTGATTTGTTTGGTGGGGGAATTTCAATCTCAACATATCCCCCTCCCTTATCATCAGTGAATGTTCTTGAGAAGGTTATGGGAGTAAGTTTTGATTTCTTCTTGACTTTGGTCATACTGAAGTCCAAAGTTTTGGGATAAATAATGGTTTTCCTCTTTTTACTCATTGATTAGGATAACCAACTAGGGGTAGCCTTTTATGTATCTAGTACAGTCACTAAATAATCTACAGTTGATGTAGCTGCACTACCTGATACTATGACTAAGGAGGCCTCTTGGGAAGATGACACTATTAACAACTTAGGAGGTGTATATGAAGGCTTATTCTCACTTATATTTTGCAAACTCATTATTGCACTAAGTGTTTTATTTACTCTCATCTCAACTAATGGTATGGATGCAGTGGGAGTAATGAAAGTGAGGATCATGAATTTAGGAACTGGTGGAAGGGTGGAAGCCAAGGCACTAAATGTGTCAATTAGGTGTGTGGGGCCACTCAGGGTTGGTGAGGTGAAAATGGTGGGTTGAGATGAATAGGGAACAATACTCACTCCAGAGGTTGAAATGGCCTACGAGATGGTAGTCAAGATGACTGACTCTAAGGCAATGTACTATTAAGTGGTATTGGAGATTAATGGTGATGAAATAGAAGGAATTATGAATGGAATAGAAATTAGGAGTGGATCAAATGGGGAAGGAGAAGTGTGAGTAAGGGAAAGTGAAGTAGAAACTTGGACTCCCACTATAGGGGGATCATGAGTGCTCCCTAGACTTGTTTGTGTTGTTTGCACTTGGCTTATTGAGGTGGGTGTAGTGGTGGACAAAGTGGGGATGAGTGAAGGGAGATGAGATAATACTTATGATGCAATGGAAACCTGAGGTGCTTGGGGAGAAGAGGAAATTGGTGGAAGTGTTGAAGATTCATGTACTATAGAAGTAGGAGAAGGGGGGACAATGGAAATAAGAGCTAGTGTTATAGGATCTGAAGTAGTAGATCCTTGTGGTGGTGGTGTTGTCTCTTCTATTAAAAGATTTAGGGTTCATGTGTAGCTTCTCCTTTACTTGATTCTCTTTTCCTTGATTTTATCTTTGTCTTCCTCTTTATTTTTGTTCAGGTCCCACTGATGATTCACCAAGGCCCTCTACTATTGGTGTTATATCTTCTAATTTTAATTTCAAGAGCTTTTCTTTAACTCTTATGGTTTCTCTTGTAATCTGCACTCCTTTACTCCTTAGCCAATTAATAGTCCTATTGATGACATGGGTTGTTCTAAAGTAGAGAAAATGACTTAAGAACTAACCACCTAATCGATGGTAGGGGTTTCACAATGATCTGGGTGAGGTATAATAGATCCACTCTAGAAACATCATCTTTCAAGTTATCGAGGACTAGTGCCAAATCATAATCCTTTATTTATTGCAGGGACATTCTTGAGTAGTCCCTCATTCTAACCATCTCTTCGTCATCATAATATTCTCAATAATATTCATTGTATATCACATGTTCATATGATGCCAACTCTAACACATGAGTGATTTTGCCATATGTGTTAAAATATGGCCTAGACTCTAGGGTCCTCAATGTTACTTGGCTCATCTTTGCCTCTACACCTTTAGCCTTAGAAGAGTTTGCCATGTATAAAGACCAATAAAAATAGGGAAATAAATCCATGCCTTATATCTATCCAAGATGAACTTATGGGTTTTTGATAGCTGCTGCATAAACTCCAACAATGCCCATTTATCACTTACATATCGGGGGAGGGTGAAGGGACAACCACTGAAAACTGCTACCCTAATGTAGGAATATGTGGGGAATTATATAAAGAATGATCCCCATTTAGTGATTTCCTCTTTTGCCCCCCTTGAGAACCTCTCCCTCTTAAGATCTAGATTGAACATGGTGATGATGTTGTAGATGAAAGCATCATTAAATCTTCTAAACTATTGCTTATTAGCCTGAAGGATGAGGTCAGGGTAGGAGTTGTACACTCTTGTTATTTCATTGAGAATAACATTAAGACCTAGGAATAATCTCTCCTTAGCCAAAATATAAACAACATATTATGTCATGTAAAATTTGTTTGAGGTTTGAACCTCCAATAACTACTGATGGAGAGAATCACTGATTAAGTGTGCTTAATGTAGATATTACTTATTCTCTCATATGGTCTAGATATACTGAAACATCCATTTTTCGTAGCATTGGGCACTAGGACTGCTAGTGACTCTATGCAATAATGTTATAACATCTCCCACCTCTTCTATAAAATCAGACCTATACATTGTCTTGGGCAATCTGGTGGAGGAGTGCTTAGGGGTTTTGAACCATTTTTTGTTGATCATCTTTTGGCATCCATCTTTATTCTCCTCACAGAACTATACAGACATTTAAAGAGTTATATCTAGATAACTTTCAAACTTAATAATGGAAAACACTGAGTTGATGTAGTTGGAGTCAAGATATAGAATCTTTTCTCCCTTATCATTATACACTTGCCTCCTGTTAGGGTCATAGTGTTGGGCCATCATCAGGATCAATTTAGGACTTTGAATAATTAAAGGAAAAGTTATAACTTATGGAAGTCCATAATCACAAATACTCTATATCTAGTAATTTTTAAATTCTACCCCTATTATGGCCCAAATCTGTATCACTACTTTTTATGAGGTTGGATTCTAGACAAGAATCTACTTTAGGACCCTTAGATTTGAACTTCATCTCTTTGAGAGGCATGGAGATTATAGAAAAATACTCTGAGTAACCAACTATGGAAGTTGGCAAAAACTGTAGGTGTATGAAGAACTTGTTCCTTCCAGTAGAACTTGGAGATGTTCAAAGCACATCTAATGTCTGTGGTGCTTATAAATCTCTGGTAGAGGTGGGATGTGCTTGAGATAGGTCCACTCTCCATGGTACTAAAAATACTTTGGGTTCCTAATAAAAGTGGGAGGTGTTTGAGGCACGTCCACTCTCCATGGTGTACTAGGAGTTTGCAGAGGTCAAGGGTGCTTGGAACATGTCTAGTGTCCATAGGGATGTTGGAAGGGAAAGAATCTTGGAGGGAATATTTAAATTTTTTAAATGGAAGGATATGCTTTGGGAATGAAAAGGACTTGATTTTGAATGTAAAATCCCTGGATAAAAAATTGGAGGAAGCTTTGGGATGATTTTTTGGATACTTACCTCAAAACCCTAGTATGCCCTAGATGTACTGTTTAATCCTTAAAATACTAAGCACTACACTAGATGCAAAACTCACTCAAAATGACTCACCAATTGTTAAAAAACTAGACCTATGAAGAAACCCTAAGAATAAAAAGGAAACTCTACAAGAAATGGAAAAACCTTTAAAGATGGAGATATAAATGAATAAAACACAAGAATAATGTTGTTTGGTGGGTGCAGGTGATGTGGCTTAGCGTAGTTGACATGGCTCAAGGTCAAAATGGTGAGGATGATAGATTAGAGCTCTAAGATGTACTTAGAAAGATAATCAAATGATAATACTTTATAAATATACCTAGCTTTATATAGGGAAAACCTACATTAAATGTGAGTAATGGTGGTTGGTGGTAGAGGTTGGATGTGCTTGCAGCAGGTCCACTCTTCATGGATAGAAATGGATCGATATAAGGCAAGGTTCATAAAATTTACACGTTTATACAAATGTTTAACATGCACTTCAATCTTTGCTTCCTATGAGAAGGTTTAGATGGGTTGGGTGGAGGTTGGACCTGCTTGGAGTAGGTCCACCCTCTATGATTAGGTTAATGACTTGGCAGGTAGTAGAGCTCACCATACACTAGGTCTATGAGATCTAGAGCCTATCATGCACTTTGCACATTGTGAAAATGTGTAATGTGCATATTGAGTTATAAATTCTGTCAAATGGGTGTGTGGTGGGATTCAAATCTCACCATGCATTTTGCACATTTGAGAACGTGTAAAGTGCATGGTGACTTCTAGATTCCATGAATTTTGGGGTTTGATGCCTCATGGGACCCAAAAATCATGAAGTAATTTGTAGTGGTGTAAATTGCATCTAGAGTTTCATACTCTATGAGGTAAAGGAAATATGTATTTTGGAGGGTTAAGAGTTTTCCATAAAAAAAGGGGGGGTCTCCCTTAGGGTTCTGAATGTAATGAGATTTTTGAGACAAAAAAATCTCAACAGTAAATGAGGTTCATTTTAGGATATGCAAGGATCATTAAGGTTCAGGATCAAAAATACAAAGTAAGTAAATATAGTTGTAGGTGATAATATAGTCATTGTGCCCTAATTCCATGCATGGCAATACCGACCAACATGTTAGTATTGACCAACGATATTGTCCTAAATCTATGTAATTGACCCAACATAAGCAACAAATCAACTTCAAAATCAAACTAACCATAGACATGCTTATCCCTAGTTTTCACTTCTAGGATTAGAGCCATAGTCAAAGAATCAACCAAAAAATATAAGTATTATGATCTCTTTTGTAATTTATATATTTACCATATGCCCTTGTCAAATCAAAAGAATCAAACTCAATATGTTACATTCAGATATATGCTTGAATCTCATATCTATTGATATGAATTACATTCAAAGTTATATCTCAATTAGATTAATCTCACCCATTAATCAAAATTAGTGTAAAATAGTGGGTAGAGAATGAAGAGGTGAAAGTAGGATAGTTCAACATGAGAGGAAAGTGTTTAATGTTTTTTTTAATTTAAAAATAAAATGCTAAGAACAAATAAATTATTGAAAAATTGATTTTGATATACATAAATATACAAATGTGAAAGTGAAATATAAAATTTATAAAACTTGAAATGAGTTAAATATAGTAATAAACAATGAAATGCACAAACCTAGCTTGGATCTTATTTATGCTAATGTATAGGGTAACCACTGGTGGGGAATTGATGATAATGATTCATGAATCACATCATACCTAAAATTATAATTTTATAATAGATTGAGATAATGGTGCATTAAGAGGACAAGGTCAACTTATAGCATTGTCCTTTGATCGTGGTAGTGTCTAAATTTACTTTGCAGGTGATTTTTATATTTGGGTGCATGTGGCCATTAGATATGCACTATTGATAATCTTTGGGAGCTTATTTGATGTGCAAAAGACTTAAAAAATTAAAATCTTGGTTTTTACACAATAAACCAAAAGGAGATCAAATACAAATGAGTTAATTAGGAAAGGAGAATAATTGAGGTATCATCATAAAACATCACATAATTTGAGTGTTGCCTACATATTCCAAAGGAGCCTCAGGTTGATGTAATTCTCCCTCCTAGAGTGAGTGTGTGAATCTTGACTTTGCTATATGAATGCAACTAGATAAATTATTTTGAATGCTTGACAATGGATGCCCTTGACCTATAATAAAATAGTTTCATAATTGACCTATGATTTTTATAATAAATAACAACTTAAATTGGAAAGATTAGTGTCTTTTTTCTCAATGTGTAATATTTTTTTTAAGGTCCTTTAAGTGGTGTATTAAGTGATTTTGATATGCTTATATAGTATCAAATTTACAATATTTGTTTTAATCGACTTTGTTAGAATCACAAGAGGGCCAATATGGAGCATTTAAAGTTTGAAAAGTAACCATTGGGTTACTTTGGACAAGGGCACACTAGTGGACAAGGCCAACCTACAACCCTACCCACCTAGTGAAATTTTGTCCAAAAGGTTAGAAACTATTTAAATTTATTTGGTAGGATCTATAAGCAAAATAAAGATGTTTGAATGATGTTATGAGTAGTTTCAAGATAGTGAAGATCTCTTAGAGATTTCAAGTTAATTGAAATTGAAAATAGAAAAAATAAGGTAAGGATGTCAAGATAAAATATTGTCACAATAATTTTATTATAGTGATGTAATGAAGTGAAATTACTAGAGTAAAGGAGATGCAAACATAAGTGTGTATAAATAATTTACATTTTGATGTTAAGCTTGATCGTGAAATATGAATCAATGTAAAAACCTTAAACAATGCCACTAAAATTAATTATTATTCATATTTGAAGATTGAAAATCTAAAAATTAAAATTTGAAATTTGAAATGAAAATAAGGAAAGTATACACTTGAAATTATATGCAATCTAATTGACCTATAACTTGAAAGTGGAGAAGTGCATGCCCCCTTGTTAGATCATTTGGAGTGAAGATAGGGTGATTTCAAACTTATTTTTTCTTGGCCATGGAGACAAGGAAATATTGATAGTGGAAATAGGATGAGTGGTAGGCCATTGGTTGACCAACTCATAGGGTTTGAATGTGTGGCAAAATTGGGAGTGATCAAGTTTCAATGAGCAAAGCTTTTGAATTAGACAAGGGTATGTTATCACTTGTGAAGAATACTCTTAAGGAAGGGTAAATTCTTAACTATCAAGTGTCACTATATTTTAATGGGAAATAAAAGTAAAAAGGTATAACCATGCACTGGGTTTGTAAAAATGAAATCATAGACATTTAGTGCCACTAAACTTTGTTAGAGGTAGAATCCACTGTAAGGAGGGCTTGAATCATTGGTGGCAAACAATCCATTTCAATTTCCAAACCCTTTCAAATACTTAAGAATTCAATATAATCATTCATGAAGCATACAAATCATTTATAGTAGTGAACAATGAACATCATGTAAGATGACATACACAACATAATATCTATGTGGGAAACCCTCTTGGGGAATAAAACCCACTCTCAAGCTTGTAAACACATGGACTAATATCCTATAAGATGATAAAAAATAAGATATTGATCAAGTCCTTATGATCAAGAACCTTCAGTCAAGTCCTTCTAACCTATAACCTTGATCAAGTCCTTCTGATCAAAGGTCTTTAGTGAAACCCTATTTCACAAGGAATAAATGCCCCTAAGAAAGAGCAAGTCCTTTAAACCCTCCTTGAAAATAACACTTCCACTTTAGAATTGATGTCTTCAACACTTGATGATGGATCTCTTGATTATCTGATAACTGCACAAACTCTCTATCTCAAACATGCCTCTCACATAGGCATGTCACAAACTCTTTCCTTCTTCACACAAACTGTCCTCATCTACACACTCAAACCTCTTTGCATATACATAAACTATAAGATAACTATGATGACATTATAAACATGACCTATAAGTTATACACATAGTCAACCAACTATTTTTCTCATTAACTCCACCAATAGGCACACTACTTATCCTTCACTCCATAAATCACTCACATAAGCTTCTCCCCAATCTCTTCCTTACAAGTCTAAAAACCAACATATTTGGTTTCACTATATATACAACAATCATGAATTACTAAGATCACAATATTTCCTTGTCAACCACAAAACATGCCTTCACCCTTAAAGCATCTCATATGGGTCACACTTAAGCATAATCCCCTTTCCAAATAGGCCTAAACCACTTTTAGGTCCTATGGAGACCCATTCAACTTTTTGATACATCTATGAGCAAACAAAAGAATTTAAGACAACTTAAAAAATACATAATTTCACTCCTTATGTTCCTTAAGACATTCTCAAATGATCACAGTCATCTTAGCTCACCTCTGCATATGCTCAAATAAGTCAAACAAAGACCTTATACATATGAACACCATTATCAAACATACAGTCAACTTATTACACATTTTTCATACTCAATATAGATTGGTCACACCTCCAAAATACTCATAGAACATACTCATGGAGTCTACAACACTCCCTAATAGCTAATTCACCATGAATAATCAAAACAACATCTACATGAGCTTAAATACTCTTTTGAAGTCACTTACAGTCCATGCACGAACACACAATCAACTTTGAACATTAATATATTTGATTATACACACTTTAAGATCTTCAAATCCATATTTTCATATGCATCTTGGAGTCCTCTACATATTTTATTTTTAATACATGAGAAAATGCATATTTTATTGAAAGATATGGCTTAAACACTAGGCACTAATTTTTCCTTTAACAAATTCAAATATTCAAATGACAATGGTCACAATTTAACCTAAAACACAATGCTTGAATCTCATGTCCTCTTAACTCAGATCAAATACAATCCATTGATCTTGCTTGATATTTAACATATAGGTGCCAAAGCTTAGATGTTAAGCCTTAGTCACATTGACCTCATCTTGTGTAATCTTATAATGTTGACTCCATGTGCTCCATCAATCTCTGTGGATCAACCAGGGCTTTAATGATCAATTCTCACCATTCAATCAATCTGTATGATCACCCACTCATCATTGGATCCTTATCATGTACCTTTGCTTAATCATTAAGCATAAAGTACCTATCCTCATCTCGTTGCTTCCTAACTTCTTGAAGCAATGTGCACTGTTGATCTTTCTTGAGATTTAACTCTTTCAAAAATGACTAAGTATGGGAACCCTTTCAATATGCTTGAGTAGCCATTTTTCATCCTTAATAACTTCTATGCTTCAATGTAGGATCTCAAATTTGGACAAGATAATTTCCTCACATAGAATAATTTAACCATGTGACACATTGCTCCTAAAACTCTGCACATGCAAGATATAATGCCATTAAAAATCCTTAAAAACTTCTGTCATAGAGCCAACTATGTTAAAATTTGCTTGAGAGGCCAACTTTGAGCAAGCATAACTTTTATCGCACTTCAGTGCATGATCTCAAATTTAGTGTAAATAATTTATGTTTAAAACTAAATAAACTCATATGATCAACTTCTCTTGACACCTTCACACATGCAAGATACAACATCATCAAATGCTCACTCAGCTCTTCTTGCCATATTGTAAAATTGACTAAGTATGGTAAAACACAGTCAAATTATCTATGAGCCCAATTTTACACATGCATATCTATTGTCATACTATAATGCATGATTTGAATTTTAGCACAAATAAGCTAGGCCCAACACTAAACAAACCCATATGATCATCTTTGTTTCTCTTATTTTTTTCTCATTTCCTAATTTTAAAAAAAAGATAAGAAACTAGTAATAAGGGTGTGTTAGAAATACCTGGTTGTTGATGCATGTGTAATCTAGATAAAGATGGAGAACTCCTCTTTGGCTTGGAAGGAATAACTTGTACATAAGAAATCACTAATAAAAAGGGTTGTTAGTAAGATAATTAAGTGGACTGCCTAGTGTGAGCTAGATTCAAGAAGCATGAGCTTGTTATGAGGCTGTCAATCCACTTTTGATAATAATCAAGTTGGAAATGATAAAAGAAAGATACTTGCATTCAATCAACAAAAAATACTAAAATGAAATATAAGAAAAGATAGATTATTAAGAAGGGAAGTAAAGTAAATATAACAAAAGCATGTCAATACTAGTGCTAAAGTGGATGTGGTTAGATTTAAAAAATTAGGTAGGGGTTTGTGAATAGGCAGGGACACAGAAAGTCAGATTTGGTTTGGGGTAAGGGGTCAGAAATAACTTTCTATTATTTCATGCCAAAGTGACCATCAGTGGTTGTGTTGACCATCAACGATTATGCTAACCATCGATGGTTGGGTAAGCATTGACGGTTGGGGGTGACCATCAGTGGTTAGGCTAACCATCGGTGGTTGCCTATGGGTTTCTAAAAGTACTTAGAAAAGAGTTGAAAAATGGTTTGCTGATCATATAGGGGGTTTGGTTAAGGGTGTGGTTAAAAGTGAGAGGTTGGAAGATAAGTGTAGAAAGTTCTAATTTATGTTAGGAAGTTAGAAACCAAAATGATAAGACTAAATTATAAATATACCTGTTACTTGCTAAATGGCTGATAGTTGATGGCTAGAGAAATTTTGATAGAGTAAAAATACTTTAGCCTCGAGAGTAATTTTAGTAGAGGTTAAGATCTCTATTGCTATTTATAAATTGCTAGAAGAAGACTAAGTGGCTAGAGATCTTGAATACCTATGTGCAAGAATGCTTGAAATGATGGATCCTTTTCACCTTCTACTCCCATCCTTTTATAGGCAAAGAAAGATGGAGGATAGAAGGTTCCTTAGTAGGTTGGCTTATTGATTTTGTTGCTTGGGAGTTTGTTATCACCACATAAGGTAAACATATTTAATTATGCCTCATTAGCTCACACATAACTGGTGATGTGTTAGGAGGGTGAGGCCCTGATCATCGATGGTCAAGCTGGCCATTGACGATCAAGTGTACTAGAGGAAAAAAGTAAATGTAAGTTAAAAAGGGGTAGGTTAAGGTTTGATAATAAGTTATTGAGTTTAGTTAGCTAAGTATCTAACTAGACCCAAGGTTTGATAGGTTAGTGGGTCAAGAAGGGTTAGGTCATTCCTAAGGTATCCTAAGGCATTTTGACATCTAGTATGGTTTTTTAGTGTCTAAATTTTACCCCTTTTTATTATGTATCTTTGAATTAACAAGTTGTAAAACAAAAACGGATTACTTGGTCAAAGGTTTAATTGCCCTGAGTATGGGAGGAGGTGTTCCCCCTCAAACTGGGAGTCGATGAGGTGAAACCAAAATTAGGTCAGGGTTTGATAACCAGTATATGGTGAGTCATGAGGTTGGTGACAAAAAAAGGGGGTTGGGCATTTGAGACACAAGCATGCACATAAAATGCAACTACATATGATAGTCAAGATCACACAAAAACTAAGGTTACCATTATTGGTAAAAATAAGGTTGGTTTTGGAAGTAAAAGTGATAGGGTAACTAGTCCATAGTGTTGGTCATAACTGATCGATTTACTCTATAAGTCTCCTAGACAAGGTTGGTGTTTTCATATGTATTGAAGGTAGGAAGTGCTCCCTTAAAAAACATAAATGGTCTAGTCATATATGAGGTGGTGCAAATTCAAATGTTCAACATGGTAAGGTTAGTTGGTGTGGTCAAAATAACCAAGGCAGGGTCATCACAAAATATGTGAGTGTTTGAGTCAAAAATAACCAACGTCAAGGTAGATGTGGTATAATGGTTGATTAGAGAAGGGTGATCTCCAAAAATGTTTTGTTTTGGTTTGGGGAGAAAGGTTATCTCCAAAAGTTTAGCACTTAGGTTGGGTAACTAAAAATGTTTTAAATGTGGTTTCTCCTGACCATCAATGGTCAAGGGTCTCAAGGTCGACCATCGATGGTCACCCTCACCATCAATGGTTGGGGGAAAACCCTAAAAAAATTGGGAATAAAAAGTGAAAATGAAATTTCATTTTTACTTTCAACTTGTTGACTTTATATTTTTTGTGTGGTCTGGTGAGTGGTTGATTTAGAATTGTGTTGAGAGGGTTAACTGAGTGTTTGGTTGAGGTGGCAATTGTTGATTAGTTGAATATGTGTCTGAGGTGATTTAGCTCAGATTGAGAGGCAAGGTAGATGAGGACATGGTCAAGTAGCTGAACATGGGCTCCATCCTCTATAGCAGTCAAGGAATGAGGTAGGTGATGTTTTTGAATTGGTAGAGAGTTAATTTTGTTGTTTGTGAAGTTGAATTTGTTGTATTGTGGTTGTTTGGAAATAATTTTTGGGGGGTTTTGCCCTAGTTTAGGTTTTGGGTAAAATTGGGAAAATTAGTAGATGAATTTTGAATTTAAAGGAGGTTTTGGGTTGGGGATAGGGTATAGGGTAGATTGAGGTAATTTAGGGGTTAAAATTTTGTGTTTTGGTTAGTTTTTTGAGTGGGTAGGTTTAGGTGGTTTGTCACTGACAGTCACACACAGTGACTGTCAATGGTTTGACCCAACTGTTAATGATCAGACATAACCATTTGTGGTCGACCACTTAAGGAGGAATCTCACTTGACTATCAATGGTTGTTAGGACCATCGACAATTGAGTGAGTAGGGAAGGTGGGTTAATAGAAGAGTTAGGCAAAAGGTTTTAAAGGGTTGTGGGGTAATGAAAAAGATAAGTGTTGATTAGGATAGGTAATTTGTAAGTAGGATTAATGTTTTAAGATGGATGCAAGTTAGGGTTAGGTGTCAAAATTGTGTTTGAAGGTTAGGGTAGGGATTCCTCGATAAATGTTTTGTAGGTGTAGCTATAGGTGCTAAATGTTAATTTAG